>BMAC01000028.1:1806741-1837465 GCA_014905375.1 Phtheirospermum japonicum | reverse complement strand
TTCTTCTTGACCGTCTTTCGTGATGAGCTGCTTGAACAGACCGTATCGGTATCTGAGCCCATATCCCCCAAGCCGGGTAATTAAGTGTTGCCATGGAGTCAAGAAAGCAAGACGCGAGACGACCTAATCCTTCGTTTCCTAGTGCCGCATCAGGTTCCTGCAATCACAATCCAATGCTCAATAATAATAAGCTAATAAAAGCCAAAAGCTGAGTTCGTTAAAACATAATATTTGATAAAAATAAGCTGTAAAAGTGCTTATTTGTTTGTTACAAACTCAAAATACAAGAATAAATCAGATTCTAATTAAAATATGCAGCCATTAACCATGAATTACATAATAAGTCGACAATGTGATAAATTTCTACTCTACAAACTGTTTAAAACTGTTGTGCTCGTTGTTTCTCGGGGCACGAGTCGTGTGGCACACCGAGAATCCAAACCTCGATGGGAACTCGTCCATCAGTTTAGCAATCAACGTGCCCTTACCGACTCCGGACCGGCATAAATCTGCTATGTGAAAACAGATAACAAAGTTTGTACACAGAACATTCTACAAATGTATTCAATAAAATGGAGATAATTAAAAAATATATTGTTACTATCAAGCATTGCAACGACACTTTAGCATTAAACCGAGAAAAATTGAAAGCAAAATGGTTACCACATAAACAATGCTAAAATAACAAAAACTAGTCAGTTGGAGGATAATGAAAATTAAACAAAATCCACTTCCAAAAATCATATCGTACGATTTAATCCATCAAAACAAAAAATAAAAAGAAATTCATGAGTCAAACTCGCCTAAACATATAAGATAAAATTTAATAAGCACAGAAACAAGATATTTTTTCCACCATAGAACCTGAGCTTAGAGAAAAACCAACGGTTCTTCCCGGTCTTGAACCTCTCCTCGAATATGGCTTTGATCTCCTTGCAGGCCGTCACCTTCTTCTCCTATCCGGATACTGATAAAGCCTTGAAACGATAAAGTTGGACGATTGGGGCTGGCTATTTTCAGGCGAGCATTGAGCCGGAGAAACTGAAAACCTGGGCTTTTTAGTAATATGAGTGCATGATTCGATTGGGGATCAAGGCGAAACGAGAGATTTGAAATAATCATCCCCTCGCTTCCAGTTGTTGGTTAAAGCCCCCATAACTGAAGGCCCAGATGAAGCTGAAACCCTAGCTAAGAAAAATGGAGATTCATCCAAAGGCTTGCATCTCTCCGGCAAAAATCAAATAGGGTTTTCAGATTTGGGGGGGAGTCGATTGATGAAGATGAAATTAATCGGACGATTTTTAGAAATCGAGACCCATCTTAAGGTTTTGCTGTGAAAATCGAATGGCTTGCCTCTATCTTGTTTGAAGTCGAGGTCATTCATATCTCCGATAACTAATTTTTTTAATTGAAGAGATATATAGGTTATAAAATTGGGGGCGGTTCGGTTAGAGAACCGCCTCTGACGATGTACAAGGCGGTTTTATATATAAAACGCCGCCCGGTCAAAAACTTCTGAGGCGGTTTGTAAATGAACCGCCACCCGAACAATGAACTAAGAGGCGGTTTTTCAAAGAACCGCCTCGGATGTTATTATATGATGCGGTTCATGTCAAGAACCGCCACCGTGCGACTTTTTTTTTATAATTATAAGGCGGTTTAGATTACACAAGCGCCACATATATCAATTTTGAGGCGGGCCTAAATTAAACCGCCTCATATGCAGGGCCTCTAATTTGATTTTGTGTACTAGTGTACTTCTCAGTCCTCATAGCCTAATTTCTTGGCGGCTTTGTTCGGAGCTCCATCGTGCTCTCTTCCATCACCCATGAGAAAGGGAGAATATTTCTCTATCTCCATTGATGAATATTCTTATAAACAACACACTCATTCCTCAAAATCTTCATTGATTGGATGTTCAGTCAAATTAAAGGTTCAAAGCCTTATTTGTCTACTAATCTTAAACAAAAGCTCCATGGCATTTGAAATCTCAATGCAGAGTGGAAAATCATACCGCTGGGCAGAGGCTACTTTATTCTCTAGTTTAGTAGTACACAGGATCGTTCTCGATCTCTCTCCCACTCCTCATGGTCCCTTGGCCCCGGGACTTTTAGGTTGACACCATGGGTCACAAACTTTAATCCTTGTGAGGTGATTTCTTCAACTTCTCTAGTTTAGATTAGAATTTACAGGCTTAGCGTTGAATATTGGTCAAATGAAATCATATTGAGAATTGTAAATGTTATTTGGTGCCCTATTCATATCCATGATCACTCTTTATAGGGGGAAGTTCGTCACTTTGTTCTTGTCTTGGTGGAAATTTATTTTCTCAACCCTGTAACACCCCAAGATTTTATCTCCTTAATGATTTATTAATCTAGTATTTTATTTATTTATTTATTTATTTATTTATTTATTTCTTGGCTCAACTTAAAAATATATTTCAATTTCAAAACCTTTTTATTTAAATTTTTGTCAATTAGATAACTTAAGAGCCCTTTTAGTATTCTATTTGTTTATAAGCTCAAAGCCCAATCTAGATTTGGCCAAATTTTATCAAAGTTTCAGCTTAATTCCACTAGTACTCAACATTAGCCTACGAAATTGTCAAAATGTTTGTACGATTTTTTTTCTTTCTTTCGTTTCCGTCTGCAACTTAATCATTCGACTCTTATAATCTTCCATTCAAAACTGCACTTCATACAACTTTGTTCCTATAAATGAGAAAACAAAGCAAATAGTTCATTATTTCCTAAGTATTTCCATACGGCCCCTGCCCAATTGATGTAGAGCAAGTTTGCTGAACCTGACATTTTTAATTGTTATGGACATAAATTTTTGTAGAAAATTCGTATTCATGCATGGTTGATGGAATTGGAAAGCCAACTTAATTATATATCTTTCCAGAAACATATGGTGCCTTTCAAGATTTAAAGTATTCAGTGATATATGAGCATTCAAAGTAATAGTTAGAAGTTGAAGAGACACATTGAAAGTTTGAAAGTTACTTTTACTCTTGGTTATGTACATTCATTAAACCTTACATCATTTGAAGCCTATAAAAATACTTTGTATTTAGTGGCTTAGTTGATTTTGAACATTTGTTTGTCAAGATTAAGAGTTTATTTCTCATTATCTCGTTGTTCCAACTTAGAAGTCGGATTAAGCATTCTTAATATATCATTTTCATTTTTTGTTTTCACACCTCATTAATAAACGAAACAACTCTTTGTTTTCTCAAATTTCTTTCCAACCCAGAAACAACACTAAAACCAAACCAGCCTCTATTTGACACCAAAAAATTCGAAATCATTTTCAAACTTGTGGCCAAATTGAGATAGAAAGGCCAAATCGACGACTAAGCATTCATTCATGATATTATTTAAGAATTAGTGAAGGAAATGGTTTTCGTACCACCTTCTCATTAACCACAAATAGTTTATATACAAACTTACACAAACCCTAGACTATAATAAAGGAAACTAATTACAACCAATACAAACTAATTACGAATATATTTACACATAAATATATATGCTATCATACCCCCGCAGTCGAAGCGGGAGGTTCGCGTACGCTGAGATTGTTACGAAAATCATCAAAGAGTATGCGCGGAAGCCCTTTCGTAAAAATATCAGCTATCTGGTAACGAGATGGCACATGAAGCACACGAACTTGTCCCTTTTCAACTTTTTCCCGGACAAAAAGAATATCCATCTCGATATGTTTCGTACGTTGGTGTTGGACTGGGTTATTTGATAGATAGATGGCACTGATGTTGTCACAATACACCAACGTCGCTTTCGAAATCGGAACATGAAGCTCTAGTAGCAGATTTTGGAGCCAACAAGATTCAGAAACTACATTCGCCACCCCTCTATATTCGGCTTCGGCACTGGATCGTGAGAGTGTGGGTTGACGCTTGGACGACCATGAAATCAAGTTGTCACCGAGAAATACACAATATACGGATGTTGAGCGGCGAGTGTCAGGACACCCTCCCCAATCCGCATCCGTATAGCACACGAGTGATGTAAAGGTCGATTTATATAGGTGTAAACCAAAATCGAGTGTACCCCGTATATAGCGCATGATGCGTTTTAGAGCCGTCATATGATCAGATTTCGGATCGTGCATATGCAAGCAAACCTGCTGAACCGCATAAGAAATGTCTGGCCATGTAAACGTAAGGTACTGTAGAGCACCGGCCAAACTGCGATAGTGAGTGGGATCTTCATAGGGAGTACCACTAGTCGACCCTAACTTAGCCTTCGTATCTACAGGAGTCGGTGAAGGCTTGCAGGCCGACATGCTTGCTCGTTCAATAATGTCCTCCGCATATTTCTTTTGGCTGAGAAATAGTCCTCTTGAATGATGAGTCACACCAATCCCCAAAAAATAATTCAGCCGTCCTAGATCTTTCATAGCAAACTCCGATGCAAGTATAGACAGAAATGATTGACGTAGGGAATCCGAGGAGCATGTGAGGATTATATTGTCAACATATAGAAGTATATACGCCATGTCTTCACCATTTTTGTAGATGAATAAGGAGTGGTCTGACTTACTATGAATAAATCCCATTGTAGCCACAAAATCCGCAAAACGTTTATACCACGCGTGTGGGGCCTGCTTGAGTCCATAGAGTGATTTCCGGAGTAAACATACATAATCTGGATGACTTTGGTCACGAAAACCCATCGGTTGATGCATGTAGACGGTTTCTTATAACTTACCATGCAAAAAAGCATTTTTAACATCCAATTGATGTATGGACCAAGACTTAGATAAGGCCAAACTGAGAACAGTATGGATGGTTGCTGGTTTGACGACAGGGCTGGACGTCTCATCACAATCAACACCAACCTGCTGAGACCTGCCATCACAAACAAGACGGGCTTTGTGCCTCTCAAACGACCCATCAGATTTTTTTTATGACAAAAAATCCACATACACCGAATAATATTCACATTAGACGGACGGGGCACTAACTCCCACGTCTTATTTTTAATAAGAGCATTATATTCATCCAACATAGCCACTTTCCAATTCGGGCCAGACAACGCATTTTTAGGATTGGAGGGCACGGGAGACGGAGAAACTGAGGAAGTCAAGTTTAAGTGACGCTTCGGTTGAGTAATCCCATGCATGCTACGTGTGACCATGGAACGGGCTGGATGTGGAGTAGGCTGGTGAATGGGTTGGACCGGTAGTGATGGAGGTGTCATGGGCTGATTTGGATGAGAATTAGGTGGAGTCCGAGAGTGGGCTGGAGGAGGATTAGATGGACTTACAGAAGTTGGGCCCCTACGTCGCTGATAAACCTTGTCCAGTGGGGGCAAAGGTATACGGTTTTGGGCCTGAGCTTCTTGAGGATGCAGGCTGGTGGGTTGTGTTTCCTGGCCCAGTGGGGCCGCAGGTGGAGGGATGGACCCAAGTGGTGATTTTTGATACGATGCAGCCATTTCACGAATACTAGGATGCATGTCATCGTTCAAAAATTCATATGGTGTTAAGTCGCGTGTAGGAAGAGTTGCAAATGGAACTTGGTCTCATCAAACACGACATGACGCGAGAGAATTATTTTTCGACTAGAGATGTCATAACACTTGTATCCCCTATGATTTTCTGGATACCCAAGGAAAACACACGGAGTTGATCGAGATTGAAGCTTATTAATTTGGGAAGAGGGGTTAAGATGAAAGCATAAGCAACCAAACACTCGTAAATGTGTGTAAGATGGATCCCAAAAATAGAGCATCTGTGTTGGAGAAGAATTGTGAAGCGTTTTGTGGGGAATTATGTTTAGGAGATATGTGGCCATTTGTAATGCATGATACCGAAAAAATGGAGGCATAGAAGAGTGGACGAGTAAAGTTCGTATCAAATTGTTTATTGTCCGAATTTTCCGTTCCGCTTTCCCATTTTGAGACGAAGTGTGAGGACAGGAAAAACGAAAGCGCATCCCATTAGTTTGAAAAAACGATTTGAACTGATTATTATCGAATTCCCTCCCGTTGTCACATTGAAAGTATTTTATTTTTCTTTCAAATTGAGTTTTGATAAATTCGCTAAAGGCAAGAAAAATGGGGTAAACTTGAGATTTCTTTCCAATAGGAAATGACCAAAGAAAATTCGAATAATCATCTAGAAAGAGTAAATAATACTTGTGACCAACAGAACTTAACACAGGAGAGGTCCACAAATCACTATGAATAATATCAAATGGCATAGTTATGCAAGAAGTAGAAAGAACAAATGGCAATCGAACATGTTTCCCAAAAATACAAGAATTACAACGATTATTGCAAGACGATTGTTTACAATAAATCACATTATTTTTGCAAAGAAAACGAAAAATAGATTCTCCCGAGTGTCCTAAGCGATCATGCCAAAGATTGGGAGAAAGAGCGGCAAAAGTTGATGGAGTGTTGGCTGGACGACGAGTGGTGGTGTTGGTGGCTATGGGATATAAATCGCCAATGCTATCACATCTCATTAAAGGAATCCCCGTCTGAATATCCTTCACAGAAAACCCATAGGGATTAAATTCAACAGAAACATGATTATCAATTGTAAAACGACGAACAAATACCAAATTTTTAATTAAATTCGGGGCATGAAGTATATTCGACAGTTTAAGGGGTGGGTGAGGAGGTGATAGTGATTTGTGTCCATAACCACGAATTGGAATCTCGTGACCACTGCCAACAATTATATTTTTAGTACTGCTCAAATTAAAATAAGACGAAAGAGTACCTTGCGACGCCTTCATATGCGAAGTAGCACCGGTGTCCATGTACCAGTTGTCATCAGGAACGTGAAGTGAAATAGTGTGCATTGCCGCTTCAACGTCTGTGGGGATATAGGGGACTGGATTCGGACTTTGGGTTACAAGGGCCTGTTGTTGATATGGCCGAGGGCTAAGAACGCCCTGTATGGGTCTGCCAGTAGGTGCCCTTGGTGTCCAGCCCGTAGTGGGATATGGGCAAGGGGAAACGGCCCAAGAAGGAGGGGCCCAGCCCATCCCATGATTCCACCAAGGAGGTGGTTGTGTCTGCCATTGACGCTGTTGGGTCGGTTGGTGGTTGCCACCACCGGTCTGATTTTGATAGCTTTTCCCGCGACCACGACCGCCTCCATTTTTTCAATTCTTTCCATTATTGTTATACCGATTATTGCCACCTTTATTCTGCCCGCCATGATTGTTATTTTGACCAGGAGGGTTTGAGTCTTCATGAACAGTATGAGAAGCAACCATTGCTGCTGCACCAGAGTTCGCCGCCATTTTGGCCTGCTTGGAGCGGCYAGTCTCCTCCATGATCAYACGTGATRGTGCTTCATAAAAATCTGGCAGTGGCTTAGTTTGGGAAATCATGGACGCCACATTATCGAGACTTTCGTTTACCCCCGCGACCAATTGAAGGACCAATCGATTTTCTGTCACGGGAGCCCCCACATTCGCGAGTTGATCCGCTAACACCTTCAACTCTTGGCAATATGCCGCCACATCCCGAAAATTATCCATATGCACTTGGGTGAATTGGGCCTCCAAGTACACAGTCCTTGAATTTTTGTTGTCATGAAATACACTCTCCAGACGATCCCACGCCTTTTGAGCGGTAGTATCTTTCACGAAAATGGTGTGAAGAAGCTCAGGAGAAATGGTGCCATAAATCCAGGTAAGAACGATCGCGTCAAGGCGCGTCCACAGCTTTTCATCACGCTCAACCACCTGTTCCTTACCTTTTTCCGATTCGGTGGGTTTGGGTGGTATGATGTGTTCCACAATATCATATGCTCGGCAATGAATTTGAAATAATTCTGCCCATGTAGCATAGTAACTTTTCTCGATCTCAAGCCGGATTGGGATGAAGTTTTTGATGTTTCCCACTGCGAGAGCCGAATGAAAAGATTTATTATTGTTCTCTGCCATTAACAAGAGGAACGAGAAGGGAGAAGCTGTGAGGAGCAGCGTGTATAGAGGGAGGGGAGATTTGCAGAGAAAAATAAAACGGCTAGGGTTACTGGCCTCGTGATACCATGAAGGAAATGGTTTTCGTACCCCCTTCTCATTAACCACAAATAGTTTATATACAAACTTACACAAACCCTAGACTATAATTAAGGAAACTAATTACAACCAATACAAACTAATTACGAATATATTTACACATAAATATATATTCTATCAATTAGCACTACAAAAAAAAACCCGAATATACTGACGGCCAAAAAGCCGTCAGGAATGCAGGCGAGTTTCCTAGCGGAATTCGTTGTTGGCGGATTTTCTGACGGCCTTGGCCGTCAGCAACTAAATCCGCCAGCAGCCCCTCAGGAATAGAGCGGGAATCTATCCCACGTAATAATCCTGACGGGCATATATATATATATATATATATATATATATATATATATATATATATATATATATATATATATATATATATATATATATATATATATATATATATATATACGCTGACGGGCAAGGCCATTAGCGTATAAGTATTGAGAATCCTGACGGCCTGACCGTCAGGATTTTAACCCTAAAAATGTCGTCCTTCCCTTCCCCGCCTCAGTCTGTCAAAATTACACAGAAAAAAAAAAAACCCAAACCATCCCCCCACCCCGTCGCGCAAGTCGTCGCCGCCCACCATCACCAGGCGTGCCCTCCGTCTCCGTCGCCGTCGCCCACCACCACCACCAGCGCCGTCGCCTGAAAAAAACCCCCAAAAACCTTCCGTCGCAAGTCGGCGAAGACCCTCCGCCCCCGTTGTCGGTCGCCGCCGCCCACGACTACCACGCGTGCCCTCCTTCGTCGTCGCCCACCACCACCACCAGCACACCGTCGCCTGCTCCAGCCCCGTCACCAACCACCACCGACGTCGGTTGCTCCATCGCCCTCGACCTCCACCTCCGGCGTCGACCACCACCACCGCCGTCGCCGTCTCGAGACAAAGGTAGTTTTATTGCTATTAATTTTTTTAATTATTATGAATTAATTGTTAATATTTTTTGACTTTTGTTTATTGTTCTTATTTATTTAATTATTATGAATTAATTGTTACTATTTTTGGATGTTTGTTTATTGTTATTATTTATTTAATTAGTATGAATTAATTGTTAATATTTTTTGATTTTTTTATTATTGTTATTATTTGTTTAATTATTATGAATTAATTGTTAATATTTGTTGATGTTTGTTAATTGTTATTATTTTTTACTTATTATGAATTAATTTTTAATTGAACAAACCTACAATATATCAATTTGATAGAATATACATTAATTAAGCAAATATAAAATAAAATTCTATTTTTCTTAAATAAAAATCTGTTTTTCTTTAAAATAGAATTCTATTTTTTAAATAAATTCTGTTTTTTTTTTAAATAAAATTCAGTTTTTTTATAAAATAAAAATCTATTTTCTTTTTTTTAAATAAAAATCTTTTTTTTAAAATAAAAATCTGTTTGCTCTCTTTTTTTTTAATAAAAATCTATTTTTTTAATTAAAATTGGGATTTAAATAGTTTTAATATAAATCGTAGTTATATGTATACCTCAGTTTACAATTTATATAGTTTAAACTTTTGTACCCGCAAATTATATTGTGATATATGCATGTATGCACCCATTATATTTTTCATGCATGGGAGGCCGTGGTGATCGGACGGGATTTAAAAAAAAGTTTGTATATTTTGCATGCATGGGAGGCCGTGGTGATTTGTCGGGATTTGTTTTTTTTTATATATAATATTGTCATTGGTGTTGTTGGTTGTATACTGTCGGATGTTGACGTGGGTTACGGCGCCGGCCGGGAGTTGTTGTCCCTCCAATAGCGGGTTTTTAATTTTTTTTAAAAAACGTGATAGGGTGTCACGTGGTTTTATTTAAATTATCAAAATATTTTTTAAAAATGTGACGGTGGTAATTGCTTATTTGGAACTTTGGCGAAGTGACGCAATTCATATTGTTGTAGAGAATCAATTTATATAGATTACTTGTTTGAGAATTAATCTCAAATAGAAAATTTTGAAACTAAGTTTTGAATTATTCCAATATTTCTTAGACCCGTTTGAGATTTAGTATCAAATATAGAGTTTGATACTAAATTTCGAACTGTCCCATTTTTGGACAGTTTGAGAATGTGACTTGTAGTACGGTTATCTTATGTGTATGTTTTTTTTTTTTAGTTTTGAAATTTCGGTTTTTGCATCTCTCTAATTGTTCTCAGGTGCACTAAAATATACGTGCACTACGAGAACTAAGGAGATGCTGTCGAAATTTTGAATCTAAGAAAAATACATATTTTAAGATAATACATACTACTAAATGTCACGTTCTTGAATGAGATAGAAGCCTTACCAATTATAACTCGAATTACTCATTCTTCTCGTAATGCTGCCGAAATTTTGCCACCTTCTTTAATTCTAAAATTACGAATAACAATCAAAAATCTTAGGATGGCTGATGATCGTAGTGGGATGTACAAATAAAATATTTCTGAATTTCTAAATCCGGCGTTCGTGGCCGGTGTAGATAGTTTCGTACAATTTGCACTCGCGCATGATTCTGCAGAGAGGGGCGGTGATAAACTAAAATGCCCTTGCTGATTAGAGTAGATTTGTCCTTATTTTTATTAGCTTTTTAGTTCGTTTTTATATTTGTTTTTGGTATAAGTTGGATGATTTAAGCATAATTCCGTAATTTAATAGTTCCAGCTTATTTTACCGTATTTTGATCTTAATTGATGCAATTAGGTAATGTTTCGTTGTTTTTCACCTTACAGCTAAGTAACCGGAAGAGTTTAGCGCGTAAAAGACGAAGTTCGATGTTCAAGAGTAGAAGAACAAGCTTTCCGGTGAAACGAGTAGCAAACGAGCGAGAAATGGAGACCGACGCTCAGTCGCGTCGACTGACGTGACCGTCGACGCGAGCCGTGCCAGCGAGCCATGGTCCGCGTCAGCCGACGCAAGGACGACGCTTTGCCGACGTGACGTTCTGAAGCGTCGACGTTGACCCATCAAGGTCGACGCAACGTCGACGCTATGTTCTGAAGCGTCGACGTCGACGCACCAAGGTCGACGCAACATCGACGCTAGCTGCTGAAGCGTCGATGTCGACGCTCAACGTCGACGCACTTGCCAACCGACGCGCGCACCCTGCCGACTGCACCTGCCGAGCGCTGCCGACCAAGACTGCCGACATCCGCCGAGCGCCTGCTGGTGTCAGTCGACGCTCCGCCGACGCTCCGTCGACGCGACGGCCCAGATTTCGGAAATTAGGGTTTCTTGTGCGCCAAGACTCCTAATATCTATAAAAACCCTCATTTCTACGGTTTTAAGGGGACACACAGAGTAGAGGAGAAGACCCAACACTATTATAGAGTAATTTAGCTTATAAAAACAATAAATCCACGTCTTATAACAAGATTTGGAGACGCGGATCAAGGATCGAAGTTCTACGCGCCTGAAACACCGATTTCGCGCTCGAGAGTCCATTTTTCGCCCAAGATCAGCGTCCAAACTCCGGAATAGCTGGAGCTTTTCATTTCTTTTCATAGTTACAATAAGTATTCTAAACCTTTAGTTAATTTCTTAGATAATTGCTTAGTTAATTTCGTTATTAAAGCTAGACTAGTTAAATTAGTTTAATCGTTTTATGCTCGTATTCTGGATATTAATTAATTTAGTTTATTTATGCGATTTGGTTCATGCTCCGTTAATGGTTTTGGATTCGTATGTTAGCAGTAGATTCTTAAATTCATGCTTTAGATACGTTAATTAGCTTTTAATCTTCGTAGTGTTAATCGATAATTTAGTTATTGCTTTTAGTTGATAATTTAGAATAATTAGTTTAATCAGCTTTAGTATACTGCTAGTTCGTAATCGATAATCTAGTTTAAAGTAATTAGTTTAATTAGTTTAGATTATCGTCTTAGTTTATAATGATCGAATCAATCTTTTCAAACCCCCAAATGTATATGTATGATATTAAAAGTTGAGAAAAACATCGATTAAACCGAAAAGTTATTTCCTCGAGAGATACGACTCGAGTCAAACTCATCACCCTACAGTTACCTCGTACACTTGCGAGCAAACTGACATGATTTTAAATTCGAATCAAAAGAAGTACACACCGCAACGTGATAATCCTCTTTTCAAGTGGGGCCCTGGAAATCCAAATCATATGCCACCTGATCCACAATATCCACCGCCACAATATCCTCAAGCACCACCAGTACCGCCACCACAAAACAATTTTCTTACGCAAGGGAAGACATCTAATGCGACTCAACCAAATGATCAGCTGTTGGTTTGGCAGCAAAATCAAGTGGCCGAGACGATTAGCAATAGAGAGGGACTTATGAAGGTGAATGCAAAGATTGATGAACTCTCGAAGAAGGTGAGCGGAATTGACCATCTTTCCGGTATTGTGCATGATCTAGCTAAAAACATGGATAGAATGGAGAGAACTATGGGACAAATAGCAACTGATATTGCTAGGTCAAATAAGGAGAAAGACAAGCTACCAAGCCAACCGGAGCAAGCATCGGTGGTTCACGTCCTTCATAGTGGGAAGAAGATCGACAATGGCATAGAGAACCAAGATGAGGATCTTGTTCCTAAACCAGTGGACAAGATACATAAATCCACCAATAGATACGTGCCTGGTTCCATTCAAGGGACAATTCCGAGCAACACCCTTGGTAAAGACGAAGCATCACTGCCGAAGCAATCGACGACGCAAATTAAGGATGTTGTTCCTTTTCCAAGCCGATTACGTCCAGCGAAGGAGAACAAGAAATTCATGGAGTTGTACAATCTGTTGAAGAATGTGAATATAAACCTGCCACTTTTAGAAGTTATCAGAACGATGCCCGCCTACGTCAAGTTTTTTAAGGAACTTGCCTCGCGAGAGAGACGTTTGGCGACAACTCAATACATTCCGTTACCGAAAGAAGTTAGCGCGATTTTCAAGAAACCATTACCACCTAAGGAACGCGATCCTGACAGTTTTTGCATAACGATTTCACTAGCTAATAGGAAGAAGGAAGTAGGTATGTTAGACCTTGGAGCAGGCGTTAATTTAATGCCTTATTCGCTTTATCAAGATTTTGAGCTTGGACCCCTCAAACCGACAACTATGCGCCTACAGTTAGCCGATCGCTCGACTCGACGACCGTTAGGGATAGTCGAAGATGTTTTAGTGCAAGTTGGAGAGCTTTTGCTTCCAGTTGATTTTGTGGTTATGGACATTGGTGAAGTTCCGACTGAGGACAACGAGCACACCATTCTTTTAGGGCGACCGTTCATGGCGACTTCACATACTCTTATCGATGTTCATAAAGGAAGAATGACGATGACCGTTTTGGGCGAAACAGTGACGTTTTCTTTAAGAGATATTCAACACACTCCCTCCCCTATCATGCAAGAGGATGATTCATTCATTGATCCCGTTACTTCATGCGTAAACGAGTTACGAGAAATTGCGACTTTGAACAAACTGAGCGACGGGGACGACGCCGGGTTTTCTACCGAGGGAGGGGATAAACGAGTCGATTCAAGCAAGAAGCACGACGAGTTTAAAGAGCATATGCACTTAAGTGGAGAATACTTGATCGACTTACTAGGTATTGACATGCGCGATATCGTAGAAGAATTTGGAGACGATGTCGATGTGGAACGTCCGCATAAGCCACCAATAAGTCGCCCAAGTCACGATTCTCTCGACCCTAATAAAGACTTGATCGAGTTACTAGGTATTGACATGCGCGATATCGTAGAAGAATTTGGAGACGATGTCGATGTGGAACGTCCGCATAAGCCACCAATAAGTCGCCCAAGTCACGATTCTCTCGGCCCTAATAAAAATTTGGGATTTTCACGCAAAAAGAACAAGGGCGAGACATACTTCAACGATTAGACGAAGAAGAAGAAGAAAGAGTCGAAGGAGGCCAAAAATAAGAGTTTTAAATGCAAGCAGTTCGAGATTGGTCAACAAGTGCTGTATAATCATAAGCGTAAGTTCGATCCAAAGGCCAATCTGAATTCAGTATGGAGTGGACCGTTTTTAATAAAAGATATGGATGAGTATGGAGTAGCCACCCTATACGATGAGCATGACAAGTTGAATTTTCAAATCCACAAGCATCGACTCAAGCCTTATCCAGAGAACTATATGAAGAGTCAAAACAGTAGCAAGAGGGAGTTCGTGGGTCCACCATGAGCCATAGATTGATCAAGCAAATTGCGTCTAGCAAGCGACGTTAAATGTTGCGCTTCTTGGGAGGCAACCTAAGCGTTCGTTAGTTTTCGTTTTCTTTAATTTTCTTTTGATTTTTATTTTTGTCTTTATATTGTGTCAATTGTCGTGGTACGTTTATATGTGTGTTGAAGTGCAGAAAATATGATAAAATTGCTTATTCTTAACAACTAACGGTTATAGCAGTAGCTCGCTACCGCAAGGCCTTACCGCTAGTTCCACTCGAGGCGTTAACGATGACGATCAACTACTGAACCTACCGCTTAACGCAGCAATCATGGATTACGATAATTTCGTCGATCGAGGTCGTAATCCGACCCAAGTTAGCCGCAGTCCGGCAACCTTTGGATGAGCTGCAACCCAGCCATTTATGACGTTGGCCATAATCCGGCCGTTTCAAATCCAAAAGGACGTGCCACCGGGCACTTGCGCGTCGCAGTTGATCACAATCATGTTTTATTTGTTTGTTTTTGTTTATAGGTTTGTTCGGGACAATCTAGTCACGCGATCTAAGACGAAGGATAATTGCACATTCATTTTTAGAGAGACTCGACCATCGAATTTTCAGGGATGTTTTCTTATCTCCCATATTCTTATTTCTTTAATATTTATGACAATCAGGAGATTTCCAAGTTTTTAGGGAGGGGGGTGGTTTAGTATTGAGTATGATTGAAAATTGTGTGCAATTTGATGTCTTTTGTTTTGAAATGCATATTTTTGATGTGATTGATCGCTATTTCTACGCTTATTTGTGTTTGTATGGCATGCCTGTCAAAGTTGACTATGTATGATTATTTGTTTTCGTCTTTGAGCGTGCATAAGTGCATAATTTTTCAAAATTTATTATTATATATTGTAAAATGGTACTTGAACGCAATCGATTTCGCAAAACCTTAAAAACAGCTTCAATTCAAAAAAATTTCATGCAAAAAGCCAGTGAGTAGCCTGAGTGTTTATTATCATTGCATGTACGTGAACAAGTTTCAGTTTTGATATCTCTTTGAAATCGCTGTGTGTAGTCGACTTTGAAAATGAAGTTAAGGCGCATATAAAACCTTATTCCGGCCATATCCATATATTTTTAGCCACTATAAATTCCGAATGAGCCAATCATAGCCAAATGTCCATGCCTATAGCCATGAGTGTTTCTGAGACAACCCCTACAACCCATTAAAAGCGTGGGGTAGGAGTTCGTATTTTTTTTATTGGTTATTTGAGTTTGGGGAATTTTTATTAGGAATTTATTAAATTTTGTAAATAAGGACCACCATCCGAAAAAAAAATAAAAAAAAAGAAAAGAATAATACCCCATAAAAAATAAAAAATATATAATAAAAGGGGAAATAAAAGTTGATAAGAAAGATGGTGGGTCTTGTGTTGATTAATTGCCTACGCGCTTGAAAAGGCTTGAGTCTAATTATTTATTTTATGAAGCCTAATGTTTAGAAGGCAAGAGTTGTGTAAGAAGCATGTTATAAGCTTCAATTGTGCTTAAGTGGTTTGAGCTTATAGTCGGTTTTACGATTTGCGAGTTGGGAAATAGCCTATGTGTAAAAGGCTACGTTATGAGAGTCAAGTGAGGTTTTTATTTTTGAACGAGGTGAAGCATTTTGCTTCTCGATTAGATTAGGTTGAGTGAGCGATTAGCCACACGACTTATATATTCCACACACGTCCAAAGAGCCTTACGTTACAACCCGCGAAGACCTTTTCTGATTCTTAGTTTTGATAGCGCACTTAATTTGCGATTGAAAAGAGATTGATTTTCTGTGCTTATTTACTGTGCTTGTAATTGTATGATTTGAGTGTATACACGTCCCATGCAGAAAATACTTGAGTGCTTTTTTAGCGTACTTATATATATTATCCTTCGTGAGGAAGCATGACTTTATTTTGAAGCGACAATGTAATAATGGTAGAGTGTTTGACGTTGTGTGACTTGTACCTATATTTTCAAAATTACATATGTAGCATAGCACGACTCTCTGCTTGAACTCATTTTCATTCTAATCATACTTCGAAATTATCGTTTGTTCGAGGACGAACAACCAATAAAGCGTGGGGTAGTTGATTAGAGTAGATCTGTCCTTATTTTTATTAGCTTTTTAGTTCGTTTTTATATTTGTTTTTGGTATAAGTTGGATGATTTAAGCATAATTCTGTAATTTTATAGTTCCAGCTTATTTTACCGTAGTTTGATCTTAATTGATGCAATTAGGTGATGTTTCGTTGTTTTTCACCTTACAGCTAAGTAACCGGAAGAGTTTAGCGCGTAAAAGACGAAGTTCGATGTTCAAGAGTAGAAGAACAAGCTTTCCGGTGAAACGAGTAGCAAACGATCGAGAAATGGAGACCGACGCTCAGTCGCGTCGACTGACGCGACCGTCGACGCGAGCCGTGCCAGCGAGCCATGGTCCGCGTCAGCCGACGCAAGGACGACGCTTTGCCGACGTGACGTTCTGAAGCGTCGACGTCGACGCACCAAGGTCGACGCAACGTCGACGCTAGCTGCTGAAGCGTCGATGTCGACGCACAACGTCGACGCACTTGCCAACCGACGCGCGCCACCCTTGCCGAGCGCTGCCGACCAGACTGCCGACATCCGCCGAGCGCCTGCTCGCTCAGTCGACGCTCTGCCGACGCTCCGTCGACGCGACGGCCCAGAATTCGGAAATTAGGGTTTCTTGTGCGCCAAGACTCCTAATATCTATAAAAACCCTCATTTCTTCGGATTTTAAGGGGACAACAGAGTAGAAAGACCAACACTATTCTAGAGTAATTTAGCTCATAAAACAATAAATCCACGTCTTATAACAAGATCTGGAGACGCGGATCAAGGATCGAAGTTCTACGCGCCCGAAACACCGATTTCGCGCTCGAGAGTCCATTTTTCTCCCAAGATCAGCGTCCAAACTCCGGAATAGCTGGAGCTTTTCATTGCTTTTCGTAGTTACAATAAGTACTCTAAACCTTTAGTTAATTTCTTAGTTAATTGCTTAGTTAATTTCATTATTAAAGCTAGACTAGTTAAATTAGTTTAATTGTTTTATGCTCATATTCTGGATATTAATTAATTTAGTTTATTTATGCGATTTGGTTCATGCTCCGTTAATGGTTTTGGATTCGTATGTTAGCAGTAGATTCTTAAATTCATGCTTTAGATACGTTAATTAGCTTTTAATCTTCGTAGTGTTAATCGATAATTTAGTTATTGCTTTTAGTTGATAATTTAGAATAATTAGTTTAATCAGCTTTAGTATACTGCTAGTTCGTAATCGATAATCTAGTTTAAAGTAATTAGTTTAATTAGTTTAGATTATCGTCTTAATTTATAATGATCGAATCAATCTTTTCAAACCCCCAAATGTATATGTATGATATTAAAAGTTGAGGAAAACATCGATTAAACCGAACAGTTGTTTCCTCGAGAGATACGACTCGAGTCAAACTCATCACCCTACAGTTACCTCGTACACTTGCGAGCAAAATGACGTGCTTTTAAATTCGATATTCTGAAAGTTGCAAAAAAACCTCTGTATCTCAGTTGAGAGAAACACAATCGATTGTCTTTAGTTACCCGTTTTATGAATTTAAAATCGGAGCATAGAATTTCTCAGAAATGTTATGATCAATTTATTAATTTAATCAAAGAGATCGTGCCAGAAGACAACATGTTGCAGATAATTTCTACGAAAGTAAGAAGTTGTTGAGAGGTATAAGGTTGCCGGTAGAGAAGATAGATTGCTGCGTTAAGAACTGAATGATTTATTGGAACGATGATTTGAATCTGGATAAGTGCAAGTTTTTTGATCATCCACGGTTCAAACCCACGAAGAAGGGACAAGCTAAACGGCGCAAGTCCAACTTAGTTCCGTACAAGAGGGTGTTTTACTTTCCTCTTACGTCCCGCCTGCAGAGGTTGTACGCATCTAAAAAAACGATAAAAGATATGTGGTGGCATGTAGAACATACGATAGAGGATGGTGTCATGCATCACTCGTCAGATTCTGAGGCTTGGAGGCACTTCGATCAAACTCTTCCATAGTTCGCCGCTGAAACTCGAAACGTAAAATTGGGTCTATGTACAGACGTATTTCAACCTTTTGGAAGTTTCGGAAAAAAAATACTCTTCATGGCCGGTGATTGTCACACCATACAATTTGCCTCCCTGGATGTGCATGAAAGAGCAGTATATGTTTCTCAGCGTTCTCGTCCCGGGCCCACAAAACCCCAAAGATAAGTTAGATGTTTTTCTACAGCCATTGATTGAGGAGCTGAAGCAGTTGTGGTCCGACGGTGCTCTCTCGTACGACGTATCTAAAAAATAGAACTTTCAGATGCGAGCGGCCCTTATGTGGACCATTAGCGACTTTCCTGCATACTCGATGTTGTCCGATTGGAGTACGGTCGGTCGAATGGCTTGTCCGTATTTCATGGAGCATTCAATCGCTTTTACCCTGCAAAAGAGCATGAAAAAATTATGGTTTGATAACCATCGTAAATTTATAGAATGTGATCATCGACTTCATAAAGATTAAAAAAATAGGAAAAATAGAAAGGTTGAGAGCTACGTGAGTCTTAATTATCTTTAAAATTACGTGGCAATTAAAATATATTATAACATTTGAAAACATAAAATTATTGTAGGCACGAGATCCTTTGAACAATATAAATGATGATTATATGAGGTCAATTACGTATGGTCCATCACGTGTTGTGAACACATTCAACAGTTGTAAGATAAATGGGTATATATTTCACACGCTCTCGTATGGCTCTGAACGATCAACGCCGAGCACATGAGTTTGTATAAAAGGAACAAATTATGGGCCAGATTATTATGGTCGTCTTCTAGAAGTGGTTCAATTGGAGTATCACGGGCTTCAAACTTCCGCAAGGACGCTCTTGTTCAAATGTGAGTGGTTTGATCCAACTCCAGTCGGCACGAAAATTCACCCTCAATATAAGCTCGTTGACATCAATCATAAACGTAGATTCAATCGATACAAGCTATTTGTACTCGCATCCCAAGCGACTCAAGTGCACTACAGTTCGTATCCGAGTTTGAAGCGAGACAAACTAGATTGGTGGGCAACTTGTCAAATCAAAGCTCGATCGACAGTGGATTATATCGAGCCTCGCGTGCCTGAATAACAGTCATTCCAAGAAAATGTTGTAGAAACATTTCATGCAATACAATTAGAGGATGTCGAATTTCAATTAAATGACCCTCTCAATCACGAACACGACGAGTCGGTCAATGATGATTTAGAAGAGTCAGAAAGCGATGAACTAGATTAAACTGAAGAAGACAAAGAAAGCTACGAAGATGAGTCTGAAAGTTAGGGTTGAGGTTTGAAGATTTTATGAGTGTTAACGATAATCTGAACAATCATATACACACACACACACACACACACACACACATACACACACACACACATATATATATATATATATATATATATATATATATATATATATAATAATTATATAATTAATTTTATTTATTAATAAAACTATGTTGTATGTTAGATGCCTGGCAGGGTCCTCATAATCGTCGGATTTCTCTCGACTCATCGTCCTCGGGACCCCATGAGGATGATGTCCACCGACATGGATTTCGATGATACTGTTTCACCTACCCCGTCTGATGAGGCGGGGAGCACGCCCGGTACAGAGGTCAGGACTACCGGGATCTAGGTAGTCGTGATCGAAAGTAGGTAAGTAATATTTTAATCAATTTTGTTATGTGTTCAATATATAATTTAATTATTTGAAATTTATTGAAATAAACTTATTAATTTTTAGGTTATGAAGTCCGTTGAAGGACTTGCCGACCTATTTCAGGACTATACACGAGTCTCGTATCCACCCAGTAGGGTGGAAATTCGAGCACATCCCGGACAGCCATCGTCAGACGTGGTGGCCTCGTTTTAGGGTAATTTTTATTATTTATTTTGATTTGTGTTAAGTAAATTGATTGATTATTTTGTCTAATTGTATTTCTTTTGTAGGGATTGGTGTGGTGGGACAGGAGTATATACGACGAGAATGCCATCAAGACGGCATTCAACATATCGATGCGAGATTCTTATAACAGTTGTATATACGAGTGGAAAAAGGCGTATCGATTGCGTATGGGAGTCGATTTGGAACAGATGGCTGGTGGAGTTTCAGCGGCCTGAGGAGTTGGAGAAGTCTGAGAAGGCCAGACGGAACAGAATGAGCGAGCCCGGAGGCCCTTCGACAGGTATAGCAAAGCATCGAGGCGGGTCTATGCCTGCTAATCGACAGGCGGCCGAGATTGTAAGTCGATAATAATATTTTAAGTAATTAATTATATTATTGAACATGTATAATTTTATATTTTAATTAATTCATTATATTAAATATTGTAAATATATCGTTAAATACAGGCTGCGCAGACGGTTACGCAGCACAGTAACTACGAGCTTTTGCTGAGGTATCATCGAAATCCCGACAGCACATTTATGGATCCCAAAGCCCAGGGGATAGTTGGAAGTTTTATATATTATATATATCTGATTTATTATAAAATCTGATAAAAGTTGTTTAGTAAAAATAGCTGAAATTTTTGATATCAGGAGGACTATGAGAGGGTTTTGGAGGAGAGGCGTGCTGCGTCGTCTGATGATAGGAGCCCTCAGGTAGACCCAAACGAGGTCTACCTACAGGTTGTCGGAAATAGGAAGGGTCGACGCTATGGCCTTGGATGCTTTGGGAAGACTCGGAAGGGTTGTAGTACTTCTTCCACCTCCATCGCCGATGTTAGTCAGCTCCAGACGCAGGTGCCAGTCCCAGCAGCAGCTTCAACGGATCCGCGAGGAGCAGGCGCTGGAGATTCAGCGGATCCGTGTGGAGCAGGAGCGTTCCCAATTGATGCTCTGTCAGCAGATTGAAGAAGCTTTTGCTCGGGCCATGGCTCATCAGCCTCCCCCTGATCCGAATAGTGGTCATATTTAGATATGGATGGATAGTTTAAGATTCTTTTTATACATTCGATGGATGAATTGATTTTTAGTTATTGGATGATTTTTTTTGATTATCTAAAATTTTATTTGTTTATTATTTTTACTTTAATTATTAATTAATATATCAGAAATTTTATTAATAGAATTTTTAACGGAAATTACCGCAAATACCTGCCAGGATACCAGCGTAATGCTGACGGCTACACCCGCCAGTAATGCTGACGGCTAACCCGCCAGGTTTGCTGACGACCAAACCCACCAGGAAAGCATCCGATGTTCCTAGCGGGTTGACCCGCCAGGAATACTGGCGGCCATATACTGGTGGGTTTAGCCGTCAAGGAATCCGTCGGCATCCCTGGCGGGAACATCTTCCCGTCAGGATACTGGAATCCTGACCACAAGAATGCTGGCGGCCATTATCAGTCTGGAGGCCGTCAGTATTCCATATACTGACGGATTTGGCCGCCAGCATAGCCGGATTTTTTTGTAGGGTAGTTTCATTTAAATTTATGAGGTAGGGATCGACGACTTATCTTGTGTTAAATCCAAATTCTCAATTATTATGTTATGTATATCATCTGTTCTCGAATACAATTCCATGTTTAAAAATTAATATAGCCAGAGGCCGTAAAAGTTATCTATGGCCGGGAAAAATGGTCATCGGGGAAGCTCATCGTGTTTTAGCTGAAGTCCAGTCTATTGGTATGATTAAATGTTCTTTTTTGAGGTTTATTATTGATATAAGATATGTTGGTATATCTACCGAGCTAGAGGAAAGCTCACCCTATCATTAATAAATTTCAGGTTGAGGGAGTCGAGTGACGAATAATGTTGGCGGTAGATGATAATCTAATTAAAACTACAAGGAAATAATTGATTTGATTATTTATTTCTATATTTTTGAATTGGATTATTATCGATATGTAATGTCTTTTCCTACAAACGATCGGAAAGGAAGGAAGCAACATCGTCAAAAATATCGCTTGAGAGAGATCGTGCCATCTCGAGGCAAGCACTCCGATATTTCTACTTCAAATTCTGCAAATACTACTCTATTGTACTCGTTTGATGCTCTTAATACACCTGAGGAAACCTTAAATGCATGAGTTGATGACGATATGCGCACAATGTGCATGCTAATGAAGATGGTGTTGAACCCGCGGAAGGCCTCGGGGCACTTGATATTGGCCTCAGGAACCACTTTTCAATTTCTGCATTTACCTTGGTAGTGCTACGCCTAAAACACGTGTCACAGCCCGCCCGCGGTCTCCCTGGGGCATATCCCCTCCTCATCGCACTCCAACCGCAATCGTGGCTTCGCCTTCAAAATCTTAGCCAACTTCGGTGTTGTGCGACCCAAACCCCAGGGCTCAGATAGCTCCTACCTCGCCAATCCACTCGACTGTGTCTCTTGTACCCACAACTACATTATCCACGAAAGTTACAGACAACTCTAAGCTCCAACTCAACACGGACAAGGTAGCGAAAGACAAATCCTCTCATGAACACTTGATTGATAAAAGAATTAGTTTCGAATGATTCAGATATCAGTAGTCAACTCCTATTTTTCGTAAAAATGGTTGTTGATCGACATGTCAAGGATTTATTTGCAAAACTCAAGCAAATACAACTTATGTTTCTACCCCTTTCACTATTGATGGGGTAAGTTCCTCTTTAGCTCCTCGTAATATGAGTATAGTTACTACTTAATCTTGGGCGGATCGTGGACGAGGAACTCTCCAGCTAGAAACTCCTTAAGGGACCAATTTAAGTGAAGTTTCCTTGTGAAATGATAGCTTGTTTTTTTAATTAGTTGCTAATACGTTTTACCTTGGCATGATTTTTGTGTACTTGTTTATCTGCCTCTGGTTAGACTCTCCATTTTCTCATTTTTAAAAAGAGGCCTTGCGCCATAATTTATTTAAAAAAAAAAGTATTATATTAATAAACCTAACATGCATGGTTCGTTTGGTTTGGCTGACACGAGAAGTTGATAGATGATAACTAGTAGTTGATATAACTGATAACTGATAGCTAATCTTAATTACTATTTGATGAATTAGTCGATTGAAGTACCTGATTAAAAGTTAATTTACCGATATAAACATGATCGCGAGATTTATAAATAGTATAAATAAATAGTAAGAAAAAAATAAATAAAATAATGATAAATAAAGACCTCCTAAAAAATAAGAATTTTTGTTAACAATTATGCAAACACAATTAAATTAATAAATAAAAATTTCTTATAAGCTAGTATAAAGTATATACTAACTTATTATTATTTACTTAGAAATTTTTATTTCTAAGTTAGTATCCAACGGAATATAATATAAGTCGTTGGAAAACTTACCGTCGGATTCACCAAATTCTAAATTCTACAGAAAACATATTCCAATGGAAGTTCCATTGGTTAGTTTCTGTTTGAATTGTCAATCTTTAGAATATTCATTGCAAATTCTAATGACCGTTGAAAATTTTGTTGGAATTAGGCATCCCAACGGAAATTTGTATTGAATTCCAATGGATATTTTTCGTTGGAATTTAATAATTTTGTTTTAGCGTCATTTTTAAACGTAATATTTACTTTATAAAAGTAAATAATAATAATAAGTTAGTATATACTTGACAAAAGAAAATGTTAATAACGAGAATTTATCCAATAAACTATCTGAACCAAATAGCATAAAGAAACTAATTGGAGAGGAATAAGTTATAAGATCCACTGTTCCATTCAACCAAAGCATCCTCCTAATTTTGTTGCTCCCTCCTATCTCCTTCAATTGTTGTTTTAAAATTTAAATTTTGATTCAAGTTAATTGTCTTTTTAAAACATTTTACATTATTCTAAAATTTATCTCTATTTATTTAAAGAATTTAATATATTTATAATAATAAAATAATTATGATGAAAGAGAAAATAGAATTTAACTAATAACATTATCAATTAATTAAATATATATTAGTCAAATTATATATTAATTTATTTTTAACATAAACTCTAAAATAACACTTAATAAAAAAGTATTTAATAATTAATCATCATATAAATTTGGAAATAAAGCCGCAGTGTTGTTAAATATCTCTCAATCCATAAAATAACATATTTTTAATATAATATTACCTAAAACATTACAAATAAGATGGCAAAGCTTGGTAGGTTAAATTATCAGAATCATACTTTATTTTTGTTTCCTCCTTTTAACCCGTTCCTTTCCTATTTTCTTTTGAGAAATCAGCCGCTCAGATCTCGCCCACCACATCTATCGGTCGGCGGCGGCGTCTCTCTTAGCCACCCATCGCTTGCTATAAAAATCTATTTCTTCAATAAATTAAGTTTTAGGAAAATACTCCCTTTTGTCGTGATAAGATCCGAATATTAGGTTTAAACTGAACATTCTCTCAATGTCTGACATCCCTTTGGATACCTGCCGTGAAGTATTCCTTCTTTTGCCGGCAAAGTCCCTGAACCGGTTCCGGGATGTGTGTAAGTCATGGCGGGCRGTGATCGACGAACCGTGCTTCGTCAGAGCCCACACTAACAAGCATCTCTCATCCAACAACACCATTATTTTGCGAAACCCTACTGATCCTCCCTCTTATTCCTTCGATTTAAATGCCTTAGATTTCACCGATTGCCCCCAAACAATCACCGTAACCCCTTTAGATTTCCCTCCCAGTTGCCGACAGGCTGTGCCGGTGTCATCCTGCAGCGGTTTGGTGCTCGTTTCTGATGATAAGAATTTTGAAATTTGGAACCCCTTAACTCAGGAGCGCCTCGAGCTGCCCCAACTGGAATTTAGCTCGAACCTGGAAAGATTGGCGAAGAGGCTTGGGTATGACAAAATCACCGATGATTACAAAGCTGTGGTGATACATCGTGAAGAAAATAATAATGTGTATCCAACTTATGTTTACAGCCTGAGATCGGACTCSTGGAAGAAGATTATGAATTGCCCGAGTGAGAATTGGTTTGGCTCAGATCGCTGTGGCATTTTTCTGTGCGGGGCTTTGAACTGGGCAATATTTACTGAGAAGATTATAGCGCTCGATCTTGGGACTGGAAACTACCGGGAGCTGGAACAGCCTGCGGGAAGATTTCATCCATATATGCATGACTTGAAGAGGTGTTTAGATGTGTTGGGTGGGTACTTAATGATGACTGACTTTGGTGAGTGTTACGATTATCTGCACTTTGATGTGTGGGTGATGAAGGATTATGATGCAAGTGATTCGTGGATGAAGTTGTTGTCATTTAAAGATTACTGGTTACTTTCTCTTGGACGTGATTTAAGGCCCGTCGCTTGTATGAAGGACAAAACGAAAATATTTTTTCAAAATAATGGTCAGTTTTATTTGTTTGATGTTGAGAGTGGTTCTGCAAAGATGGTTAACATTCATGGCCTCTCTGAAGATTTATACGCACAATTTATTCCTGAAAGCATATTCCGTCTTCACGATAATTGTGGTGTTGGCGGGAGAAGAAGGATAATGACAACGGAGAGCAAGATGAAGATGGCTGATACAGAGTAATTCATAACACTTTAAAATATTTCTTGTTATTTATTTTGGTTTTGTATTGAATTTTTATCATTTCAGTTTCTAAATTGACCTAATGAGGTTTACTTCTTCTTGCAGGTTATCATTTTGTGTAAGAGATGCAGAATATTTTTTGGAAGGAGATGACCTACATGATAGTTGTTAAAGTTTGGATCAAAATTGGAATCATTTGTCCAGTGAAGATGGAGATTAGTAGTTATTGTACTCTTTACATCTACTCAAGCTGAAGGCTTTTACTTTAATAATTGAACTTTGATTCAAGTTTGTGATTATTACAATTATGAATGGCTTTGATCCATTTAGTTTATGTCCTGGTTTTTGTTGACATTTAAGCTACTACTGCTAGTCCTCATATTTATATGTTGGTTCTTAAAGTTGACTATGAATGTTTTTTGTTTTTTTAACGAAAACATAAACTTCATTTCAACTTCATAATGGGCAACTTCATTTTGCTGCTATTTTTTGGGCAACTTCATTTTGATTTCCACTAACATGAACTAACAAAGCTATCTATATCCATCTTAAAAGTCTGAGTTCCTATGTTGGTTTCTTGAATTTTGGATTGCCTAAAATACTATCCATATAGCCTGCAAACAAATTTTAGATCAAATTGTAATTATACATAGCTTAATTATACTTAACTTAGTTACGCAGTGAACGACAGAAAAACACGGATGTTAAGAGGACAAAATGATTGTAATTGGAATTATAAATTTTTTGCTATTTTTCATACTTTACTCTTAACTTTTTAATATTCAAATAAATAAAGTAAATTAAATAGCGGTATTCTAGTTTTTTTATGGTATTCTAACTTTTAAAAAGAAAACATGTTTAATTTTTGATGCAAGTACGAAAATGGAAAGCATGCCTAATATTTGTGGATGGAAAGAGTAATTGTTATGTGAAGGTATATGTACCTCTATTTTGTCTCTTTTCTCTCATTTTCAATTTTCACCAAGATTTATTCCGGGAATCATCATTCTTCTAATTTGCTTCAAATATCAAAGCGTTAGAGAAAGTATATTATAAAGAAGTTATATTATAAATAACATATAAATTGATGTGAAGAATTTTTTTTTTTGCTCGAAGTCTATTCTTGGCCTGTGAGAATAGTAAGGTTTTCTGCGGGGCCGGTCCTAGTAATTTTTGCACCCTGGTGTAAATTAAAAAATGGCCCCTCAGTTTTTTATATTTATTCAAATCTCATAGTTTTGTACTAATCTTTTTTCTAAAAACTAAATCAAAGACAATATTAGAAAATTAACTTATATTATATATCATAATTAAATAAAAGATCAAATATATGTTCAAAACAATCATGACTAAAAAATAATCGGCTGGCTGTTTTTGTAGTACAAGTACTAATAAAAAAATGTATAATTGGTTTTTTGGGTACAAGTATTAATAAAATGTATAATTGGTATGTTAAATAATTTCTTTTTCAATCTATAAAAAATTGGTAAGTATAAATTCTTTCAAGAGCGTCGAGGAGATGGAGAGAGAGTGTGAAGTCTGATTGTATATTTTTGTTTTTTAAATTGTCTCTTTTAGGAATTTTGCTTGTTATTTCCTTTAGTTATATATTGATATTGATATATTGGCCTTTAAAGTGCATAAATCATGTGCTCAAAAGAAATAAAAATAAATAACTTACTATTGTGTATATTATGCATAATAGTAAAAATAAAAATAATATATATACATACATATATATTGGGGGGCCGAGGCGGCGGGCTCTTCTGCCTCAAGGCAAAAACGACCCTGGTTTTCTAGTTTGCTTGACATGGGTCATTACACAATGCTTGCCCTGTATTAACCGGTTATTGATGTATAGATTGTCAATGATATCCGAGCTCTGTATGACAACTTATAAATAGAAGTGACTTCTTTTCCCGATTAGTTGATAAACTCCCCGATCAGATCAAGTACCTGTCGAAGCTCATTACCATCAGAGATAAAAACTTGTGCTGAAAACCTACGCATGGATAAAAATACATTTGGATGGCTGTGTTATTTACTAGAACATCTTGGCGGGCTTGCTCATTCCCGAGATGTGTCGGTTAGTGAACAAGTAGCCATGTTTTTATGTCTTGGCGCATCATAAAAAATGTGACGGTTAAATTTAGTTTCATAAGGTCAGGTCACACTATTAGCATAGACTTCAACCGTGTTCTAAACGTTGTCATACAGCCAACTCCTATTGATGATGGGTGTACAAATTACAATTGGAAATTTTTTAAGGTAATAAGACAAATATATTTGCAGTTCATTATTACATACCATTACTTAAGCCACTCAAGTATATTTAACATTTTGGAGAAAATAACTTCACTTTTGCCTCTGGTTCTATTTGTAGGGATGTTTAGGAGACGGTACGTATATTGAAGTCTGTGTGCCATTAACTGAAAAGCCTCGATACTGAAACTGACGGGGTCATACCTCTATAAATGTTCTTGGCGTTTGTTATAAGACTCTAAAGTATATATTTATACTAACTGGTTGGGAGGGTTCTGTTGCCGATAATTATGTCTTACACGATGCAGTTAACAGACCTAATGGCTTACGAGTACCAAACGGTAAACAATTCACATACTTTATGAGCATTTTTTATCATAACTTTCCTTCTTCAGATGAAATATGCACACGAAACAGTCTTTTTTGTCCACACACAACATAAACAAAATATCGTAAAATGAAAACATGAATTGGACGTTCACAATTTCAGGAAACTATTACCTCTGTGACTGTGGATACACCAACTGCCCCAGATTTTTGACTCCATATAGAGGTGTCAAGTATCATCTGGACGAGTGGTCAACCGGCGCGGGGGGCTTTCAAAATTATAAAGAGTTATTCAACCTCCATCACTCTAAGACACGCAATGCAGTGGAACGATCCTTTGGGATCCTCAAAATAAGATGGGTTGTTCTCAGGAGTCTGTCTTTCTATAAAATCGAGACAGACAATAAAGTGATAATGGCATGTTGTTTCCTTCATAATTACATTCGTATTTCAATGACAGTAAATCCGATGGAGAACAAGGTCGCAGAGGCTGAGACTAGCGATGCACACTCTATAGAGGTCCCTGAGGATTACATCAACCAAGTGGAACCCTCCGGAGAATGGACTAATTGGAGAGAGTCCTTCGCAATTTCTATGTACAATGAGTACATGGGTGTGATTTGATGTGTAGGCATTATACCCGAAGTTTCCTAAATATTTTCTGGGAAAATAGACTATTAGTTTCTAGTCTAAATCTTGTAATTTAGATGTGAAACACTTTTATCTACGATTACATAGCTCTATTTTGAATATTATTATTAAGAGAAATTTCCATGTGCAACTAAGATACAATCATATGTTAGTGTGTGATCTGTTGTTGCCAATCTTTCATTTGTTTTTCACCCCACATGCAACTATTGGTTATTCGGCCCATCACCCCAACATAATGGTGTATGCTAAATATTATAAAATGAGATCTTTGACGATTAGTGCTATCTCCATATCTGAGTTGAAAATAAAGATCAAATTAGAGTGGTTGTTAAAAAGAAGAGTTTGTTCACGGGCTGTACAAGTTAAACAGTGATCAATGAAAACATCTTAATGAACTTAACTGCAAACCTAACCCCAGAGTTAACTTTCCCCGAGGTTAATGCCACCAATTCCTATAGATATAATATGTTGGGTCCTTTAACCTCCATTTGCACTCAAAGATTATTCACTCTAGGGATTGATATGTGAATTGACCCGTAACATCTGTTCCACATTTTGGTGTTGGGAAAGTGTAATCGCTCATATAGTGGTGTGCTTGTTCATCTTTTTAAATATAGAATTAATAACAGACGTGAAAGGTTAGGCGAGTAGTCCATCTTGTATCACTACACTTATTTATGGGTTTACTTCAATATATATGATAATCCCGGCTATAAATTTTCTCTCTCACATACTCTAACATAAGTCATTGCAAAGGTAACCCACACAGATGAAAGATACGGTGAAGTTCATATTTCTCCTACCACAATTTTATAATGTTTTATAGTTTAAATGCACGATATCTTAGTTGTTTAATACATTCTTGGGTATCATCTTCATTGTTCATATACAGATGGCAGTAGTTTTCTAGTTTAAATGCATGACAGGTGAGAAGGAATGGTGTTAACAAGAAAACAACGTGTCTGGAACATGTGGCGAGGTGTTAATTGGACAAAAGAAGAAGAAGAGTTATGTTATACTGTAGGGCGTAGCCGACCGTCGGAGACTCATGATTAATCGGGTTTAAGCGCGCAGCAGATCACCGAGGGGGAGGGTTTATTCCTTTCCAATTTTCTGTTTCTCAAGCTTGGTCAAAAGGGGCCCGGACAGTGGTCAATTCTGTCCGTAGTTAGCCCCAAATCCGGCCACCAGCCTCTTCCTTCCAAGTCAGGTTCGGGAGCTCGATGTACCCTCCGATTTGAACCTGAAACCCTAGACACAAAAATCAGTGAGTGACAAATAAATCAAACGGAAGAAGTAAATAAACACAGCAAAGAAAATAAAAGGAACGATAACCCCCTTTGTTGCCGTCGGTCGCCGGAATAAGGACAAATAGTAGATCCGAAATCGCTCGGCTCAGATCTCCATCATAAGCGGCCCCTAACACACAGCAGTAAACCGGCAGCTTCCCGGAGTCCCAAAACCACCGCCGTCGACAGCTGGTAGCTCCTCGTACGACGACCCAAGGCGGCGCAACCGGGACCCCGTTGACCCGAACCCTAGCACCACTCTGGGTTTATTCCTTTCCAATTTTCTGTTTCTCAAGCTTGGTCAAAAGGGGCCCGGACAGTGGTCAATTCTGTCCGTAGTTAGCCCCAAATCCGGCCACCAGCCTCTTCCTTCCAAGTCAGGTTCGGGAGCTCGATGTAC
>BMAC01000028.1:1770561-1788522 GCA_014905375.1 Phtheirospermum japonicum | reverse complement strand
CAAATCTTCAACAAACCATAACTTTTTCAAATTTTATTCGTTTTGAATGAAATATATATCAAATTAATCACATTCTCAAGATCTACAATTTAAGATACATATTGCATGTTTTAAACGTAAATATATATATATATATATATATATATATATATATATATATATATATATATATATATATATATATATATATATAATATATAATTAAAAAAACTGGACTGATTTTAGCACTACAGTACTGTGTAAAAAGCACAATGAACCTGGACATATAATTGCACTGTGCAATATTAGGACATATAATTGCACTGTGCAATATTAGATCTAAAGTCAGGATTAGTCCCTAGGTTCACATATAATGACGGGGTTCTCATTTGAACCCAATCATATATATATATATATATATATATATATATATATATATATATAAAATTGGTCCGACCATGGTCCGACTACGGTTGGACATGTGAACCACTAAACCTGTAATTTTACCGGTTCGATGATCGGTCCGGTTTTCAAAACAATGGTGGTAACTCATATCGACTAGTATCACCATCTATTGTATTCTCTTCCTGTTAAATCACTATAAAAAGATTGTCAGAAGATTCAGAAATAGAGGTAGGCTCAGAAACACTTACCTCAGATATCAGTGGTAGGGGAGACATAGGTTCTTGCAGCGGAGCTGTAGATTGTGCTTTAGTGCTTGAGATTGGCTCAGTGGCGAGGTTAACTTTCTCTGTTAGATCTACTACGGAATCTGGCATTGGCAACCAACTTAGTAGGTCAACCTCACTTTGTTTCTTACTCTCCCCCTGACTGCTAAGGTGGTTATTATAAAAGAACTCTATTTCATGAGAATTGCAGTGTATAGAAATTAAGATTTGACGAGTTTTCGGGTTGTAGCATCTTTATCCTTTTTGGTTAATGCCATAACCAACAAATACGCACTTAACTGCACAAGGAGAGTTTGGTACGTTCGTATTTGGGAATATGAACAAATACGGAGCAGCCAAAGACTCGAGGTTGAAGTGTAAGGGCGAGAGGTATTTTGGCAAGGGAGGATACTTTTTGTAACGAGGTTTTAAGTTTGAGTGTCTTGGTAGGAAGGCGATTTAGAAGGTAGACAGAAGTGGCAATAGCTTCAGGTCAGAAATATGTGGGTACACGAGACTCAATCATCATGGCACGGGTCATTTCAAGAAGGATTCGATTCCTCCATTCGACAACACCATTTTGTTCTGGAGTTTGGGGACAAGTGGTTTGGCGGACTATCCCTTTTTGCTGGCACAAGGATTTCATAGAATTATTGATAAATTCCCCCCCATTATCAGATCAAAGTGTTTGGATATATTTTTGAAATTGAGTTTGTACCATTGTACAGAAATGTGTGAATTTTTCAAACACTTGAGATTTATTTTTTAAAAAATATACCCATCTCATCCTAGTGCAATGATCGATAAAAAGCAAGAAATATTTAAAACCTTGTCCTCCCACAACGGGTGAGGGACCCCAAACATCAGAGTGTACCAAAAAAAATATAGAGTCAACTCGTGTATTATTTGGTTTAAAAGGTTGTCTGTGGCTTTTAGCCAAAACAAAAGTTTCACAAGATAATATCTTATTTTTCACTAATTTAGGGAATAAAAGCTTTAGATAATCCGTGGAGGGATGTCCCAACCTTCGGTGCCAAAGACAGGTTTCTCGGTCTGTAGTTCCATGAGCGAGCATCACTTTGCCTTGTTGAGCTATCTCATCCACATAGTACAAACCATTTTGCTCAGTGCCACGCCCAATAATCTCCCCCGTCCTGATATCCTGTAGAAAATAGAAGTGAGGATGCATCAGCATTGTACTATTAAGTTCTTTTTTAACATGGCTAATTGACATTAGCTTATGAGAAAGTGACAAAACATATAGACAATTTGATAGTCGTAAAGTGGGAGAGATTTTTATAGTTTCGGCCCCTTCCACTCGAGTTAAGTCACCACTGGCGGTTTGAACATGTGTTCGGAATGGTTTGGATGACTCAAGAATATCAGTTTTATCAAAAGTTATTGTATATGTGGCTCCACAATCAAAAATCCATCCCTTATCCCTATCTTTTTTATCACACAGATTTTGGGCTTAGTTTGCAGTGGAAATATTTAAGATTTTATTTTTACATAATATAGGGTCAGTTTTAGTATTATGTAAAAAAATTGGGTTTGTTTTGCAAAGCATGGGGTGGGTTCAACATTTTAATAGGGAATGGGGGGTTAAATTGAAAATTTGAGGATAACAAAGGGTTTAGTGGCAAATCACCAAACCCTATACCTGTCTCTCCTTCGTCATAATCCTCCGTACTCCCCATTTTGCCAAACCCTAAATCTGTCTCCCCATAGTTATAATTCGCCGCACGCCCCCTTTTTTCTACCTTCGGTCTGCTCACTGCTACCGCTACTCCGGCCACCTCTTGGCTATTCACTCCAATCGACGATTTCCCTTTTGCCTGTGGGATTTTGTGGTTATCTTCCCACCAGTCGGGATATCCTACGAGTTGGAAGCATGTTTCTCTTGTATGATTTTGCATTCCACAGTGGATGCAATGAAGCTTCGATTTGTCCACTTTTCCTCGCGATGACGGGTTTCGCTATCGAGTTTGAGGTCCTCTAATTGGTTGTCGGTGTCCCTCTGGCCGTGGTGCGGTGTTGCGAGCTCCGAATCCGGCCCCTACTCCCAATGATGTGATGTCTGAATCGGCGGGGTTTGTGCCGGTTGTAAAATCTGTAGCCGGGCGGCCTCCCTTCTCACTTTTGAAAATGCCGACTCGGCTAAGGGAATCGGTATCTCTTTGAGGATATCTCATCGGATACCATCATACTTGGTATCTAATCCGAAGAGAAATTGGTATAATCGGCAGTTTGCGATTAACTCTCTATATTTATTGATTCCTTCAGCCGAGAGGGTTCGGCTCTCTTCGGTCGATGGTGAGCCATATGGCCTATAACTGATTCCAGTAATCCTCTAGTATAAGTTGCCCTTGATTGACTTTGTTGGCTTTTACCTCCAAATCGTAGATTTGGAACGGATCTGCTCCACTCCCCTATGTGATTTTCAGGCTGTCCCACACAGCCTTGGCGGTCTGATGTTGAGCAAAGTTTGTTACTAATCTTCCTTCCATGTTCTATATGAGCCACGAGAAAATAGATAGATCTGTTTTCTCCGATTGAAAGTAGGTTGGATCTATTTCTTTTGGTGGTGGTGGTTGTCCAGTAATATGGATGGATTTGCCTCTGATTCCTATGGCAACCCTCATGAGGCGCGCCCACAGTGGGTAGTTGTTCCCATCCAGTTTGAATCCGAGTGTAACATTGGCGGAATTTCGCACCAGATTTGCAATTTGGAGGGTTAATTCATTTTTTGTTGTGTTGGTTGGTTGTATCTCGTCTGAAATTTTGGATTTATATTTCTTTCAGGTAAAGAAAGACAAAAGGAAGGCTACTGCCTTGATCGGTTTAACACAAATCGAGAGAGGTATTGGAGCGATGATGATCTAGTTCCGAGCTCCTAAAATCATCACCTGCTCTGATACCATGTTAAAACATGATTTTGTATTTGTAAAATAGATTGTATTCATTTTTATGTGTTTACAAAGAATTACAGACCCTCTCTTTATAGGGTTAGAAATGATTTGTACAAGGGAAAAAGAATAATCAATAAGCTGACTTCAAGGTTCTTGATTGATTTTGTCTATTTGGTTGATCTTGAATTTATTGTCTATTTGATTGATCTTGAATTGATACTTCTTTCCTTTCTTCCAACAGAAATATGCACATGAGACAGTTCTTTTTGTCCACACACAACATAAATAAAAAATTGTAAAATGAAAACATGAATTAGACGTTCACAATTTCAGGAAACTATTACCTCTGTGACTGTGGATACACCAACGGCCCTAGATATTTGAATCCATATAGAGGTGTGAGGTATCATCTGGATGAGTGGTCAACCGGCGCGGGGGACCTTCAAAGTTATAAAGATTTGTTCAACCTCCATCATTCTAAAACACGCAATGCAGTGGAACGGTCCTTTGGGATCCTCAAAATAAGATGGGTTGTTCTCAGGAGTCTATCTTTCTACAAAATCGAAACACACAATAAAATGATAATGGCATGTTGTTTTCTTCATAATTACATTCGTATTTCAATGACAGTTAATCCGATGGAGAACGAGGTCGCAGAGGCTGAGGCGAGCGATGCACACTCTACCGAGGTCCCTGAGGATTACATCAACCAAGTGGAACCCTCCAGAGAATTGACTAAATGGAGAGATTCCTTCGCAATTTCTATGTAAAATAAGTACATGGGTGTGAGTTGATCTTTAGGCATTATACCCGAAGTTTCCTAAATATTTTCTGGGAAAATAAACTATTAGTTTCTAGTCTAAATCTTGTAATTTAGATGTGAAACACTTATAATTAGTATGTGTCGATTAGCTGTTATCTACGATTACATAGCTCTATTTTGAATATTATTATTAAGAGAAAATGTCATGTGCAACTAAGATACAATCATATGTCAGTGTGTACTTTGTTGTTGCCAATCTTTCATTTGTTTTTCACCCCACATGCAACTATTGGTTATTCGGCCCATCGCCCTTCTTGTTCGTAGCGACACATACAAGTTCTTGTATTCGAAATGTGAATATATATATAGGTATAGTATCATGTGAGAATAGATCCGTAGATGAGAAATGAGAATGAATCCTAACCAATTATTTTAATCCTTTTTTTAAGCAATTGTCAGGTGGCATTTTAGTAATTTTTGGACATTCGGTGGCATTTTAGTAATTATGTGGATTTCTCATTTCAGCAAACTTGGTCACTCGTCTTCTCCGTTGTCTCCATTTTCTCGCATAGAAGCAAAATTACCTCCATTTTTGTCGAATTCTCAAATCATTCATCACACACAGAAGCAAAAATGCCAAAGTATACGCCCTAGAGTATATGCCCAATTATCTAGCAAAAATTCTTCTCGAATTATTCTTTAAGCAAAAATTATCTAGAATCTCCCTCCGTCTTCGAAATCCTGAAACCCTAGAGCATACGTCAACCGAAAAAGAAAATTTCGCCCAACAAGAATGCTGGTAAGTTTTCCCTTTTTTTTTTCTCGTGAATTTGATGTTTTGGATTTAGAATTATTTTGTTCTAACAGTAACCGCTAACAGCTTCACGATTGATTGTTAACAAAATTTTATTTTTTTTAGTTATATTATTTACTTAAATATTGATGATGTTCTTTTATCAATAACCAAAGATGTTGATAATGGTTTGTCTTGTTCTTGACTTATGTTTGTCAGCAAATTGTTAAATCTGCTTCACTTTTCTGGCTTAAAAAGAATTCTTATTATTGTGCAATGTKTTACTTAGTAATGTGCAAAATACAAGYTCTATTCCAAGAGGTTTGAATGGTATACATGGGCTTGGGTATGTCCACTGTGATTTGAAYCCTGATAATATCTTGCTGGTGRCGAGTGCTGGAATTACAGAGTTTCGGGCAAAAATCGGCGATTTTGGTTTGGCAAAGAGGGAAATAAAGCAGTATAATAAGAAGAGGAAAATAATGGAATCTAATTGTTGGAGGGTTACCCCTATATATATATCGCCCGAGACCTTCATTGACTATGTGCAAGCGGCGCCTTCTGGTGTTTAGGTTGTGGGTTGTATCATGCTCGAGATGTTAACTAGGAAGCCCGTGTGGGATGAATTTAATGTCGAGGATATTCTTGTAAAGATAGGGGTAGAAAAGGAATTGCCTAAAATCCCAAATGACATATCAAGGGAGGCGAGGGATTTTCTAAAGCGTTGTTTCGTGAGGAACTCGATGTTCCGATTCACTTGCGATATGCTTTTGAATCATCCGTTTCTACAAGGTTTGGGTGATGATGTTGAAGAATTAGAGGATTTTGAGTCTTATATGACGCGGATATCCGATGATGAGTGTAGCTCTTAATTGTTTTCGGATGAATCGGAGGAGGATTCATTTTGTTCTCCATCTGATGATGAATTGGTATCTGGTTTAGCTAACGAAAATGAAGCCCAAGTTGTAGCAGTCCAGCATTTCAATGGATCAAACGAGATCATGTCCAAACGGATGTCCTTGCAATTACGCGTATACAAAAGACGACAAAAACATCCTGTTTGTTTAAACATCCCTCTACAAATATAAAAGAGATGTATATTTTATATGGTGGTCGGGTTACAATTGTCAATTTAGGTATATATAGTGARAAATGTAGTTGATCTGTTGCTCTAATTGCTCTGTCCTTATTTCACTTGGATATGTATAACAGTGGAACATGTTATGAAACCAGAAATTGAAATTTAATATTTCTAAAACCCTGCATTATGTTTGTTGTATGCCAAATTAGTCGAGTTGTTATGTTGCACCTCTCCTCCTTCGCTTTAATGATTTTAGCTCGAGCTTTTTCGTGATTTAGTAATTACTAATTTAGATTAATAATTTTGTATCTATGTGTGTGTGTGTGTGCACGCATGCATGCATATGAATGTGTGTCTTGTGTATTTTGTGCATTTTTGCTAGATCTCTTCAATAAATAATCACAGCTTTTTACTATTAGATTAATATTTTATCCCAAGACTACCTTTTTTTTCAAAGGCACTGTAAATACCTATTGTGAATGCTTTCTCACAGAAGAAYCAAAGTATGTCAGGTATTTCTCAATTAAGGGCTCGCTTTCTGTAAATATTCAATGGMGAATTAAAAGATGCATGGAGAGCGGAGATGGGTTTTTGATCTATATACCTCATTAGTGACTAATGCTTTTGACATCTTTCATTCCAATTAYTGAATATTAGTTTATGRTGACTCTTACGTATCGAATGACAATATATTCTGGCAATTATTGATATTTCTGGTCATGATTGTGTTGTTGTATTTTATAAGTAAATTATTTTTGTGGTGCTAAGTGATAGAGTGTGTGACATGCATTACTCTTGTTTAGTTTTTGTATAAAAAATRATAAAGAAAGGGATGTGCAAATAAATATATATTTTTRTAMGCATTCTGATCTGATGGASAAGTTGTGTTTGCATCTTTAATTTTTTAACAATGTTCCTGTCATAACTTTGATTTTCGAATAATATTTTCGCATCTTTAATTTTTGGTTGTGCATATCTTACTTCATAATTGTGCATAACTTAATGCATGGTTGTGCATATGCCATTGACAGGTTTTTAGTTTTTTAAATTTTTATTTTCTAAAGTTGCATTTAAGTTTCCAAGTTTTTAACTTCGATGGTTGCACTTTTGGTTGAATATATGTTATTGCATTACTTGTGTAAATGATATCATTACAATCCGATCATCGGGTTGGATTTGTCATTAGACCCAAATTAAGCATTGTCGATGTACGATAAGAAAATCCGTGTAAACATATTTAAATACAAGATAACAAGCAAATAGAGAAAGAAAACGTAAAAAATGTCTTATTTCTAAATCTCAAACAAAACTATAATCCAATTAATTTGTACGAAAAGCCCAAAATACCATCACCTAAAATAGGAATTTACAAAATACCATTGTGCATAAATTATTTCACTATTGTGCAAAATTGATTGATCGATTGTGCAAAAAAATCCTATTTGTTTGTGCACAACCTACGTCGCAAAATTAAGAGTAATAAAAATAAGAAAATAATATGAAGGGTCTTGAACTCTGCCAATTGCTCCTTTTTTTACATAGTCTTGAACGCTAAAAATAAGACGTGGTGTCATGACCATAGTTTGTCGAACAGGCTCACAATTGTGGGAAGAACATTCAACATCACCTGCAAAAGCTCACATTCAATCAGTGTACAAAACAGTACATGTCACATATAACACGACAAAAAAAAATATTTAAGACTTCACGACAAGTGCAAAACATTATTCAGCACGAACGTGCACAAGGGAACACACAAATGTGCACAAACTGACACTGAGTTGTGCACAAAACAAATCATACAACAACCAAATCAGACGACGACACTCAAAGATTTTTTTAAGACTTCATGCCACGTGTAAAACACCATTCAGCACGGACTTGCACAAGGGAACACACTAATGTGCACAAACTGAGACTGAGTTGTGCAAAAAATCATACTTGTTTGTGCACAACCTACGTCGCAAAATTAAGAGTAATAAAAATAAGAAAATAACATGAAAGTTTTTGAACTCTGCCAATTGCTCATTTCTTTTACATAGTCTTGAACGCTAAAAATAAGAGATAGGTATCATGACCATAGTTTGTCGAACAGGCTCACAATGTGGGAAGAACATTCAACATCACCTGCAAAATCTCGCATTTAATCAGTGCACAAAACAATACCTGCAACACATTTAACACGACAGAAAAATAAATGACACGACAACCACATCAGACAAGGACATGTACAAATTTTTTTAAGACTTCACGACACGTGAAAAATACCATGCAGTACGAACGTGCACAAGGGAACACACTAATGTGTACAAAATAACACTGAATTGTGCACAAAACAAATCAGACAGCAACCACATCAGACGACGACATGTACAGATTTTTTTAAGACTTCACGACACATGCAAAACACCATTCAGCACGGACGTGCACAAGGGAACACATTAATGTGCACAAACTAACACTGAATTGTGCACAAAACAAATCAGACAACAACCACATAAGACGACGACATGTACAGATTTTTTAAGACTTCACGACACGTGCAAAACACCATTCAGCACGGACGTGCACAAGGGAACACACTAATATGCACAAACTGACACTGAATTGTGCACAAAACAAATCAGACAGCAACCACGTCAGACGACGACATGTACAGATTTTTTAAGACTTCACAACACGTGTAAAACACCATTCAGCACGGACGTGCACAATGGAATACACTAATGTGCACAAACTGACACTAAATTGTGCACAAAATAAATTAGACAGCAAAGACATCAGACGACGACACTCACAGATTTTTTTAAGATTTCACGACAAGTGCAAAACACCATTCACCACGGACGTTCACAAAGGAACACACTAATGTACACAATCTGGCACTGAGTTGTGCACGAAAGAATCAGACGACAACCATAGACGACGACATGTACAGATTTTTTTTAAGACTTCATGACACAGTGCAAAATATCATTCAGCACGGACGTGCACAAGGGAACACATTAATGTGCACAAACGGACACTGAGTTGTGCACAAAACAAAATCAGACAACAACCACAAACGACGACACGTAGTGGTTAACTCAAAAAAAACATAAAATCAAAACCAGATTAACTCCATTAATTTAAAATGAAACATTACCTGAGTCATTTAAAATTGAAGCCATCTGTGTGCAACCAAAATTGAACCAAGAAAAAATCAAACTGAATAAGGGACCAAAATCGAATAGAAACGGGTTTTAGGGATTTCTGGCGTGAATAGGGAGAGAGGAACGACCGAAAAGGAATTTCGATTTCGCTTGAATAGGGAGAAACGAGTTCTGGCGTGAATATGGAGAGAGAAACGGTGGAGTCTGGCGTGAATAGGGAGAGAAAAACGGCCGAAAAGCGATTTCAATTTCGCGTGAAAGGGAAAAATGGAGTCTGGCTTGAATAGGGAGAGAGACAGCGGGTTCTAGCGTGAATATGGAGAGAGGAACGGCCGAAGAAAGGGAGAAATGGGTTTTGGCAGCGATTCTTTAGGTTTTAATTTCAATTGATTAAATCTAATCCATTAAATTAGCTTAAATATAATGGTTAGCATTTATTCTCATTTCTCACCCACGCACCCATTCTCACCGGAACCCAACCCTATATATATATATATATATATATATGTGTGTGTGTGTGTGTGTGTGTATATGTATATATATATAGATAGATAGATAGATAGATAGGGGTGGGTTCAAATGGAACCATGTCATTATATGTGAACCTGCGAACTAATGCTTTTATTATATAACAGCAGTGCATTTATTATATAATTCTAATACTTTTAATTAAATAAGGAAATACACAAAAAATCTGATCCATCCATTTAATTAGATATAAATCTCATAATTGACCCTATGTTCACATATAGGAACATGGTTTTCATTTGAACCTAGTCCTTTATATATATATATATATATATATATATATATATATATATATATATATATCCCTTCTTGTCAAATATATATGGCATACAGTGATTAAGATGGAATCATCAGCTAGCATTGGGAGACCACCCTCTTCCCGCGGCACCAGGCGTGTTTGGATATTGCAAGAGGAGGCAGCTCTTGAAAATGGTTTGAAGGATCTTTTTACCAAAGGCTATAAAACCGAAAATGGATTTCGATATGGGTACGCGCTCCTATTAGAGCAACACTTGAAGGAGATTTTCTCGGGCACAGATGTACAAGCGAAGCCTCATATAACTTCAAAAATACATGTTTAGAAGAAATTGTATGGGTTACTAAGTTTGATAGAAAGTCGTTCGGAATTTGGGTGTAATGATACTGCAAATACCATCACCGTGGAAAATGATGCAGTGTGGGCTGACCATGTGAAAGTATGAAAAACATCCATCCTAAATTAAGTCGATAACACGTGAGATTAAAAAATTTTCATCCTTTCCCTATTATATTGGTTTATGTGTTCATCATTTATATATAAGTAGGTCGATCCAAATGCAAAGACGATAAGGTTCAAGACTTGGTCGTTTTTCAAGGAGTGGATTGAAATATTAGGAAAAGATCACGCTACTTGTGAGAATGCACAAGGGTTTGTGGATATTGTAAACAACGTTCTTCACAAGGACTCACCGCATGTAGTTGGTAGCTCTCTAGAAATGAGCACCCACCTAGAGAGCAAAGGCCATGGTGTTAATAATAGCTCGACTATGAATGAGGGTACAAGCTCCGCACCTCCAAAAAAGAAATCGTGGAAGAGAAAGGCACTGGACGCAATGGAAGAGCGTTTTCTTGATCTCATGGAAGATTTTATACACCCAGACTGATGACCGACTCAAATATTTGGCACAAAGGATTGGATTTCAGTAGGATGCAAACCCCCCAATGCAAGGCTATATTCGATGCCTTAAAAGAGTTGCATTTCTTGATAATTGAGAATAAACTTGCCATTTGTAAGCAACTGTGCATAAACAATGATGAATTAGATCTATTCTTCAGCATCACAGATGAGTACAAGGAAGTTATGGTAACAATGATGCTCGAGTCCATGTCTAATTTATGATATTTAAGTAAACTACCAACCCACCTTCTGTAGTTGTGAAACTTTGTGTTTATCATTGTAGTTTACTAATATGTATTTTTGTTTGCATTCCCGTTTTAAAAATCTTGTAAGGATAAAAGATGTGTGGCCTCGTATTTGATGAGTGGGAATTAATGTTTCAGGATGCTAGGTAGGGTTCGCAACCGTGTGTAGATTTTAGTAAGATAATGTGGTATTATAATACATGGTGTATGCTAAATATTATAAAATGAGATCTTTTACTATTAGTGCTTGTTAAAAATATCTCCACATCTGAGTTGAAAATCAAGATCAAATTAGAGTGGTTGTTAAAAAGAAGAGTTTCTTCTCGCGCTGTACAAATTAAACAGTGATCAATGAAAACATCTTAATGAACTTAACTACAAACCTAACCCCAGAGTTGACTTTCCCCAAAGTTAATGCCACCCAATTCTATAGATACAATATGTTGGGTCCTTATCCTCCATTTGCACTCAAAATTTATTCACTATAGGGATTGATATGTGAATTGACCCGTAACATCTGTTCCAAACTTTGGTGTTGGGAAAGTGTAATTGCTCATATATTGGTGTGCTTGTTCATCTTTTTATACCCTTTCACTGCACCTGAACATCACCACACGGTTGGCAATGAATAAATATAGAATTAATGACCTTCTATTAATGGCAGATGTGAAAGGTTAGGTGAGTAGTCCATCTTGTATCACTACACTTATTTATGGGATTACTTCAATATATATGGTAATCCCTGCTCTAAATTTTCTCCCTCACATACTCTAACATAGGTCATTGCAAAGGTAAACCACACAGATGAAAGATACAGTGAAGTTCATATTTTTCCTACCACAATCTTATAATGTTTTATAGTTTAAATGCATGATAACTTAGTTGTTTAATACATTTTTGGGTATCATCTTCATTGTTCATATACAGATGGATGTAGTTTTCTTGTTTAAATGCATGACAGGTGAGAAGGAATGGTGTTAACAAGAAAACAACGTGTCTGGAACATGTGGCGAGGTGTTAATTGGACAAAAGAAAAAATACATTTTTCTTTGACAATTGCCGGTGCTTGAAGTCCTTGTACGATCCAATCGTACTCAACAGCATTTCTCTAGAATTAGCACGTGATTTAGAGGAAGCACTAGACAAACAATTCACTATTGAAAAGGTTCGCACGGAAATTCACATGCTGCGCACACACTTCAACATTATTGAAGACTATGCTCGGTCGCATGGTGTTTGACTCAATTCGAGGACCAGAATGATAACAATGAAGCCGGAATACCGCAAACTCATCATTCAGGTAATATAACTATTTGCATGGGAACTAAGAGACTATTTTTTTAAAATCTATTTTGGTTGCACTTTCACAAAAAGTGATTGGTAGGGCATATAAGTAATCTTAACAACGTATAGGCAGACTGCATTTGTGATGTAGCACAAGATACTACAAGTAATTTCCTAAAATCATTGTCAAAAGATAATACCACTACGTATATTTCTGTGCATCTGATTTCTGTAAGACCTTCTTGATGTACTTCGGATAAAATATATCAAATACGCTGCCACCATTTTGATGTTATTTTATTTTATATAATTATGTAGGAGAGTGACATCCAATGCAACTTCCACCTCGATGGGTTTTCACGATATCGCCAATGTGGGAAGGTCTTTGTGAGACACAACGTTGCTGCAATTGACTTCGGTGAGGATCCGGTGGCTGACCTTCCAGGTGCCAACCCTGACTACCAAATGGTTATTGAAGACTCTGAAACCTTGGATGACCCTTACTGGGATTCCTTTGGCGATGATGAAGGAGACAAAAACTCTGCTGTAGAAGACTAAAGTAAGCGCACCGAACGGCCCTAGCTCCAAAGAGTGTTGGATGGTTACGCGATGTTAATTAGTCTATTTTACTTTGAATGGTAAATTTGTTATTAATCACTTATGTGATTTGGTCAGTAGCTCTATTTTATGGTTTGTGCTTCATTTATGTATAATTATTAGACTTTTTAATGCTCGTGTTTTTAGGATATGATTCGGTGTGATCTACGTCCTTTAAGTGGCAAGGCTAGTTTTGTGTACTTGTTTTTGGCATTATGGTGTTGGGCAGGAACATTATTATACTGATGTAACATTATGATGTTAGAGCCAAGTAAGAAACACTGGTATCATGGTAATCTAGGCCGAAATTAGTTATGCCTTATTGTTTGAAGTTATTTAGCACTTTATATTCATTTATGTATTTTATCGTGTGCTTATTACGAAACAAGTGTCATTCTATCTAATAGATTAAATAGCCCGTACATGGTTGAGTAAAAACACGACATATTACTTTCACCTTACATGAGGAACATAATACCACATGTAACAAAACATAAGTAGTCGTAAGCACCCGCCTTCACAACAAAATACGTACTTAACATGGATCACATTATATGTCTAAATGTTGTTTGAGCCTCTACATAGGGACAATATTCCAACACAATGGGTGCATTTTAGCTTGTCCGGTGACCTCGTACCAGAAATACGTGAATAACTACTATAATCCAATGATGTGGTGGCCTGATTCACCGAGTTCTTCGAATAGCAGGCATAGTTTACATCTTCTACATACAGAGGGGTGGTAGGTTTGTTGTACAATATAGAGTCGCCCGATTCATCAAGAATAATGACCTCCCGTTGGCCTATGTTGAGTCTATTTGGGTTCACCATCGTCTCATGAACCGCGTTGGCTGCTAAGATCTTAATCAATGCGGAAATTACTAGGGTGATCACATCGTACATTCCCTTGAATAACGTCTAGATATGAGGCCAGTTAGGATCACCGTAGACTTCATAGGCCTCAGTAAAAGGTTCTTGTAATGGTGTATTATGAAATAAACATATATCCATCATATTAGATGAAGTCGAATGATCCGTCGTGCATAAGTAAACAGGGCACTATAAACGAGCAAAATAAAACACACACATAAATTACCTGGAAATTCTCATTCCACACAGAGTAGGTGCAACAAGGGTGTTGTGGGTCTCGCTATAAGAAACATCGTGCTTTTGAAGGACATAACGGAACGCATGAAGTTGTGTCCGTAGTAAGTTCAGCTGATTATTATAGTTGGCGTATGTAAAAACTAGAAGGTCTATGAATTTAAAAATAAGGATCAGATTTACGATATTGTTAATCAATGTTACCAACATCAGTTTATCAACATCGACCAGAGCAGAATATAAATGTGCAGCGGAAAATAAAAATAAGAATACGATTAAAAAAATTCAGTTCACAAGTAAAAGTACTTGTGAACTTGGGTGTACAAACCCGAAAACCATATTACTTTCTTTTAAGTTCAATACAAAATATAAAGTAATATATGAAAACTAAATATCAAGAAACTTAATACTAAATACTTGTTGTCGGAATGGCAAGATCTTCTTCGTCGGTCACGCAACTTCAAAGATCTTGTTTATCACGATCGTTGGCTCCAAGTAGTACATCGTGTTCTTCCTTCCTTGCTTTGCCGTGAGTCTTGCGTTGTGCGATCTCTCCTTGAATTTCTCGTGCGTAAAAATCCTTCTCGAAAAGTCGTGAATGTAAGAGTATTGAAGGTCTCCTCTTCTCTTGGCTTTGTCTTGTCTTAAATAGAAGAGTCCTAGAGTCCTAAAATTGGTAGATTTCTAAAACCAAATCCTAAACACAATCTAGGAATAATTGAAGTCTTGTATACAAATTAGGAAACAAATCTAGAGTCCTAATTTTAGTTCCCTAATATATTTTGGGCCTAAGAAAGGCAAGCACCTGAGAGACAGAAGAGTGCCAACTCTGGCTCGCTCAGTAAATAAGGAATTATTCCCAAGAATAAAATCCTTAACAATTTCCCCCTTTTGCCTTTCTGGACAAAATACCCAAGACGCATGAAAATAATTAAAAGAGTAAAAACTCCCCCTGAATTTAGAAACTCCCCCTACATTAGAAACTCCCCCTAAATGGAGTATCCAATGTTGAAAACAAATAAATACGAACCAGCGTCTTCTACATTCTTCTCCCCCTTTTTGTTCTGAAAGCAAAAGGACCTCAACAAACGAGTCCCGAAGCGCATGGTGCTGTGCAACCTGATTATCAAACAAAGTAAACTGGGCTCGGACAAACGGAGCAGAAAAGGGAGACATGTTGGTACTGATGTTGGGAATACCAGAACCAACATCAAACATGACACCAGCTCAAAGAGGCGCCACGGTGCCTAAAGAAGGTAATCAGATTCTGCTTCACGAAAACACCAATGGGGATTTGACGCTCAGCAATCATACCTCGATTTTGAAATCCTAATAACAGCTTCTCAGTTTCACTCGCCAAGAACCTCGTGGAGATGGAACATTATCAGAATTAAAGCTTGGGGAAGAGGCGAAGTTGTCTGCAGGGGATGTTGGTTTCATTGTCACAACACCATAACCAACATGGGCTGACATGACAGCTTTGGACTGCTTCTTTTCTCTCTTTGGGTGAATTCGATATCCTGCAAGAGATTGAAAACAACTACAAATAAAAAATCGAGTGTCGTAGGGGATGAACTTTAACTTTGGAGAAAGAAAAAGTAAAAACCTTAACTTTGTCAATATGGAAAATTCGTAAGCAATAGATAAGAAYMGHATGAACAAAGTAAAGTTAAAAATTAACTCCCCCTCTCTTTCTCAAAATATGACACACGATCTCTATGCTTAAATAGCCCACTATCTCTTATTAAAAATCACAAATCCCAACTACAAATTAAAATCGAGATAGAGCTAGATTTTTATAAACCATCACCATAGTTGAACAAAGCCTTTGCAAAGTAATTTTTCACTCGCCAAATTAACCTCTTATTACCTGTCCAATCTTTCGATTATAACACCACTGAAACACTTGGTTAACAAGATTCAAAACAAGAATTAAGAGAATTCAAGAAAGACAAGAACACAAGAAACAAAACGCACAGTAAGATGGCATCTTCACAAAGTATGAATGTCCTATGGGATGCCTAAAAATCATGACCTAAAAGGTTAAAACAGAACACTTTATAATTTCAGTGACTTGATCCAATGTTGCTTTTTATTGCTAACAACATTATAAACCAACATTGCCTCAGGTGAAGTCAATGGAAACTTACCCCTTAACCCAAGTTAATGACTACGTCAAAATCTCTCAAGAAGGCGAATTTTAAAGATTGGAGCATTTTGAGTCCAGATTTTCTTCATCCTTGAAGGGATTTAAATATTTTAATCTTCAGCAATTGTTGTTAAGCGCCTCTTGTTTTTGGACCTGGGAGAAAACCAGTTTCTGCGGGCAAGTCCCACAATCACCTAATTTTGAAGAGGTTGGTCCTTTTTGTCATTACTTTTATTGCAACAGAGGACCTTATTACACTTTCAATCAAACTCAATACATTAGTATAATGTATGAAAAAAAAGATAAAAAATGCATGCAAAAAATTCAGATGTTGTGACTGATGTTGATAAGAGGTGTCACAACATCACAACCAACATTGGTTAGACAATGCACATACCGAGATCTCTTCTCAAACGAGAGAAGGTCTCGTAATCTAATGCCTTAGTGAAGATGTCAACCAGCTGATTACCAGTTCCAATATGTTCAAGGCTAACAATCTTCCTCTCAACCAAATCTCGAATAAAGTGGTACCTTATGTCAATGTGTTTGATTCGGGAAAGTTGGACCAGATTTTTCGAGATATCAATGGCACTGGAATTATCACAGAGCACAGTTAATGTTCTTCTATGTAGACTGTAGTCCTCTATCATTTGGTTTATCCACAATGACTGTGTACAAGTACTTCCAGCTACAATATGCTCGGCTTTAAGAACATCTTCTACTTGCTTGGGCTCTGTTTTGGAAAGAGACAAAGATTCTCGAGTTTTAGAATGATTAGTAAACAAGCAAACAAATCTTACCATCTCTTTGAAATTTATTTGTCGCTTTCTTATAGTTCTTTCATCGAGATCTCCAATAATTTGGCTCATAGGATGATTCTTCTGAATTCTTAAGGGGATATTTTTCTGATGTAAGTCAATGGGTTCAGCTGGATTTTCCACACTTGGACCAAAATAAGATTCTGCGGCGGCTTGTCTTGATGTTGGTATCTCGGTGTCAACATTGTTACCAACATCACTCGAATTTCTGGTTTCAGCACCTGCATCTCTATTTTTAATACCTGCACTTTTATCTACAGCAACTGTGACATTATCTTGAGGATTTTGATCATAAATCAGATCATCATCCTCAGCAGCTTTAAAACCACTCATCAAATCATCAAATTTGACTTTAACCGACTCAATCATGCAACACGTTCTAAGATTAAACACTCTATATGCATGACTATTTCGAGAGTATCCCATGAAAACACATTTATCACTCTTTGAAACAAGATGATTTCTATCATTTAGCACATAACAAATGCACCCAAAAATATGAAAATCACTCAAAGTTGGCTTTCTATCCATCAATAATTCATAGGGAGTAACACAAGATCCTGGTCTAAAATACACCCTATTAATTATATGGCATGCAGTGTTTATTGCTTCTGCCCAAAAACGTTTAGTAACCTCATTTGAAATAAGCATAGTCCTAGACATTTCTATAAGAGATCTATTTTTGCGTTCGACTATCTTATTTTGTTGGGAGGTGATGGGTGAAGAAAATTCATG
>BMAC01000028.1:1759110-1769176 GCA_014905375.1 Phtheirospermum japonicum | reverse complement strand
ATGAAAACTAAATATCAAGAAACTTGATACTAAATACTTGTTGCCGGAATGGCAAGATCTTTTTCGTCGGTCACGCAACTTCAAAGATCTTGTTTATCACGATCGTTGGCTCCAAGTAGTACGTCGTGTTCTTCTTTCCTTGCTTTGCCGTGCGTCTTGCGTTGTGCGATCTCTCCTTGAATTTCCCGTGCGTAAAAATCCTTCTCGAAAAGTCGTGAATGTAAGAGTATTGAAGGTCTCCTAGAGTCCTAAAATTGGTAGATTCCTAAAACCAAATCCTAAACACAATCTAGGAATAATTAAAGTCTTGTATACAAACTAGGAAACAAATCTAGAGTCCTAATTTTAGTTCCCTAATATATTTTGGGCCTAAGAAAAGCAAATAACTAAATAAGGAATTATTCCCAAGAATAAAATCCTTAACAGCGTACATGAAGTAACCCTCCAAATCAAAGTTGAGATTATTTGTAGCTAAGACAGCAGACTCGTGTGTGTTTTCGGCAGGTTTAAATATCCCTCTTTTGTGTGCTTCGATCATCAAATCAATAAAACAGTTTCCACCTCAGTTGTCCAACGCTTTGTGTAGAAGAATGCTGCTTGACTTGATAGGCAAGTAAAGGGGAGGTTCGGTTTTTGGTTGTTAAATTTCATTTTTTTAAAGCTTCAACCAAACCTAAGGTTTCTATTTAGATGGATTTAACAAAAACTCATATTTAGATGCTAGCACTTGAGTTCTGATTTCCTTTTTTCATATTTTCTTTTACCTAAATGTGTTATCTTATTGTAAGTAAGAGAATATATTCTCTACTTTCAGATCCCTTTTGAAAAGTAGGAGTTTGGAGTTGATGTTGTATTTTCAAAAGCAGAGAAATATATTCTCTACTTTTGGCACACCATTTGAAATGTAGGATTTAGATTTTATGATGCGAATATATTCTCGCATATGGCATGTCATCTTTATGTGTTGTGTGCTAGCTCCACGCATCTTCTTGTTTGTTGTCCTAAATGAGGCTGAATATGTTCTCGTAATAATTCACCATTATCCTCAAAAAAATGTGTCAAAAGAAATATAGTTTACATTCACTCCCCGATAACCTATTTACGGTGAAGAGATTGGTTTTTGATATCATCGGGATACAAATACTTGAAGCAATGAATATACAGATCAACAAGGTTCAGATTAGAATTTCTTACCAAGCTAATACTGACAGTTCCTTAACAATTACAGGCACATAACACATATGTTCTTCCAAGGTCCACTTACAGTTACTCTAAACGGGGACTAAACAAACATGAGTCATTAGAATCGTACAAGTAGTTGTCGAGAAATAACTTAAGTTCTAATCAAACAGGAATCACTAACTCACTAACCATAAGGCTAGAACAAAGGGTGTAATAATCCACGCCACCTGGCTGTAATGAATCGCTTTATGCATACGTGTTTTGTATAATTTGGACTCACTCATGGTTGCGTTGATTTGCTGACGTAGTTCATCAATCAACAGTCTGATTGACTCTTCGGAGGGATGATCAACCCACACAAAAAGCTGCACTTATTAACCTATGAAATACAATGTTAGTTTTCGATCAGCAAGATAGTATACAAAATTACAAAATGTTTTTATAACCTTAATTATGTTGTGTCTTTGACATCTGAACTCTTAGTGGCAACTCACAGTAATATTCTGCTGGGAGGTCCCTGTGACATGTACGTAACAACGAAACGCGTGGCACGGCGTGCTCGAGAATGTCGAACCAATTGACCTACTAGGATTGGGTGTTAGTTCAACGATCGAACTAAGAAACAAAAATACGAGAAAAAAAGGTGAATTTCTTTATCCCTACAGTACAGTCCTTATAGAATGGATAAATGTACCTTATCCCATCCTCCGAACCAAAGGGGCCCTATGTGTAGAACATGGCTCTGAAAACCGGACCGGATCGGCCTGTTCAACTAGGAACCGATCACCACACCGGCTCGGCTTTCATGTGAAAACCGGGAGAAAAACGGCCGAACCAGGCATGAACCGGTTGGACCAGTGAACCTGTGACAGGTTCAACCGTTTTTTTTTTTTTTTTTTTGGCTTTCTTATTTTTATATTAAATAAAAATTGATAGAGTCTTATTTTTTTAATTTGGAGTACAAATAAATACAAATTATGATGGTTAATTTTATTTCATTTTGAAGTTGTTGGACTTGGAGTGGTGATTTAAGAACTGAACTATTTTATTTAATTTCTCTTCATTATATTTAATTCAACTACAATTTTCTATGTTGTATTGTGGTTAATGAACTCATATTTATTCATATGAACTCTTTGAATTGAATTTTAAAATATTTTATAATCATGTTTTTCATTAAATTAATTTATTCTATTTATTTACAACATATTTAATAGTGGTACACACACACACACACACACACACACACACTTATATATATAGGGTTAGGTTCAAATGAGAACCCGTCATTATATGTGAACCTAGGGACTCATCTTGACCATTAGATTGAATAATTTTGATGGTTGAGATCATGACATGTCAGCATGGTAATAATGTAAAAAAATGCATTAATTAATTAAAAATGGTATTTTGGACATATATCAACGTTTACAAAGAGCACTACATTGTTTTTTTGGAAAGTACAATAGATTAATAAAAAAAACACTACGATTGTATACAAAAAGTATCGCAAATTTCGTCTATAAACTGCAAATTCAAAATTTTGAAATGAAACTCAAATCTTCAACAAACCATAACTTTTTCAAATTTTATTCGTTTTGAATGAAATATATATCAAATTAATCACATTCTCAAGATCTACAATTTGAGATACATATTGCATGTTTTAAAACGTAAAATATATATATATATATTAAATTAAAAAAATTGGACTGATTTTAGCACTACAGTACTGCGTAAAAAGCACAATGAACCTAGACATATAATTGCACTGTGCAATATTAGATGTAAGGCTAGGATTAGTCCCTAGGTTCACATATAATGACAGGGTTCTCATTTGAACCCAATCCTATATATATAATTAATATCGATCCGACCACGGTTGGACCTGTGAACTACTGTAATATCAATCCGACCACGGTTGGACCTATGAACCACTGAACCTATTTGAACCTCAATCATATATATATATATATATATATATATATATATATATATATATATATATATATATATATATATATATATATATATAATTAATATCGATCCGACTACGGTTGGACCTGTGAACCACTGAACCTATAGCTTTATCGATTCGATGACCGGTCCGATTTTCAGAACAATGGTGTAGAATATAATCGGGCAAAACCGTCCTTCTCTCATTCTTTTTGGTGATTGGCCCATACATAAAGTTCAGAGTTGGGCTGGTTGGCCCATAAGCAGCGCTTACACTGCTGGGCTCGTTCTCATGAAGGACTAAGGTAGAAAATATTTTTTCAAGTCATTGTCATTCATTTTCTTTGTCAAGGAGAAAACAGAGCACATTACAGGCACAAAAAGGAACCCTCGGATTCCAATAAATTTCTGAAAGAAGGTAAAATCAACGCAAACCGAGACAGTTTGTGAAAATTCCCGATATATTAATCTGAAATGGCGGATGAAAGCAAATCCGTGATACCTGCAAAGTACGATTTGAGTGCAAAATGGGATGCCTTTCTCGATTTAGGCACTAGGCGCTTCGTGTACTCTTCGTTCGCAGGCGCTTTCGCGGGCCTTCTTCTCTTCCGTGAGTACCCCTCATTTTAGGCCATAATTTTTTTTAATTGGAATTTTAGTTTTTTTTTAATTAGTAATTGTTATCATCCAATTAAAAGAGAATTTTGGTTATTTATACGAGTCGAGCAGATCGTGTTGTTTGGGGATGTCAGTTTAATTGACTGAATATGATGAATCATTTTACCTGTTTGTTTTATTTCGGTTTTTTTTTAATAAATTATTAGAACATCTATATGGAAGAAAAATGTGGAGTTACGCACATGATTATGCCATATATGACATAGCCAATGTAGCATCAGTTCATATGGTATTGTAGCCTATGTTTTATCATTTTTTCTTTCTCCCACTTCTCATTTTCTGTTATGACTAGTATCATGTAAGATGTCATATTAGAAATCACAATATATTTGTAAGGTTGCATATCTATAGATCGTATATTGTTGTCTTGTCAATGTCCGTGGTGGATCCAGGATTTTAAATTTGGGGATAGGAAAGATAATTAATTAAAATTTATTTAATATTTATTGTCATGCACCCCGATGATGAAAATTAAACATAATACTCAAATAAAATTACAATTACGATTGACTCCGTCAAGTTTCATTTTTTGGAAGCGATTAATTTCACCATGATCAGGATTTTTTAGAAACACATTAACCTAACAATCATTTAATAATTAATCACCCATATTATTCCTCAACCTATTATTGACATGTCATTTCGAAAAATACTCTTTCTACACTTGTAGTAGCGACATGGAGAGGCAAATAAATAGTCTGATAGGTTACACACTTCTTTGTCTAGAGTAAATTACAAATTTGCCACATTTATATTAATTCGAAATGCATGTAGCATGAAAAAACATAAACCCTATTTTATCAATTACTAGTTCAAATTAAATGCGTTAGCAAATTAACTCAATAATTGAACCAAAAAATCAACACAAATTAATTAAAATAATTAATAAACATAAGAAGTACTTGGGCAACAGCAAAAGACCGCAGTCTGCTCTATTTCTTCAATGAAGATTGAAAATGGGATGGTAATTATTATTTTTATTTTATTTAGAATTATATAATATCGGGATTTTCTTGATAGAGTTTGCATTTTTACTCGTAAAGTGCATTATGCATACAGTATGGGTTGATGGTTTGGAGTTTTAACTGCGAAAAGTTTTGTGATCTTTCTTGTAGTTTTATTTATCCTACCAAAATTTAGCATATTTTGGCAATTATTTTACTTATTTTTTGATGCTTATATATGTCCAGTAGATTCCTAGTAGTTGTGACTTTCATTATGTTGTGTGCTCATGGGCTTTTGATTAAAGTTTATGACTGATTAATTATGTTGACTGTTGCATTAGGGAGTCCTGTAACGCGTTGGGCATCTGTAGCGTTTGGTGCTGGAGTGGGGATTGGCTCTGCATATTCAGAGTGCTCTCAAAGCTTTGCTGGTTCTCCACCCGAATTTACCCCCAACATCTCCGAGGCTTCCCTTGCTAAGGTATATCTGTCAAAGTGCTACTGATGTTTATGTTTGGGTTTGCGGGTTTTAGTATATTGCGGCTAATTTGTAATTTGATATATATAGCACTGCTTTCTTTTGAAACATGACTGATTTGTAAAACATAAGGAGTTTCTAGTTTTGAGGAGTTTGGTTTTGAGGCAGAAGTTTGATTAGTAGGCAATGATTTACTCTCTCCTATTCAATATATAAGTTTTTTAATGTTTTTGCACACAGATTACAAATATTTTTACTAGATGAATTAATAAGCATAAGGGTAATTTAGGAAACTTTTCACTCTTTTAAGTTTGTCACTTTTTGTGAATGATTGTTTGAAGAGGCAAAAGTACATTTATTTTGAATGGGAGGGAGTATTGTTTTATCTATGAGTTTGATGCAAATAACAGCTTAAGTTTAATAACAGTGCCAAATGTTGTTATACATCTTAGGTTCTTCTTATCCTTATTTTATTTTGAATTTTCAACACCTTGTTATTATCGCTTACTGAAAGAAACCAACAATTAAAAGATGTTTTATGATTGCAGGCTGAGGAATGAAGTTATCATTGCCTGGCAGTTTTTCCATCCATTTTCCTTTTTCATTGGTTTTTCTTTCAGAGATGTATTGCCAGGATTGTTTTGAGCTTGTTAATCACAAATTGTGTTGTAATCCCGTTCGAATGCTATCATGCCTTTTTTTCTCTTTTTTTGGTGTACTAGTGAGTTGAGTTTGGAAAGATACCGGATAATAATAATTGTTTATATTGGGAGTAATTGATGACGGTATGTTCTCCCAACCCCTGATGAAGTTAACAATGATGAATGTTAAATCACTACAGATCGATTAAAGTTTTTGAGGGAATTTTTGATCTGATTGGTTCATGAGTGATGGGTCTCAAGACGTAGCGTAAAATATGATCTTGAAGTATGTCCGAATTTTCAATTTCTACAATGCCTGAGCAAAGCTATAACATATCATTGATCAATTTTTGAATGTCAATTCTTGTTCTAAGATGCACTAGCATGATATGTGCTGATCAGAATGAGCTGTACACAAACCTTCGATCTAAATTAGTCCTCTGTATCTAATTTATCAGTTGTGGCTTGGAATCATTCACTCACGAAAGACTTAATAAAGTGTGCAGTTAACTACAATTTACACACATTCATCTTCCATCTCTATATGTTTCTTCCTCACCATGTCTCTCTCTCTTCCTCTCCCGCTCTTGCACACACCGCACACAAATACTGAACCTCCGTACGCATATACCGACAAGCGGCGAGGTAAGTAAAAGACGGTTGCTGGTCCGGAAAAATAAGAACAGGCTTAGCCAGAAGAAATTGAAAAGTGGAAAAGGAGGGAAGGTGGTTTGGGCGGCCATTGAAGAAAAAAATTAAAAAATAAATAGCAAAACCAGACGTGTGCCACACCATAGCCGAACGCGTCGAGCGTTCAGTCACCGGTGCCGAACGCCTGCTTTTTTTTTTTTTCTTTTTTTTTCTTCTTCTTTAGTGGTAGTTTTTTGTTTAGGGTTTCTTTCCTTTTCCGACTTGGGGCATTCTACTTTAATGGTGAAGATTGAGTTCGGGCTATGTTATAGCTCATGCTTTGCTCCATCATTGAGAGAGAGAGAGATGCAGTAAAACAAAAACCGTACCATAGACGTTCAGCCAAGGTAAAAAATTAGAGTAATAGCAATTACACGGGTGAGATAGTCACGCCTCTTTACAGAATGGGCCACACTCTTGTAAGGTCGGATTGACGGATCATTCATTAGGCAAGAATTTTATAGTCAAGACATCATATTCCAAAAATTAATGCATTATAGTAAAAAACCAATATATCATAATATCGGGGTCATATGGTCTGACGGATTATAACCCATCAAACTGGTATGAGACAAGTGTATATAAAAAGGATAATTTTATCCGCACCCGGTAATTATTGGCACCATTATGGTTTTTTTTGTTTTTACATTTTTAACTAAATACACCAATAGTGATATAACTAAACTACCCTTATCTTCAATTTTATCAAATTGTTTTCCAAACACTTTACTAACCACACAATTTTTAAAAAGAGAAAAAAAAAACACAAAAGAAGAAGCAGCACCGACTGTAAGAAGAGAGAAAGAAGGAAATAAATCGGCGACCAACCTCCACCACCAGCAAACTTTAACCACCGGCAACCTCCACCATGTTAGACGAGCAACACCCGACTGATATATGTAGGTTTTTGCCATCTATTTAGTTTTGAAATTTTTTAATTTATTTTGTACAATTTCAAGTTCTTTATACATCAATTATGGATTTGGGTGTCTAAACATTGTTCTAAATTGAGTTTAATTGATATTAACATGAAAAAAGAGTTGTGTAGTTATGAGTTTTGGGATTTTGAAAAACTAGGGTCATGTATGGAATCATTTCCATTTCAAAATTTTCAATTTCCAACTAATTCGAAAATTAGAATCATGTTTGTTTAAAATTTCTCATTGCAAATCATCTTTTTCAATTTTTATTTTTCACATCAAAATATTTTAAATTTACCAATCACATCTAATCTTTAAGGTTGTGGGGCCCACCACTACCACCAAAATCAACTTTAAATATTATTATTTTTAAATTATATCTATCTAATAGGACCCACCATCTATAATCTTATTAATATTATATTATATATTCAAAATAAAATATGAAAATGTACCCCACAACTAACAAAGTTTAATTTATTATATAACAAAAAATCTATTACAAAAATATTCATCCAAACATAATCTCATTTTCACACGAAAATCAATAAATTCTCATTCATCACTTTTTCCACTAGAAATTGGAAATTGAGATGGAGACACATCCATACGTCATCCTAGGGTTCTTGCTAATTTCCAGTGGGGAGATGATGAATGTTGGTGCAATTTCCGATAGGAAAATAATGAAAAGTACCAATTTTATCCAGAAGTGAATGAAAATTGCACCAGATTTCGTTCAAAACTGAACAAAAGTTTTAGAAGTACACCAATTTTTGGTACATTCAAAATGAAAATTGTGGTAGTTTTCGTTCAATGCTGAACGAATATTGTACCAATTAATGCTCAATGGTGAACAAAATTTGATGCAATTTTCTTTTAGTATTGAACGAAAATTACTTCGTTTTTTGTTCAGGAGTGACCGAACAGTTTTTAATGTATTGGTTTGGTTTTTCTTTTTTTGAGTATCGGTGTACGGTAAACAAGGTAGAAAGGTTACAAGCTCGGCGAGAAGAGAAAGGAAACAAAAAGCAAGAGAAGAAGCCCAATTACTGCTATCTGTCGCCGTCTAACGAGACTAAGAGTGGGCAACCCACAAACATGAATGAAAAGGATGTTGCGGAACAAGGTGACAATGATGGTGAAGAGAATGTATATGGTCTAGAAGATCATTCAGTGCTAAGATCTTTTAAGGATCATGTTGCCGCAACTACAAGTACATGGGTAGGAACTGAGCGGAGCGTGCTAAAATCCTCTTGTCACATGTCGAATTTAACTCAGTGGCGATTTAACACTAAATTTCCCAAAACTCAATTATTTAAGCAACTATTTCATACTACTGGCTTATGGCGTATGAGGCACATCTCGGCGAGGGTTATAATAGAAACTTAATTGCAGCCTTTGTGGAGCATTGGCACCCTGAAATCAAAACATTCCCAATGTCATTTGGAGAGATGACTATCACGCTGGACGATGTGCATTATCTTAATGGTCTACCGATTAAGGGTAATCCTCTATGTTCGTGGCGTATCGATAGATCAAATACAGTTGATGAGTTTTGTAAATTGTTTGGAGTGTCGGTGGACGAGTGTAAAGATGCAATAGAACGTGTTAGTGCATCCTCCGTGAAGTTGGAGTGGTTGCACAAAACCTTTGAGATTAAGGTTAAATTGGAAGATCCAATCGTCATATAATGCGCAGCTAGGGCTTATATGATGTACGTGTGTGGTTGCTCTCTTTTCGCCAATAAGACCGGTACTTGGGTCTCTACGACATATTTAGATTTCGATCAGATGAACTCTTACGCATGAGAAGCTGTGACAGTATCATGTCTATATAAACAACTTGGTGACCTATCTGGGAAATAATGAAGCAAACGGCTAGTTATTCGACACTATTAGAGGTGATATTTAATTATTATGAATTTATTTTTACTTGCTCATTATTATTATTATTGTTATTATTATTATTATTATTATTAGGGGCAATTGCCAAATACTACATAGAAAAAATATTTTTATCAAATACTTTAACTAATTATACAAAATGTCAAATAGTCCAACCATAAATATACATGGGGCAGCAGGTGGCTGCCGCCGGCCGCTCGGAAAATTTCTTGGCTGACGGAATTTATTTTCGGCAAGTATTTTTTTTTTGCCCATAAAATTTCTTTATGTATGTCTGAATTTCTTACTACATGTCCATTGAGTCAGTGTAGTCATTTTTTTTTTCAACCCAGACAATTTCTTACTATATGTCTGAATTTCTTACTATATGTTTGAATTTCTTACTATATGTCCAAATATTTCTTACTTAATGTCCAAAAATATTTCTGGTCACCGGAAACATTTCTTACTATATGTCTGAATTTCTTACTATATGTACAAAAATATTTCCGGTCACCGAAAATATTTCTTACTATATGTCCGAATTTCTTACTATATGTACACAAATTTTTTATTTAATGTCCGGAAATTCATACTTGATGACAAAAAGTATTTTATTTGATTGCAAAAAGTTTCTTGCTTTGATGTGCAAATGTTGTTATGTATTTCTTACTTATTACACACTTTTTTTTCG
>BMAC01000028.1:1735367-1759085 GCA_014905375.1 Phtheirospermum japonicum | reverse complement strand
ATAAAGTAAGAAATTCTTAGTTAAGAAATTTTCTTACTTTTTCATACATAAAGTATGAAATTTTCACTATAAAGTAGGATTTTTTTTTTTGAACATAAATTAAGAATGTCTTTATTTTAGGAAATAAAGTAAGAAATTTCACTATAAAATAAGATTTTTTCTTACTTTTTCGAATATAAAATAACAAACTTTCTTACTTTATAGGATATAAAGTAAGAAACTTTATTACCTTTTCGAACATAAAGTTCAAAATTTCACTATAAAATAATATATAGTTGTATTAAATAAGAAATACATAATAATAATTTGCTATTAAGTAAGAATTTTTTTTTTTTTTTTTTTTTTTTGCGAAAAAAAAGTGTGTAATAAGTAAGAAATACATAACAACATTTGCACATCAAAGCAAGAAACTTTTTGCAATCAAATAAAATACTTTTTGTCATCAAGTATGAATTTCTGGACATTAAATAAAAAATTTGTGTACATATAGTAAGAAATTCGGACATATAGTAAGAAATATTTTCGGTGACCGGAAATATTTTTGTACATATAGTAAGAAATTCAGACATATAGTAAGAAATGTTTCCGGTGACCAGAAATATTTTTGGACATTAAGTAAGAAATATTTGGACATATAGTAAGAAATTCAAACATATAGTAAGAAATTCAGACATATAGTAAGAAATTGTCTGGGTTGAAAAAAAAAATGACTACACTGACTCAATGGACATGTAGTAAGAAATTCAGACATACATAAAGAAATTTTATGGGCAAAAAAAAAATACTTGCCGAAAATAAATTCCGTCAGCCAAGAAATTTTCCGAGCGGCCGGCGGCAGCCACCTGCTGCCCCAATTATTATTATTATTATTATTATTATTATTATTATTATTATTATTATTATTATTATTATTATTATTATTATTATTATTATTATTATTATTATTATCTTTTAATAGTAAGGGTATTGTGGTATATTCATATCACAATTTTGGACTATCTGACAAAAAGTAGGTACTATTTGACTTAAAAGTGGATGTAGGACTAATTGGCAAATGGACCTCCACTGAGGATTATTATTATTATTATTATCTTTTAATAGTAAGGGTATTGTGGTATATTCATATCACAATTTTGGACTATCTGACAAAAAGTAGGTACTATTTGACTTAAAAGTGGATGTAGGACTAATTGGCAAATGGACCTCCACTGAGGATTATTTGACAATTTACCCTTATCATCATCATCATCATCATTGCAAGTTGTGTTGTTTGATTATAAGCATGGATGAGCGCTTTCAATAATTGAGACATTCACGTAATGTGAATTTTCGATTGGGTCAACCACTGGTCAATAAATGGTCACTCAAAGGGCACCTAGGACCATCATTACAGCAGGTAAATACGGAAGCAGCTTTAAGACATGCCGGCGGCCCAAGTGAGTTTTTACTTTAATGTTATTCTGAGCCATGTTTAATCATTTTTTAATTTTTTTTATGTAAGTGATGACGAATGTTTTATTCATAGGTTGTTTGGATCCCATATGACGAGCAATTAGGGCGAAGTTTTCACTACGGAGTATCACCTTTTACCATGGTTGCATTAGTGTGCTTGATTATGATGAGACAAACCATCCAGATAAGGTCCTTAGACGGTACGGATTTGTGTGAACTATTTTGACACCTCCTCTAGTTGGTAAGATTGTATGTAGAGGTGTCTTCTTTAAGATATATTCGGGTGCTCTTGGTAATATTTTGATACATGGGATAATCATCTCCTAGCTGAGAGTCGTTTTAGCATAATTATTAATCCTCCTTAGGATTGTGACCATAATTCACATCCGATTGTTCAAAATCCTGAGCAGAGGAGGTCTTCTAGACCTTGTAGATCTAGTGTCATAGACGAGTACATGTTGGGAAAAAGCACTCTAGATCGTAGTTTGTTGTGGCCGATAGTCTCACGTTGGAGAGTAGAGGAAGAGGACTTTGAGGTGAGCCAATTCATGTCTCTTGTGGACAAGGCGTATATTGCACTTGCGAGACCATCTACACACGCGGAACCATCTATTGGTCGAGGACGGTATAACGATCGTGGACGTGCATACCACCGGTGATTTTGAATTATGTGTGTGGATTATGATTTGTGTATGTGTGATTATGATTTGTAGATTATGGTTATTACGAATTTTTAGCATGAATTATGTACTGATATGTGTCTTAATATTTTATTGTGGATTATGACTTTTGGACTATATGAATGTTGATTTTTGTGTAGTACTTGGTATGTTTGTTGGTATTAGTACACTTTTCCTCAGGTTATGACTGAGAATAACATCACTTTTTGGTCACATATGGCCAAAAATCCTGTCAATATTTGGTAATAAATGACCGAAAATAACATTTTTTCTCGGTCACAAATGACCAAAAACCACGTCAATTTTTGGTAACAAATTGCGAAATAACAACATTTTCCTGTGTGAGACAACAAACACTAAGATTTTTGGGCACGTGATACCGAAATTTGCTAATATGTTTGGCCGAATTTGACTGATAAGTTGTGAGGTTTTCGACCATATGTGATCAAAAACTGATGTGATTTTCGGCCACATATGACCGAACAGTGCATACCAATAGTTTAAGTTATAACATTAATGTTCACTAAACATCCAATTTGTCTAGAAGTCATACATATAATCTACAAATAAGAAATATGTTATGAAAGTGGGTTTGACAGGGTTAGAGAGTGGATTTGAATTGAGGAAGAACCCTAAATCGAGAGAGGAAGGTGATAAAAAACGGAGTCTTGGAAATGGGTCACACGCAAGAGACCAAAAAGAGGGAGAAAGAAGTGGGTTTTGGGCCAACCCGTGCGTGGATTGAGAAGGGATCAATCGATGGTGGGCTTATAGGGTTGAATTAATTGTGGGCCGAATTAATTGTCTTTTATTTAAGTACAAGCTCAAATATGTTTTAACATTATGATTTAGGGAGTTTATGGTATTTTCAATTAAGTGGTCTTGCCACAATTGTACTATTTGAAAGAATGACCAGCACGAGAAAATGCAAGCAGTTACATAACATTCCCTTTTGCCTTACTCATCTCTCTCTCTCCTCTAATATGCTTTTCTTGTTCCTCAAGTTCTATCATCATTCAAGCATCTGCCAATTATCCTAATTGAATATACAGAAAATCACAAAGAATTATATAAACACAACAATTGGCACCAGAGTAGTCGATCCTCGGATATGGCTAAATCACTCGCTTCAAGGACCTCCAGGAAGCTAAAAAACGCCTTGATCAAGTGTTGCAAGCAGAATCCCAGAAACGAGAAGCTTCAGAGCTGAAATTGTAGGAACAAATAATAGATATTAACTCTGAAACTAAAGCCCAGATTTCACACATCAGATGAGATATACATGAACAAACACAGAACCTGACTAGCAAGCTGGAGCATCTCACTGCTACTTTGGCCACCATGCAGATGCATCTCTTGAACCCAGAAAGGGGAAAAAGTCAGAATGATGGAGAGTCTATCTTGGGCAAACCACTATCTACACCGGAAACAGATATGGGAATAAGATTAACTGCAACAACAAGGATTAAACCATAAATTGATTACACAGGTACCCACACCACAAATCCACTGCCAAAAATTAATTTCCCTCGTTTTGATGGAACACAACCCAGATCAGGGATTTTAAAGCGTAATGGTTATTTCAAGTTAGTACCATTCATGACTGATACACAGAAAGTCACCCTAGTTTCTATGCACTTTGAAGGAAAAGCAGCCCAGTGGTACCAGAATTTCAGCAATAATCAGAGTGAAATATCTTGTGTTCAGTTTTTAGACATCATTTCAGCCAAATTTGAACAACTTAAGGAAACTAAAATCATTGTTGAGTTTAATAAGCTTAAACACATAGGTTCTTACATGGATTATGTTGAGAAATTTGAAGAACTCAGGGCTTGTATGTTGATCCTTAATTAAGGGTACTCAGAGGAGTATTTTATAGCCAGTTTTATCAGTGGCCTATCAGAAGATGTACAGGCTTTCATTACCATGTTTGAACCCACTACCTTGCAGTAGGCCATAGATTTGGGCAGGAACCATCTAATTACCCTAAATGCTGTCACAAAAAAAAATTAAAGGGGACTACCAGATACACCAGTTTTCCAAATCCTAAGAGTACAGACACCCAAACCTATGGGAAGGCAGCTATTAATTACAACCAGAAACCTCCTACCAAACTTTTGACTTCAAGTGAGATGGCAGCTAGGAAAGAGAAGGGGTTATGTTACAATCGTGATGAAATATTCATATCAGGCCATAGGTGCAAGAACAGGGTTAGTTACATGATTATGACTGAAGAAGAAGAATTGACCTATTTGCAACCTGAAGAAGGGACTCACACTTACACACCTGATATCATGGATGAGGTGCAGATGTCTATCAATGACATATCAGGAGAGGATGGGGTTACTACTATGAGGGTATTTAGACAGCAGGGGGAACATAAATTACACATATTAATTGATTCAGGTAGCACCCCGAGTTTCATTCAAGAAAAGACTGTAAAACAGTTGGGTTGCCACCTCAGTTCAGTTAAGCCCATACTTGTGAAGGTGGCAAATAGCCAAAAGATGGTGAGTAATCAATGTGTAAATGATTTCAGTTGGGAAATTCAAGGACATCAGTTTAGCTATTCCCTGAGGGTGTTACAAAATGAAGGGTGTGACCTCATTCTAGGGGGAGTTTGGCTCAAGTCTTGTACCCCTATTGAGATAGAATATGCCAAGATGGTTTTTACAGTCACTCTCAGAGGTAAGAGAGTGAATATTCAAGCTATGACATCTACAGCAGAATGCAAGTTCATTTATGGTCCTTCCCTATATAAATTGTTACATGAGGAACAGTGTGCTCAAGTGGAGGAAGTATATTGGGTAACCATTGCCAAGGCAGATCAGGAAACCAATAGAGACATGGGATCACTATTATAAAAATACAAGGATGTTTTTGAGGAACCCAAGGGGCTACCACCAGGGAGAGGCATTGAACATCAGATTATACTGAAACTAGGGAGCATTCCCAAACACCAATACCCATATAGGACAACTCATGACCACAAGGAGGCTATTGAATAACTGATTAAAAGGAATGTTGGAGGCATGAATTATTTAGTATAGGAGGTGCCCTTTTGCATCACCAGTGATTCTAGTGAAGAAGAAGGATACCACTTGGAGGTTGTGTGTTGACTACATGTACCTAAATGGGCTTACAGTCAAACATGACTATCCAATACCTGTGATTGATGAATTGTTAGATGAGTTACATGGAGCAAGGTACTTATCAAAGATTGACCTAAGGAGTGGCTATTTTCATATCTTAATGAAGCTAGGACACAGATTCCTAACTTCTTTTAGCATCCACAATGGACATTATGAATTTCTAGTCATGCCTTTTGGGCTATGCAATGCCCCTGCTACCTTCCAATCATTCATGAACAAGGTTTATAGGGGACAACTCAAAAAGAGTGTCCTGGTATTTTTTGATGACATTTTGGTGTACATCAAGAGTTGGGAGGATCATTTGAAACATTTGGAGGAGGTTCTGATGTTATTAAGAAGGAACAAGCTGTATGTTAAGGGTAGTAAGTGCAGTTTTGGAAAAACAGAGGTTGAGTATTTGGGGCATCTCATTTCTCAAAAGGGGGTATCCACTGACCCTCAGAAAATAACAAGTATGGTCCAATTGCCTATTCCTAAGACAGTGAAGCAACCTAGGGGATTTTTAGGGTTGACTGGGTACTAAAGGAAATTTATCAGAGGGTATGGGGTCATATGTAGACCCCTAACTCATCTTAAAGAAGGATCAATTTAGGTGGAATGATGGGGCACAATCAGCTTTTGAAAATTTGAAACAAGCTATGGCAACAACACCTGTCCTAGCTCTACCTGACTTCTCAAAGAAATTTGTGTTGGAAACTGATTCAAGTGGAAGGGGGGTAGGAGTAGTGTTAATGCAGGAAGGAAGACCCTTGGCTTTTATGAGCAAAGTGCTATTCCCAAAAAACCAAGCATTATCTGTTTATGAAAGGGAGTTCCTAGCAGTTCTAATGGCTGTGAACAGGTGGAAACACTATCTACATGGGGGTAAATTTATAATCAAGACTGATCAACAAGCACTCAAGTACTTGTTAGATCAGAAGGTGATGACACCAACCCATCAGAAATGAATGACCAAATTACTAGGTTTAGATTATGAGATACACTGTAAAAAGAGGCTGGAAAACAGAGCAGCTGATGCATTGTCAAAGAGGGGGCCAGATGAGGTCACATGTACTACAATTACTACACTTGTTCCAGAATGGATGAAGGAGGTTGCCCACAGCTACTCTAATGATGAATTTTTTCAAAAGGTGAAGGCATCAAAACCCTAGATTCTACTACATTTCTAGATTTTGCTATCAAAGGGGAATTGATAAGGTATAAGGGCAGACTGTGTATAGGGAATGACCAAGATCTTAGGAAGGTAATTCTGAAAGACATGGACAACTCAGCCTATGGGGGACACTCAGATATATTAGGCACCTATATGAGGACAAAGAGAATTTTCTACTGGCCAAACATGAAAACATACATTACAAATTGGGTAAAAAAGTGTGAGGTCTGTCAAAGAAATAAACCAGATCATGGGGGATATCTAGGATTATTACAGCCACTCCCCATTCCTGATCAGGCTTGGAGCCACATCTCTATGGATTTCATTGAGGGTTTACCTAAGTCACAAAGGTAAGGATGTCATCCTAGTAATTGTGGACAGATTAACTAAGTATGCACACTTCTCTGCTCTATGACATCCTTTCACCGCCCCCAATGTGGCTAAACTATTCCTTGACACGATCTATAAGCTCCATGGGTTGCCATTACACATAGTTTTAGATAGGGACAAAATTTTTACCAGTTCTTTTTTGAGGGAGTTATTTAAGTTGATGGGGGTCCAGTTGAACTTGTCAACTGCATATCACCCCCAAACTGATGGGCAGACTGAAAGAGTTAATCAATACCTAGAGAATTACCTAAGATGTATGGTGCATCGCAATCCAAAGAAATGGGTAAAGTGGCTAGGTCTGGCTGAATTCTAGTACAACACAAACTATCATACAAGGTTTAAAACTACTCCTTTTGAGGCATTGTATGGGTACACTCCACTAATAGGGTCACTAGGGCAATATGTAGGCAATTTAAATGAGGATGTTAAATAACTAATACATTAGAGGGAAATAACTAAGCACATAATCAGGGATAATTTGTTACAGGCACAATAAATAATGCAGATGTATGCAAATAAACACAGGCAAGAACGCAACTTTGAAATTGGAGATCGGTTTTTTTTTTTGAAATTACAGCCATATAGGCAGAATTCAGTTGCACTCAGAAGAAATATCAAATTGGCAGCTAAATACTATAGCCCCTACACAGTTACGGAGAAGATAGGGAAAGTAGCTTACCGATTAGATCTGACGAAAGGGTCGCGTATTCACCCGGTATTCCACGTTTCTCTGCTCAAGCTGAAGGTGGGAGCAAATGTATCCACCACCACTGAGCTACCTGCTACCATCGCTGAAGTGGAATTTCCGATAGAGCCGATTACCATCCTGGATACACGTACCACCACCAGAAAGGGGGTTGAAATTGAGCAAGTCTTGGTTCAATGGTTGAACTCTACTCCCCACGAGGCTACTTGGGAAGACCGAAAATTCATCCAGAAGAGATTTCCCAACTTTGATCCTTGGGGTCAAGGATCTGTTGATGGGAAGAGTATTGTTATGAAAATGGGTTTGACAAGGTTAGAAAGTGGATTTGAATTGAGGAAGAACCCTAAATCGAGAGAGGAAAGAGACAAAAAAGGAGTCTTGGAAACGGGTCACAAGCAAGAGACCAAAAGGAGGGAGAAAGAAGCAGACTGTGGGATGACCCGTGCGTGGATTGAGAAGGGATCAACTGGTGGTGGGCTTGTAGGGATGAATTAATTGTGGGCCAAACAATTGTCATTTATTTAAGTACAAGCCCAAATATGTTTTAACATTATGAGTTAGAGAGTTTATGGTATTTTCAATTAAGTGGTCCTGCCACAATTGTACTATTTGAAGGAACGATCAGTACGAGAAAATGCAAGCAGTTACATAACATTCCCTTTGCTTACTCATCTCTCTCTCTCTCCTCTAATATGCTTTTCTTCTTTCTCAAGTTCTATCATCATTCAAGCATCTACCAATTATCCTAATTGAATATACAGAAAATCACAAAAAATTATCTAAACACCACAAAATAACACTTCCGAATTGTCTAAAAACCATACAAGTTGTATAATAATAACATATAACCTTAAGTTCGTGAAAAAGTCCGAATTATCTAAAAACCATACAAATTGTCAAAATACGACCAAAATTATCTAATCAAATGAATAATGTGTAAGAGCAGCGTTATTCGAACTTTGGGTTGTTTGATACATATTGATTTTTGCCTTGTGCGCAGTCTTCCATCCTATTGCACAATCATGACGCCAACGATACTATGTATGCTATAGGTGGTAAAGGATGACCCTCGCGTATAAAACCTGCAAGATAAGGAATAATAGTGTTAACATATTTTTGACAAATATATTATGAATGTAAATAATTATATTTACCTAATAAAATGATCGCCATTCACTAGTGCCATAGCAATATACCTCGGATTTGACGGGATATCCTTCGTTAATGGGAAAAATGTGAGACACTCTGTAGGGGACAAAGTGACCAGGGTGACATTGTAGTGGTTTGCAATCTAGTATCCCATTTCAGGTAAAGAAAGCCAATGTTCCTTCAGTGCCCATGCAGCTTGCAATTAAGTTGCTTCATAACCACCTCGGAATGACCATTCTCACAAAAAACATTTTTTGTATAATTGCATGTGATGTCCTAACTGTTGCATATGGTTAGCCCTTAACACTGTGTATAGATCATCAAAGCCCCTCAAATATGCCGCAATAGCACGAAAACCACATTGACCATCTGATAATACGTTTTTGGTGTCAACAATATACTCCTTCAGGCTCGAAGGTGGGATACAAAATGTGTTTCTAGTATCAAAATATACTGGAATACATCTACTAGTTTGTTTTTTCATCATTGGATGTGGTAAACACTGGCATATCACCACTTTGTTGGGAGCCATCAACCCAAATGCCATCATTAGCCAACCAACTATCATTCAAAAGAGTTTATGTATATAAAACCACTCAAATCACGCTTTGTTGATTGATCAACTTTCCCCCTTTTTTTCTAGATGGTAGCCTACAAAGAGTAACAGGTCCCTTAGGGGCTAGCAATGGAGTCGTCAATGGATTTGTAACTCTCTCAATCTCCTCAACAAAATCCGTTATTCAGCCTCACTAGCGTCATTAAACTTGGATTTTAAGACACCCCATGCATCAATTAAATGACAACCTAAATGAGCAATAACACTATCATCAACTCCGACATTAGGCTCCACATCCAAATTTCTCCAAAAACCATCAACCATATCTAAGGGGATTGGTCTGTCATCTTTTACGAGTTAAAATAGCTCATGAGCATAAGGTAAACCATACGTCTTCCTTAATACACACCCACAAATCAAAGGATATAAACCCCCTTAGGAACGTCTTTAATCTCATCAAGTATTTTGCTCAACCCATCAATAGAAACCACACTCGCAACTCCTTGAATACATTTGGTTTAAATTGATGTTGAAATACATTAATACTTACCTAAAAAATATGTGGATTGTAGTGTGTGTCATCTCGAGTAAAGTGTAGATTTTAACCCAACATATTTCAAAATTTCCCATGCTCAATCCAAGTTGCTTTTTCAACACTAAATGGTGGCTCTCCGTCCTAAGATAATATTAAGGTTTTATTAATCCTTTCTAAGTGAACACAATTAATTAACATGAATATATACTTAAGTTCAATATACTTATTTGTGGTGCTATAATTGAAATGTATGACATTGTTTGTCCAAGCAGATGTAAATCTTTTATGTATGGTTCAATATATTGCTTAATCATCAGATTCACATTTTACATAGTGAAATTGGAATCTTCTAAGCAACTTGTTAATGTCATTCAGAATCTCTGCAAGGACTAATACATTCCAAATGTAGTTAAATGAGGCCCATTTATCCTTTGCACGAAACATTTTTTTGGCAATCAGCTAATATATTTATACTAATGTGCCAATGATATAACAATGGAGTTGAGTTCAGAAAGCAAGCCTCAACCACATTCATCAATGCAATTTCTCGGTCAGTGATAATCATACTAGGGAGGTATGATAGTTCATTAATGATTTAATCATGCTACACGCCCAAAGATAGGTGTCCTCTCCCTCTTTCTTCAAATAAACACATGAAACTTAAAGTGTCAGGCAAGTCGACATCACACCAACTATCTCTAACAAAGGTAACTTGTACCTATTGATCTTATACGTACAATTCATCAAAACACTTTTGGAATGCACATAGTAATTTGATACTAGTAGGGTGAGTAAAGAAGATATCATTCGTTGTGTAAGACTTCTTGCATCGCCTAAAATAACATATGTAATCGTGCTCCTGTACTTTACTCATGAGGTATTGCATTTGAGATTTACCTCCTCTCTCAATTACTTCGTGGCTCGCCCTAAAATTATACAAAGTCTTTATTATTGACTTGTTACCTTTAATGTCTTTTTCACCATGTTCTTCGTTCGACTATTACCTTCACATATACCTAACACAAACTCTTCTCCGGTCTTTGTGAATTGACCAAAATATTGATGACAAGTCAAGTAAGTGCAATCGGATGATTATGTACACCCAAGGTTCAAAAAGGCGTGAGGTGTGGCAAGACGACAATGCCAAGTCTCAAGTCTTGGAATAATAGGTGTGCCTAGGCGTAAAAAGGCATTTTCAAATATTTTTATTATTTTATTTATTATATTGTTATGATAAGTAAGAAAAAATGTATGTTTAACAAATTTGTCTATATATTTTCCAGTATAGTTAACAAAATACTAATCATCTATACAAAATCAACGTACTAATCACGTTGTCATGTAAGATGATCATACTTTCAAATCATAAATTATACTTTAATGTATAAAATCATACTTTTGAAAATAACTATTCACATTTTTTTGAAAAGTATGAATTTCACAATACAAACATGACGTTTTACTGTAAAAGTATGATCGTCTTCATAAGACGTTTCTAAGCGAAACGCTTTAGGCTCCTCTGAGGCTTGACCTTCCGGCACTGGGCAGGCATCAGCCTCCCTTCAACTCTTTGAGCGAAATGTGGCAAAAGAAAAGGAAGGAAAATCTATAACCGACTCTATCATCTCCACCCCGTAGGAACTACGATCACCCTAAGGATGCCTCCAGGGGTCGCGGACCGACCATAGAACCCTGTTCAATAAGTGGAACACATTAGCTGTCCGTTCTCATGTTGGGCAGTAAGGGTCAGAGCTTTCCTGGGACTTGCACTTGCTTCTTACAATAATTTTTGTGAAATATTAATTATTTGATCCTTTTTTGGTGTCATTATAGATTTTTAATATTTGGCTAAATAAAAAAAAAATCAGGTTACTCATCTAAAAGGCATGCGCCTTTTCACGCCTAGGCGGTCAACATAACAAGTCGACCACCTTTCTCCACGCTTAGGCACTAGACGAGACATTTTTCCCGCGCCTCACGCCTAGGCGCGCCTAGGCCCCGCCTTTTAGAACACTGGTACACCACATTCAATTATTACCATTCATATTCAGATACTTGTTTACCCCATATAAGAAATGGATCAGAACATCTCTTTATTTCGATATTTCTCTTCTTTTCATCTTCAAATTTGTCTTCTACCTCCACATTATCACTTCTCCAATGCAATGATATAGGTTTGGTTGCATGATATGCCCCACTACATTTACAAGGCAACATTCTCGAGACTTACACTTACCACTAGTGTTCGAACGTATTATCATAATCACCATACCAAGCTGGGTTGCAACATTGCGTACCTAACTTATCAAATGCTCACGAGACTCAAAATATTGGTGTGTTGTGAAATCATTTGTATAATCCATAACCAACTCATTTTTAATGGACTAACAACATTAGGCTCTGTAAAACATGTGTTTGATTCCTGTTACAAATTGACATAAAAAAGAGAAATCTCAATATACGTATGTTCAGTTATATGTGTACTGTTTATCCACTAGTGGCTGAAAAACACATCGAATTTTGGTGACTAGTGGCTGAATATCGCATCTAATTTTAGTTATAAATGGTCGAAAATCAATGCAAATTTTGAGAAATACTGGCAAAAACTAAGCGCAATTTTCGGCAACAACCTACCAAAAGTTGACATTTTTTCTGCAACATGTTTCAGAAAGTCAAACATGTTTTTGTCCAGTTTCTGTCGAAAATTGTAGTGTTTTTCGACCACTTGTTGCCAAATATTGCAACTTTTTTTTAGAAGACCAAGATCGAAAACAGTCCAATTTTTGGCAGACCAGAGACTGAATATAGGTTTGATTTTTGGTTCTCTACTATAGAAAATGTTACGACCAATGTTTTAAAATCTCAATTTACAACTTACAATTACGATATGAAAATAACAAAATAAACGAACAAAAAGGAAGAAATGCTTACATTGGTTCTTCTCATGTCTTTTTCTGTAACACCCCAAATTATAATACTAATTAGGAAAGCTCAATATATATTTTTTTGGTAAATATCATATCAACAAGGTGAATCTTTTTTTTTTTGGAAGCCCTACCGTCAAGTTTGGAGGGCGATCTTGAGGCGTTACAAATGGTATCAGAGCCGTTTTCCAGTCGAAAAATTGTGAATTAAGTGCTATGCGGGACAAGGTTTCCGTGTGTTAGAAAGTTTATTAGGGAGAAGACCCTAGTAGAGGGAACCCAAGATCGGATAGTACGATTTCAACTCTTGAACCCGTAAGAGTCATCTCTAGAATCCCAACGCCTGACAATGGATCTTGAGATAGCTTTAAGTGCCACGAGGACGTCACTACTTTAAGGACGTAGATTGTAACACACCAAATCATGACTAACTAGGAAACCTCAATATATTTGAGTGATAAAACTTATACTAATACGACGCATCTTCTTTTTTGGAAGCCTTACCGTCAGGTATGGAAAAAGATCCCGGGGCATTAGGTTTTCATCATCCATTATTGATTTTTGTGATATTTAAAGAATTATGATTTGGAGATAATTGAAGTGGGTAGATAAAAATGTTATGAATAAGAGAGGTATTATGTATTTGTCTGTTTTAATGGGTGTATTTTAGAATATATTTTTTTTGATGTGTTTAGTAATTGAAACAGTAAGAATTTATAGGAATTTAATAAGGAAGTTGAAGACAATTCATCAATGACATTTTTTTAAATAAATTTATAGGTGCTTTTAGAAATCACACGGGTGCCAATATAATTGGGCTTATAGAAATGCTTTCTTATACAAACCCAAGTATTCGGCCCTCCAATCTGGTTGTGTTAATATAAGCCCAAAGGTCTTGCACTAGTGGAACTGGGGCCTCTCTATTCTCAGCCCACCGAGGTTTGGATTTAATTAGGTTTCAATCGTTCATATATATTCCTCCTAGGGCTCAACTCTCTTTGTTTCGCTTGCTCTCTCACTCTCAATCACTCAGATCAGACGGTGAGAGCTACTGAAATGGCGCCCAAGAGAGTAACCCGTAACCCGGAGCTCATCCGTGGAGTCCGTAAAGTCTCCCGTTCAGCGATGTACCACAAGCGTGGCCTTTGGGCTATCAAGGCCAAAAACGGCGGTACATTTCCTCGCCACGACAAGGCCGCCGCCGCCGCTCCGTTGGCGGAGAAGCCTCCCAAGTTTTACCCGGCTGATGACATCAAGAAGCCGCTCTCCAACAAGCGCAAGCCCAAGCCTACCAAACTCAGGTTATATTATATTATTTCCTTGTGCATTTGTTATTTGTGGTTTTCTTTTTTGTTGATTTTCTTTCTTTTTTTTTTAGGGCAAGTATCACTCCAGGAACAGTGTTGATAATATTGTCAGGGAGGTTTAAGGGAAAGAGAGTTGTTTTCTTGAAGCAGCTTTCATCCGGATTACTTCTTGTCACTGGTTAGAGCTTTTTTTTTTTTTCCTTTTTCTGTCTTCAATTGTTCTTTCGATCTGTTGTTTGTGGATTAAGCTGAGAGATAGTATATTTTTTTCTCTATAAATTAATCCTAATTGTTTCCGCAACTCATTTATTTATAAGATTAGTTAGGTCTTTTGCTGTTTCAAATTAATTATCATTTTGACTCTAGTTTGAAACTTTACATGCTCTATAAATTGTGCCTGGGATGTTGGATTTTTTTTGGTTATGTTTTATTTATTTATTTGATTTTCTATTAGACATATAATGAAGGAATGATCAATATCTGCACAATTACTAATATGTCTTGCTTGCATAGACAAGTTTGAAAATTATTTGCATGAATTTGCTCATTTATTTTGTTGCCCTAGGTCCATACAAGATCAATGGTGTTCCTCTTAGACGTGTGAACCAGGCCTATGTTGTCGGAACATCGACAAAGGTTGACATTTCTGGAGTTAATTTGGATAAGTATGACGATAAGTACTTTGCCAAGCAAGTCGAGAAGAAGAAAACGAAGGGTGAGAGCGAGTTCTTCGAAGCAGAGAAACAGGTTGGTTTTTCTATTTTAGTATTTTCACCGGCCTCAGATTTTATTCTTTTAATTCTAATGGTATTATTTTTGTATGTAGGAAAAAATTGAAATCCCAGCCGAGAGGAAAGATGACCAGAAGGCCGTTGATGCAACTTTATTGAAGGCTATTGAAGCCGTTGCAGACTTGAAGACCTATTTGGGCGCAAGGTTCTCACTCAAGGCTGGCATGAAACCTCATGAGTTGGTCTTTTAAGTGTTTTTTCTTCTTCTTAGGTCTCTGATTTGCTATTATCTTTAAAACCTGTCAAAGATAGTTTTGTATTGAGGGCAAATCTCAGTTTGGTTTAAACTTTCCTAAGTTTTGCTTGCATATTTGTGAAGCTTCCATATGATTTTGATAAGATTAGTGAGTATCATTTATTCGGATAATGTTATTTGAACCTTTTCATTGTTTTTGTGCAACAATACAAGGTGGTTAAAAATGTTTGCATGTTCAAATCTTTGTGATCGAATTATATAGAATATATAAAAACACGAAAGTGCTGACATGTTCTAATTTAGTGCCATATATAATAGTACATAAACATCATGTATTTATAGACTTTTTAGTTCAACTTTTTCTGCAATCAATCCATGATGGAGCCAATTTCTCATCATCATAAAAGCTTCCTCTGCATCTTCATCTTCTTCTGGAGTTTGAGGCCTATGGGCAAAACCATGACCTCTCTCTTTGAAAACCCCAATCTTTATTAATTCATTATTATTGCTGCTCCTTTTAATGTCCTCTAAATTTTTGACGGGGCAAAGTGCATCGTTATCTCCCGTGATCATTAACAGAGGTACTTTTATATTATTGTGAGCAACAACAGAAGAGTCGATCCTTGTGCCGTAGAATGAGACCCCTGAGCCGAAATAGGCATCTTTGTCTTGGGCTAGAATTTCTATAACTCGGCCGCCTCCATAGCAGAAACCGATGATCCCGAGCTTCTTAGATATTTCTAGAGCTGCAAACTCATTGATCATCCATTTAGCCGATTCGAATATGGTTTTTGCTTTGCTTTCTGGCTTGTGCTTAGTGATCCACTGTTCAAACGAAGCTTTAGGTCTGTCTTTTGTCCATGGATCCCCATTAAACAAATCAGGAACTAGAACACTGCAAATGGAGAAGCTCATAGTTGAGGAGAAAGATTATAAAGGTAGTTGTCTATACGAAGACTACGGTGCCTTCGGGAGCGCCATAGCACCGTGTCACATCATGTGATCGACTGTAGAGATGGGGCCCAATAGGGGTCCCACCGAGCTGGCCCCACAATGCTAGTCATTGATTGGCCAACTTGATGGACAGCCCGTTGGATCCCACCTTTATAGACAATCACATCACGTCACCTCAGTTTGTGGCACGATTTATATCGTGAGATGACTACTCTTATTATCTTTTCTAATGTTGTTTATTTGTCTTCCCAATGTATATGGCCTATTTGAATTTTGTTTTCCCTAAACATCATCTATTGTAAAATGGAGATAGTAAAAAAACAGATAATTTTATGTTACTTGAGGATATTTTAAGCTTACTTGTAACCATTGCAAGCAAGGCGATAGGCAAAGTCTCTAGTGGACGAGTCTTCGAAACCGAAAATATCGGACAGGAGCAAAATCCCAGTTGCATTGTTGTTTTTCACAGCCGTGAAAAAATAGGCTCGGATACCTTCGTCTGCCTCATCTCCAATGGTTAGCTCTGTCCCATTCACCAATTCACATGCTTCGTCGTCACTTATTGTGTTGTCTTCTACTTTCACTTGGCTGCAACGCACTTTCAACTTGTTGCTCTTTTTATGGATTGCGAGAGATTGCATTTGACCATTATTATTCCATGTTGCCACATTTTTGCTTTTCTGCACAACTGAAGTTTTACAGTTAGCAGTCATCATCTAGTATTATCTTGTTACCAATAAAAAATCACGGGGATATAAAGAGATGTTTAAAAGGCAAAGCAAATTTCATTTTCGTAGAAAACCAACTTACAAAGAAATGAAGCCGAGGGGCTTTGAATAGTGGTTGCAGGTGTTTCTGCTTCTTAATAATCGGTGGAGCTGTGAAAACTGAGCCCAAATCCATTTCACTCTTATTCTGATTAGCAAACAGAAAGAGGCAATAATGCATCATATAAATATCCGTATAAGAAAAATCTGTTTGGAGGAGGATATAGACCTCAATTTGTATACCAAAACGAGACAGGGACTACTTTTTTGGTTAATGGTCCCCAATCCCATTGTGAAAAAATAAAATAAAAATTGCACTAAAATAAATATTCTTTATTTTGATCATTTGATTTTTATTATTTTATAGATGATAAACATATGACACTTGATATTGAATTAACAATAATATTTAAGTAAATTAATGTTTATGTTTTATTGTATTTTTAATATTTTTATATTTACTAGTAAGATGTACGTTCGTTGCAAGTGTACCCTATTATATTTGCATTAGTTTAACTAAAAATGAATTAGCAATATAATTTAGGAAATGACTACGGTGCCTTCACGGTACCATGCCTCCCACCCCACGTGCATTTACAGCCATCCATCTTTTAATATTTATTAACTTTAAATTGATCCAACGGTTGACAATAGGTGAGGAAAGGTGAGGAATGGTACCTTCACGGCACCGTAGAACTTCCCTATAATTTAATGGGTAACACTCTTGTTAGGCCGGACTAACGTATCATCCGTTAGGTCAAAATTTCATAATATATTATAGTGCAAAAACCAATACATTATAATTAAAAAACCAATACATCATAATACAAAAACATTACAGTACAAAACCAATATATCATAGCACGGGTCAGATATTTATGAAAAAAATAATACTTTACAGTATAAAAACCAATACATCACATTACAAAAATCAATACATTATAGTATTGGATCATATGGCCTAACGGGTCATGACCCGTTAATCTGGCCTAACACAAGTGTGTGCCTAATTTAATATAGACAATAAGTCGCACATGGCTTTTTTTTTTTTTTTCGGGTACTTCCAAAGCGTTTACGTAATTATAAGCAAAACATACTCTGAGTAAAATTAATATCGAGAACTCCAATTAGGATTGATTTTCATAAATTTATAATAAGATTTGGAAAAATGGTCAAATAGTTTTTCATGCAATTTTAAGTTAATTAATGCCTATTTTTTGTCAAATATTCAAAATTATAATATGAATATACCATAATACCCTAACTATGAAAAGACTAATAATAATAATAATAATAATAATAATAATAATAATAATAATAATAATAATAATAATTGGGGCAGCTACCTGTTGCCACCGACTGCAACCACCGGCCGGCTGAAAAATTTTCCGGCCGCCGGATTTTTTCCGTCTGTTTTTTAGTTTTTAGTGGTTTTGAAATAAGAAAAGTGAGTTTATGGTTTGGTATTATTGGAATTCGATTGCTAGCATGAATCGGTGTGTTTTTATCTCGAGAAAATAGAGGAAATACGAAAATAAACAAAATTAAAGCAAGTAAAGGAAATAAAATAAAAGGAAATGCAAGTTGGTCAGAAGCGTGTGCCGAAATTGAAATAGCAAGCAAGAATGAGAATAAGCAATAAAATGCAATGTTTCACCAAGTACAAGCATTAAAGCTTAAGGTAACTATGCATAAAAACTCAAATAATGCAAATTAACGAAAATTGTAAGTACCAATAGAAAGAGTAATAAAAGTTGACGTGAAAGTGTAAATCTTCACGAAAAATAACAAGAAACAAAGAGTAGATCTAGGATTTAACATAAAACCAGGCATGAAAATAAAAACCAAAATAAAGCATATGAAATACTCAAAATAAAAACGATCCAAGACTCGATTTATGATCTTGGTGTGTCACTCACCTTGATTCCATAGCCAATTCACAAGATCAAACTACAATTCTAATAGCTAAGTCAAAATTCATAAAATGAAGAACAAGCATGAAACATATGAAATACTCAAAATAAAACGATCAAGGACTCGATCTATGATCTAGATGTGTCACTCACCTAGTTTTCATAGCCAATTCACAAGATCTAACAAGTAATCTAAGAGCCAAGGCAAAATTCATAAAATGAAGAACAAGCATGAAATTAAAAGAAAGCTTACTTGAATAAAAAAGAGAATCCAAAAGTTTGAATGGAATTACAATCAAAATAAAATTCAAGGAAATACTTGAATTCTTCTTAATCTTACAAACCCAAGAAAAAGTTTGAAATTAAATTTAGAGAAAGAAATTAAATCCCAAACCCAAGCATGGGTTGGGAGGAGGTGGTTATTACAAAATGAGAGTTGAGATCTATTTATAATAGGTTTTATTAGAGGTAAATGAGACAAATAAGACTTATAAGCTTGGATTTCCCATGTTTGACCAAATTTGACCCAAAACGGTAAAATTAGACCATTTGGGTCGATATGGCTCGGCATGACTCGGCATTTGGGTGAGATGGCTCAACATTGGCCGAGACGGCTCGGCGCTGGGGGGGGGGGGGGGGGGCGCTATCAGCCGCTGTCGACAGGGATGGCTGAGCGGGCTCGACAGGTGGTGGGCGGGAGCTGGTCGGCAGGCGTCGATCGACGCGGGCGGATCGACGCAACAGAGAGTTTTACGTCGATCTACGCGGGCAGCACGCTGGGTGTCGGCGCAGGCGCTCGGAAGCGCGCGGGCAGGCGTGCGTACCTATGCGCGGGACTCGGCAGCTTGGGCGGGCGTGTGCGGCAGCTGCGCGCAGGACTGGCGGGAGTGGCGGCAGCTGCGCACGAGACTAAGCGAGAATGGCCGGCAGCACTCGGCAGCTGCCGAGCAGCTGCGCGTGGGACTTGCCTTGGCTCGAGCCAAGGGCCGGTTTTCACCTTCTTGTCAAAAACTAATAATAATCACACCCATCCACAAGTTAATTGCACCTATTTAGCCATATTAAGTATAAATTCAAAAAGAAACACGAAAAATAACAAAATGAGAAAACAACCTAATAACCTAATGCAACTCGACTCAAAACTACTAAAAATGACACTAAATCCTAATTAAAAATACAAAAAAAATACCATAATTACATGCAAAACAACCACCCCACACTTATCGATTTGTTCGTCCTCGAACAACGAAAAGAATCGAGAATGTACATACAATGAACATTATGCAAAAAGGAAGATCCTTGTACTTATCCTTATTAATATGATGAAAGTATCAACATATACTCGTTCTCGCCAAGCATTTCTCGTTATTACTCTTTCTCAAATGAAAACCAAATCGCTGACTTCCTCTCAAATGGAATTTTTGAGGGTGTTCGCTCAATTCACTCAAGTGTTTGTTATGTGGGACGTATATACGCTCAAATCAGACAATGGCACCTCGTCAAGATTTCACAAATTAGAAACCCGAAATCGCCCATTGTACATGACCAAACAAGAATCAAAAGAGGTTTTTATTTCGGGTTATAGTGTTGGTTCTTTGGTAAGGTATGAAATATATGAATATAGTGGCTAACACACTATCAAACGTGATCAATAACACACAAAACCCTAATTTCTAAAACTCGAAGCTTATGATCGCTTCACCCTTCCCAATTCACAAACTCTCGTTTGAAACCATTTCATATACCCACATACTTTCCTGACTTTTATTTCACAACACTTAGAATCTTTTTGAATTTGCTTCTTTTCACTAGACTTAGTCTTTTTGAACATTAGGCTTTTTGCTTAAACGCACGCTTTATCACATTTCGTGATTTGTGTTGGAGTTTTATTTTTATTTTTTTAGATTTTTTTTTTGTGTATAAGAGACTCAAAACCTAAAACCCATAACTGATTTCCCACACATTTCTCGTCAACTAATCATATACACTCTCACCTCACAATTTATGAAGATATAAGAGATAAAATCGAGATCGGCTAACAAGAAATGAGGCATAGGATCAAGGGGGCTCATTTGGGATCTTTAAGTAGCTTATATATTTGGATATGGCCGGAATAAGGGTGATATATGTGCCTCGAGGTCATTTCCAAATTCAATCATGTACGAGTAAAGTCAAGCCTCCTCAATGCAATCTTCATAAAAATGCAAGCAAAACCGATAATTCATACAAGGTTACTCACTAGTTTGCATCGAGTTTTGGAAAACACAATCAAAAGAGCTTTTAGATCTTTGTAATCTTTTCACGAGTAAATGTTGATTACATATATATAGTCGGGTTTTTGGACGAAGCACAAAAATTCAAATCTTCACACAAGAGGCATAAACATGTAAAAACCCGACCTATTCAAACTTCCAAGCATATGGTGATTACTTAAAAATGTAATAAATACACAAGACAAAAAAATGACTCAACTATATAAATGCGCAAATAGTAAGCGTCACTTCGCTGAGGCTTGAGTTAAGAAAGACAAATCATGCTTTGTGACACCCGGACCCTAACCCCCTACCCACCCCACACTTAAACCATGCAATGCCCTCATTGTATTTTAATGAAAATCAAGTAAAAGGGGGGGTGGGGGGTGGGGGTGGGGTTGAAATAGAAACTTTCTTAACCGAGCGAGTTTGGGTCAAGCTCGGTGGGGTCTACTTAAGCATCTAAGCAATCCAAGCAAAAACCAAACATGGCTTGTGTCTCCCGACTTTATGAACGCTATCAACTTATCAAAATGACCATGGTTGGAGTCGGAAAGCAAAACACTAAAAAGGAAAATCACACAAGAAATTAAAAACACGAGAAAATATGCAAATAAAAGAAATAAACGAATAAGAACATGGGTTGCCTCCCAAGAAGTGCTTGTTTTACATCACTAGCTTGACGAACTCCCTTTTTGGTCAAGGTGGAAAGAGAACGGGAGGATCCACCAAAACAATATCCTCCTTGTCGGGAGGATCCACTCTTTGAAACATTCTCGGGGCATTGCAAAGCCCAAATAAAATTCGTTGAAAAGAAAGCGTTCTAAAGGTCATCTCGGCTCGATATTCGGGTGGAATCGTGGTTTTGTAGTGGCCCGATAACTCATCTAGGAATCGATAGGAATAGTGGCCGGCTAGTGTTTCGATCGGGCAAGTAGGAGTTGTCATGGGTAGATCCTCGGGTGGAATTGTGGTTTTGAAGTGACCCGACGACTCATCCGAAAAAGAAAAGGAATAATTACCGGCTAGCTTGTCCATAATGTGGTCGATAAATGGGGGAGGGAAACGATCTTTCTTGGTGGTCGCATGAAACTTCTTAAACTCGATCAACATTCTCATTCCCGTTTTAGCCCCCGTGGTCAATAACTTTCATTTTTTGTCCTCAATCATCTTCTCGTCTTCCACTATCTCCTTAAACTTTAGATTCAAATGTCTTTGAAATTCTCGAGGTGGTTTGGCATATACTCCAAGACGAGTTTATTTAAGTAAGTCCAAGGGCTAGGTCCCTTATTAACTCCGGGTCTCCAACCAATCACACCCTTACGAATTTTAAGCTCTTCAATCGACCCCTCCTCTTCCTCTCGGTCTGAATTTGCAAAAATGATAATCGGCTTGCTCTCCTCTTTCTACAAATAGACACGCTTGAGGGGAGATGGAGGAGGCTTAAGATCGGGCTTGTGCCTCCTCTCGGTCTCGTTGGGGATTAACTCAAACAAATCACTGATCCCCTCAAGATACTACTCAATCTTTCTAATATTATCATCAAAAATCTCCACCTCCCCTGTTAAAATTCCATTGGTGCCCTCAACAACAAATATACTATCCTTCTTGCTCAAATCTTGGGCATATTCAAGCACAAATGAATCGTTGAGGTGAACAAGGATTTCATCATCCTCTCCACAATCTTTAGCACAAGCCCCCGAGTCAAACTCATCCTCAATGCTCATTTCCTCCAAATAAACTCTTTCGACCAAATTCTTGATCAAGTCCATACGTAACCACTCTTCATATGATATTTTTGAAAGATAAGGTGTAGAGGTAAGAACACTCGGAATCGAAACCACGTCCTCTTTTGACGACGAGACAACCGTATTACAAACCACCCCACACTTATCAAGGACCGTGACCGAAAGAGTATGCGAAGGTGGACTTGGCGATTTTTACATAATTACCAAGAGATCCGGATTGGGAGATGGGGTAGAAGCAATCATCGGGAGAGTCAGACGAAATGGGACTCAAACTTTTGTGCACCCCGTTTTAATAAATAATTTAAAAGTACGTCAGTTTGCTCGCAAGTGTACGAGGTAACTGTAGGGTGATGAGTTTGACTCGAGTCGTATCTCTCGAGGAAACAACTGTTCGGTTTTATCAATGTTTTTCTCAATCACGAATAACATACATATACATTTGGGGGTTTGAAAAGATTAATTCGATCATTATAACTAAAGCAATAATTAAACTAAATCTATTTAAACTAATTATTCTAACTAAATTATCAACTACGAGCGATAATTAAACTACTTGAACTCAAGAACTAAGAATTAATAGCAACTAATCTAACAGCATGAATATAATAAATTATCACTAAGCAATGTATCATATGAATCTAAGATTAACGAATAACTAAGCATAAATCAATCGCATAAAATCAACTAAATTAACCAATATCCAATAACAAGCATAAACGATTAAGCTAATTAAACTAGTTCTAGCATTAACTAAGAATTAAACTAACAATTAAACTAGAAATTAACTATTAAATTAACTAAGAGTTTAGAGAACTTATTGGAACTAATGAAAGCAGTAAAAAGCTCCAGCTATTCCAGAGGTTGAACGTTGATCTTGGGCGAAGAATGAATCCCGAACTCGAATTCGACGTTTTGGACGCGTTGTTCTTCGATCCTTGATCTCCGTCTTCAAATCTCGTTATGAGATGTGGGATTATTGTTATTATAAGCTAAAGTACCCTAAGAGGTCGTGTGTTCTGCTTAAAATCCGAAATAATGAGGGGATTCGGAATTAGGGTTTCTTATGCGCCAAGTCATGCAAAATCTATATAAA
>BMAC01000028.1:1705924-1735342 GCA_014905375.1 Phtheirospermum japonicum | reverse complement strand
TTCGATCCTTGATCTCCGTCTTCAAATCTCGTTATGAGATGTGGGATTATTGTTATTATAAGCTAAAGTACCCTAAGAGGTCGTGTGTTCTGCTTAAAATCCGAAATATAGAGGGTTTATATAGATTTTGCATGACTTGGCGCATAAGAAACCCTAATTTCCGAATCCTGGGCCGTCGCGTCGACGGAGTGCGTCGACATCGACGCCTCAGAACGTAGCATCGACGTTGCATCGACTGACGCGGTCATGACTCGCTGACATGGCTCGCGTCGACGGTGCGTCGACGGTCGCGTCAGTCGACGCGACTGCACGTCTGTCTCCAATTCTCGATCTTTTGCTACTCGTTTCACCGGAAAGCTTGTTTCTTCACCTTTTGAACATCGAATATTGTCTATTACACGTTAAACTCTTCCGGTTACTTAGCTGTAAGGTGAAAAACAACGAAATATCACCTACTTGCATCAATTACGATCAAAATACGGTAAAATAAGCTGGAATTATAAAAATACGAGATTAAGCTTAAATCGTCCAACTTATACCAAAAACAAATATAAAAACATACTAAAAAGCTAATAAAAATAAGGACAAATCTACTCTAATCAGGCCCATCTGAGGAGGTACAAGAGGAGTATGAGTCGGCGGCGAAGCAAAAGATGGTATAGCTGAACCGAGTCCCGCTTGATATCCATGACCCCCATACATTTCCTCCGAATGAGGCATCGGCATATTGAACGAGGAATTTGAAGGGCAAGCCTTGGTATCATGACCAAACATCCCACACCATGCACAAGGAGGATTCGGGCTCGGGTTAGACAACTTAGCAATTTGAGTCTCTAAAGACCCTAAGGCCTTTTCAAACACAAGCTCCTTAAGGGAAGAAGAACGATAGAACATTGTTTGAGAAGAACCTCGCTCGGGAGGAGGGGATACACGAGGTGGATGAAACGTCCCCAAAAACGATCTGTTCACGTCCGCCATAGTGCGGACGGGGGGGCCCACTTGCGAAAGTGGAGCCAAACTTCCAATATGGATCGTGCTTTGAGGCACTATTGTTGGCACCAATAGGGGTATGATTTAAATTGGAAGTAGGAGAACCTCCATATAGGCCGGGATTTGGAACTTGGCCACCCTCATACCCATTCAGACTCACAAAGCCTCCATTAAACATATTCGTGCATTAATTGGGGGCATTATAACCACCATATGGACCGGATGACGGATTATGCATATTCGGAAAGTGATTAGGCGCATCATATCCTCCATACGAACCATTCGTACCCGTGAATCCACTATACCCAACATGGTTTGCACCATGCCCTTCCATGTTGGGTTGCCCATAGCCGAATCCACCATTGGAAACGTGGTTCGCACCACGCCCTCCCACGTTGCCAAAACCATTATACATTGTTCCACTCCCAACATGATTTGCACTATGTCCTCCCATGTTAGGAATGTACCCTCCATTGCCATGAGTACCTTGCATACTTAACAAGAAACGTCAAATACAAAAGAAAGCTAGAAACACAAAGAAACTACAAGCAAATCGAAAAGCAACCAAGCTGAGTCGTTGTAGTATAGTGGTGAGTATTCCCGCCTGTCACGCGGGTGACCCAGGTTCGATCCCCGGCAACGACGCCATCTTGTTTTGTAGTTTTTAATGGTTTTGAAATAATAAAAGTGGGTTCATGGCTTGGTATTATCGAAATTCGATTGCTAGCATGAATCGATGTGTTTTTAGCTCGAGAAAATAGAGGAAATACGAAAATAAACAAAATTAAAGCAAGTAAAGGATATAAAATAAAACGAAATGCAAGTTGGTCGGATGCCTCGAGCGTGTGCCGAAACTTAAATAGCACGCAAGAATGAAAATAAGCAATAAAATGCAATGTTTCACCAAGTACAAGCATGAAAGCCTAAGGTACAACTATGCATACAAAATCAAATAATGCAAATTAACAAAAATTGAAAGCACCAATAGAAAGAGCAATAAAAGTTAAAAGTTTAAGTCTTTACGAAAAATAACAAGAAATAAAGAGTAGATCTAGGATTTAACATAAAAACATGCATGAAAATAAAAACCAAAATAAAGCATATGAAATACTCGAAATAAAAACGATCCGAGACTCGATCTATGATCTTGGTGTGTCACTCACCTAGATTCCATAGCCAATTCACAAGATCAAACTACAATTATAATAGCTAAGTCAAACTTCATAAAATGAAGAACAAGCATGAAATATATGAAATACTCAAAATAAAACGATCAAGGACTCGATCTATGATCCAGATGTGTCACTAACCTAGATTGCATATTCAATTCACAAGATCTAACAAGTAATCTAAGAGCCAAGGCAAAATTCATAAAATGAAGAACAAGCATGAAATTAAAAAAAAATCTTACTTGAATTAAAAAGAGAATCCAAAAGCTTATGGAATTACAATCAAAATAAAATCCAAGGGAATACTTGAATCCTTCTTTGGCTTACAAACCCAAGGAAAAGCTTGAAATTGAATCTAGAGAGAGAAATTAAGTACCAAACATAAGCATGGGTTGGGAGGAGGTGTTTTTTTACAAAATCAGAGTTGGGTTATTTTTATAATAGGTTTTATTAGGTGTAAATGGGTCAAATAAGCCTTATAAGCTTGGATTTCTCATGTTTGACCAAATCTGATCCAAAATGGTCAAACTAGACTATTTAGGTCGATATGGCTCGACATGGTTCGGCATTTGGGCGAGATGGCTCGACATTGGACTAGACGGCTCGGCGCTAGGCGGGCGCTGTCGGCCTCAGTCGGAAGGGATGGCCGAGCGGGCTCGACAGGTGTGGGCGGGAGCTGGTCAGCAGGCGTGGGCATCGACAAGCATCGATCGACGTGGGCCAGATCAACGCAACAAAGAGTTTTGCGTCGATCTACACGGGCGGTTGCGTTGATCTACGTGGGCGGCACGCTGGGCATCAGCACAGGCACTCGGTAGCACGCGGGCATGCGCGCTCACCTGCGCGCGGGACTCAGTAGCTTGGGTGGACGTGTGCGGTAGTTGCGTGCGGGACTGGGCGGGAGTGGCTGGCAGCTGTGCGCGGGACTGGGCGGGAGTGGCTGGCAGCTGTGCGCGGGACTTGACTTGGCTCGAGCCAAATCGAACAAACATAAAGGTAAATATTTGGTGAAACTAAATTCAATCTTTATAAAATTAATTTTCATAATTGTGAGGAGACATTTTATGTTCATTTTCTAAATCCTAGTTCAAGGAATGCCCACCAGAGAGAAGAGAAAATGAAAATGGAATAAAATCACTTAAGAAAACAGTTTTTCTAATCCTAATTCAAAGAATGCTCATCAAAAAGAAGAGAAAACAAAAATGGAGTAAAATCACATAAGAAAATGATACCTATTAATTATATACCCAATATGGTGACCTAGATATATAATTACATGTTAAAGAGAAAACAAAATTAGTGTGCCTTCGTCAATAAGTAACCGATGAATGAAATTTTAGGTATATGTTATTTTATTTATCATGATAACATGTATTTGATACCCTATAAAAATGGGTTTGATAAATAAGAGAACCCTAGTTCTACCGTCTCTTTTGTATCATCTTATTTTCTGATTTTCCCTTTATACGTTATCAAGCATGAAATTCTAACCTATGAGAGTGATCGACAAATAAGCCTCCATAACCAAAGCAACAATAATACAATTTTGGTAGGTTGAAAATCTAACCGTGCTATAAGTTTGAAAAATCATTTTTCACGTTTTAACCATTAGATCGCGTTTCAATTTTTACAGAACCTTTAGGGCCTGTTGAATTACGTTTTGAATGGTGAAGAATAGATTTTGAGATACAAGAAAATATATATATATATATATATATATATATATATATATATATATATTCAAAATTTTGAACAAAGCAAATTTTGTATTCGAAATTCTCTATGCATCATTTTTCAAAAAAAGATCGCACATAATCGAACCGATGGATTTAAGATCAAAATTATATATATTATTATATATACGAAAGTTCAATATGGACGGTGGAAATCTGAATATAAGGTCCTTCGAATCCAATAATGAATTTTGAACAGAGCTGATCCTGTTTCTAGAAACTGTCTGCCCAGTTTCTTTTAAAATTTGAATCACACAATCGAACCGTTCGACGAAACTGGATTTTGGATATAATGTTCAAAACACGTAGCGATTAAATCTTTATAGTGGAGATCGGGTTTGAAACTTTCTATAATCTGTGTTGGAAATAGAGGTTGCAACACAACTTCCTCTACCCGTGACAACTCATCGAGAAATTAAGTACTTGGGTGAAGGTTTAGGTAGCTTTTTGTAGTGGCCTGTCAGCTTAGTTCTGGCAAAAGAGGTATATACATGTTTCCATTTTATGTACCAATTATTGAGTTACTTTTAGTAAGCTTAAAATTGTCCATATGTACATGAATTTACAAGGCCAAATTCAAAAAAACAGAAAACAAGTCAAATGTACACAAGTGGTGAGCAATCTGCAACCAAACCAATGACACCTCTTGTTGACGATGTTGTCTTGGAGACTTTGGGAGAGAATTTCAAAGAGCTACACTCATTGATTCTATCGATGTCTGTGCATGTGGACTACGTCTCATTGGACCTGGAGCGCACCGTCTTCCATCAAGAAAGAGTAAAGAAAATCCATGTGTTAATAGAAGATATCCGGAGCGTGTTTAAAGTGGAGTGGCTTAGTGTTGTTGTTGTGCAGGTATTTATGCAGTAAGAGCTATCTTTTTTATTATTATTAATTCAACATTTAGCTTAAATTTATTTAGTTCTGGATGTCTACTAATTATTTACAGGTATCTTAGTGGGTTGTTTGAGAATTATTGCACCAACTCCATCGGATGTATTTGTCCAGCGCAGATCTCAAAACAAAATATTTTGAGTGACCCTAATGATGTGACATCGTACTTAGTTGATGCCTTCAATGCAATGTCTATCAGGACATTCATTCTAGCACCATACCTAGACGAGTAAGAGAGATTATTCTTTGTTCTTGTTTCTTTACTCCTTTATAATTATTATATTTATAAAGGTAATTAATCTTTGTGCTTATGAAAATGTGTAGTGACCACTGGGTGCTACTAGTAATATGTATTCGGGCGAATGTGGTTTATCTTTTAGATCCAAAGGCATACAAAAAAAGTTAGATATCAAGACACATATTAATACGTCAGTAAAGTTCCCCTTCTATTTGTGTCATTTTCTTTTTGAAATAGTCTTACTGTTCTTTTTTGGAAAAATCATATTATCAATGTAATAATGTACTGTCTTTTGAATGCAAGAAAGCTTAAATATGGGTAGTTTAGTAATTAGAATTAACAACTCAGTGCTCTACTCGTGTTTAAATTTTATGTGCAATTGTTTCATGTCAAGTTGTTATACAGCCAGATTCATATCATTATGTAATTTTGATATTTTCATTTCCACATCCTGATTCTTCGTAAAGCCTACTCTGTGTGTTTCCATTCATAAAACTGTTTCAAGTTTTTCATGTTGGATGTATATAAGATTGGCTTGTGCATGTTGAATTTTTGTTTCGATACTGTAAATGTTTAATTACATATATAAGTAAAAATTTCCGATTACTATTAAAATAATACTTGCTTCATTAACTCATTGAGTGCATTGATTACTATTTGTAGGGCAGTTCGCACCTTTTGGACAAGAAAAGCAAAAGGAGGAAAAAACATGAGTTGGAATAATTTGGCGGTAAGTTATATTTTTAAGGTATGAATAATTAATAGTATATTTCTGGTTCACTAGATAAATTAATTACATATGATTTTGTAGTGTAATCGACAACCAGAAGGTAATGAGTGTGGTTTTTATATTATGAGGTATATGCAGTGTTCTAAAAATCGTTAGGCGGTTGCTAGGCGTCAGGCCAGCGCCTAGCGCCTAGGAAGCCTAGGCGGGGTCTAGGCGGGGCCTAGAATTTGTGAATAAATACCCCAATTTACAATATTATATCCAACCATTTAATATTTCAACATACTACCTGCTACACAATAAAGTCTATAACAATTCAAAACTAAAAGTAATAATCACAAGTTACAATTCACAAGTTTAAAGCTATTGTTCGATTCAAAGTTCAAAACAACATAGATCCATAGTCAAATAAAAATATCATAACATATATTACAAAATCAAAATAATCAAAAAAATAGGCCCAAAAACGACGTCGTTTTAGGCTATAAAAATTAAAAAAAAAAAAAAAAAAACTGGTCTGGCGCCTAGGCGCCGACTTGGGTGTCGAGGGCGCCTAGGCGACGCCTGGGACGCCTAGGCAGCGCTTGGGGCGCCCGGCGATTTCATTGGCCAATTTTTGAAAATCGTAGGCGGATTGGTGGCGCCTAGCGCCTAGGGCGATTTTTAGAATAGAGGGTATATGCATGACATTTACACTGAGATAAATGAAGTTTTTTCATTAGACAATGTACGTGTAAACTCATTTATTAGTAAAAATAACTGACTGTTTTTTAAACTCCAAAGTTAAATTTCATCTTAAAATGATAAATTGAAATTTTAATTCAGAATGTGTATGCCTCATTTGGAGTTGAACCATACGAGCAACAACAAATTAACAAAATTCGTGAGCTATGGGTAGAATACTTTATTTGGTAATACTTGTATATATATATTCTCATTTTAATTACTTTTTCTTAGTTTATACTTAACTAATATTTATTTTGTAACCTGGTGCAGAACCTTTTGTGCCGCTTCTCGGTTGTAGGAGAGATTTGTGTTTTGTGGATTTCTTGGTTAATTTGTGACCTCATAACTTAGCTTTGCGCTATTGAACTCGAGTAATAGTTTTTTTGACATTGTTGTTGTTGAAGTTTTATATCAGGTTGCATAATGACATGTTTTGTTGCTACTTGTTGACATGACTTTCTACTTGAGCAATGAGTACACATAATTTATTGATGTTAGTTAATTCTTATTTTCATATATTATTTGCTATTTTTTGGACTGGTATTAGGTATTAAAATTATTTTTGCAAATGGTATTAGGTGTTAATTTTTTGGAGGTATTAAATAAAAATTTGAATTTGAAATTTTTCAGAATTTACAATTGTGCATCAGTTTGCAAATACAAACTGATGCATATAATAATCCGAATGAGCATCGGTTTTTATGACAACAACCGATGCCTACATGCAGTTTTTTAAATGATTATAGGCATCGGTTGTTTGATAACGACTGATTCCTATAGAGAGACTATAGGCATCAGTTGTTTGACCACAACCGATGCCTATAGAGAGACATTAGGCATCGGTTGTGGTTAAACAATTGATATCTATATATAGACATTAGGCATCGGTTGTTTGACCATAACCGATACTAGCGGAGTGACATTAAGCATTGATTGTTTGACCAAAATCGATGCGTATGCATACACATTAGGCATCAGTTGTTTAATCAAAACCAATGCCTATATCTATACATTAGGCATCGGTTGTTTGACCAAAACCGATGCCTATATATAGAATATATATAAACTATATGCATCGGTGTGTGATGACTATATACATCGATTCTGGTCAAACAACTGATGCTTGTGTCAGTTATTAACATCGTTTGTAGAACCGATGCCTAAAGTCCTAATTTTTAGCATCGGTCTAATATGTATCGGTTGTAGAACCGATGCCTATTAGTAAAAAGAACCGATGGTAAAGGTTTTTTTTTTCTTGTAGTAGTGAGTGCTCATATCCAATGGTTTAAGACTACACTTACAAAATTGCTCGTGTAGCCACCGTTGTTAATGTCGAGGGATATCGCTCGACTCACTTCTACTTGCATATAATATTTGATAAGTGGATATGAAGGCAATGTTTTCTTTCCCAATTTAGTGTACACTCTGACCAGAGTACTTAGGAATGCAACCTTAGAAAAAAATGACCATAAATCACACAAATTACTATATAGATTGTATATATCAGTTGGGAACTGCACTAAAGTTTCTTTCCAGGGTACTTGTAAAAAGATAATGCATCCCGTGACATATGCATGGCTCTAGGTTTTCTACACAACAATGTACTAACAAGACATGGCAAACAAGTTTCGACCAATTATATAACTGAACCGCTTAAGCTTCCACAAGACAATCAAAAATTCTTGTGCATAATTGATTATTCCTCATCTTTAGAACAACATAACCAAGAATATGAGAGTCAAGTAAAGTACATAGAATTCATCACCATGTGGCTCGCATGTAGACACCTTATTATTCATCTCTTTGTATGATATCACTTGACCATCATCTTTAGTAAATAGAGAGATGTACTTATTTGTACTGTCAAGTCTTTTTGAGGGTCCTAGACCCCCACTTCATGATATACCGAACACTAATTGAACTAACTTGGCATCAAGATTGATTTGAACACCACAAATAGTCAAAGTCTTATTTTCAATATCAAAATTATTAATCATAGTTTTAAACAATCTCAGATCTAGTTGTTTCAATATTATGCGGGATAACACTCCGAATCTATAACAATTAATTTTTTGTCGTTGTTCAGTACTATATTTAATGTGTGAGATAGAAAACCTTGCAGTTTGGTTCAATGTATAAGAACATTATCATCCATTATCTTTGGGACCTCGTCCATTCTCGCCATCGAAGAGCGCTTGGACTCATAGGGTGTCGACATGCTGTACATGGTCCCCTTTGTAGTACAAGGTGGTGTTCCATCTGCATAGTGTTTGTTTACACTCACGACCAGTGGATTTATTGGTGCCAATAATCGCTTATGTTGATTTCTTGGAAAATATATAAAGTATGAGAGATGATTTAATGCGACACAGGGTGAATCATATATAAACCCTCAGAATTTTGTTTGGGGTTAAGGTCAGAGAATCAAGGAACACCATTTTTGAGGGGATAAGTGTGAGCAATTTCTTTCAATTTGTAGTGATGGCGTCCTATAATCATGCTCGTCTAGGAATTGTATTGTTATTAACACATAAAATATCTAATGAAATATTGTGGGAGATTTCCTACCATCAATATGTATTATTTTTTGTATTAGGTAACATTTCAATTTATTTTTCCAGCATCCATAGTTATGATTTGTAATATATAGTCCCCTTGATCTAAGTGTATTTTGACCAATTAGTAAAAAAAACATTCATTTTATGTATTTCAAACTCCATTCTATATCGTCCGCCATCATAAAATTACACACACACACACACACACTCATATATGCGCGCTAATAGATAGTCAATCTTATGATTATTTGTATCTCGTCTATATGGTAGTTTTATATTGTATCGTGTAAATTATCTAGATTAGTGGTTCTCTTGGGTTGTATTTATGTACGCTTTTACGATGAATAGAACAACGGATTACATTCCTTTATGGTATCAAGAGACTAGGGTTTTCTTCTTTCTTTTCCGCTGTGCCCTAGCCGTTCTCTCCTCTCTTCATCTTTTCTGATCATCTTCGTCTTTCTCTTTCGATGACGGGTGCCAAGGTTGGCTTTCATCCGGCCCTTGCTGTTTCCAATATCAAAAATCACATCTCTATTGTTCTCGAATTGGAGAACGTCCAATACGCGACATGGACAGAGTTGTTCAAAATCCATGCCCGTTCTCATCGGGTCCTTCACCATATCATACCACCAACACCGCCCCTACCTGCGCCGACGTCTGACGAGGACAAAGAATTGTGGGTCACCCTCGATGCCACGGTTCTTCAATGGATTTATTCTACCATATCCCACGATCTCCTACATACTATTTTTGTTCCCGACTCCACGGCTGAGCAGGAATGGACGCGCCTTCGTGGAATTTTCCAGGATAATCGTCACTCCCGGGCTGTCTCCCTCGAGCAAGAATTTTCCTCCACGACCATGGCAGATTTTCCTGGTGTCTCGGCATATTGTCAGCGCCTCAAGGTACTTGCGGATCAATTACATAATGTCGGGTCGCCGGTGCCGAACGATCGCCTCGTGCTACAACTCTTTGCTGGACTCCCCGAGGCGTACGGAGAGGTCGCTACTGATTTGTACTTTTTTGTACATATTTTTGTTACCTTTTTGTGTTGCGTTTGCATGTGTTTTGCTTGTATTTATGGGTATTAGGAGTCGTTTTGGCCTATTTTGTTAGTTTTAGGTTTTGTAGTGTTTTCTTTGTTTTTAGTAGTTTTTCTTATATTTTCTTAGTTTTTTTTATTAGTTTTTGTTTTAAAGGTCAACTTTGATCAAAGGGGGCCCACAAAGAGGTTGGAAGATGATTCAAACCTGAGAAACTCATTACCAATCCACAACATATCTTTGGTGTGAGGATCGACCGGAAATGATGAGAAATGTGGCCATTTTCATTGTCACCTCATGCATTCGCTCGGTGGATGTTTCGGTTGTCGTAAAACAAGCATAACTTCAAAACCACTTGTGCCATTTGCCTCCAACTTATATCATTGGAAATCTGAGAGAAATTTCTAAAACTCTTGTGTTTACAACAATCCCAAATTCTAAGTTTAAAAATGATAAAAAGCAGCTTTAAGTGGAGATAGTTCGTCGTGGCCTCGCTTGTGGCAGGTTTTGGTTTGGAGCCCATAACTCTCGGAGGAAAATTCAAAATGATATAAATCAAATCGCCAAATGAAAGAGAAGAGGAAGGGATCGATTTCATATGAAGACATCATTGGCTAATTCCGAATATTTGTCAACCGATCGACTTAGTTTCAGTCGATCGACTGCTCGGCAGAAAGTTTGGCTGTTTGAGGATGAAGCAGTCGATAGACTGGTAGTCGATCGACTGCATTTCCAGTGGATCGACTGAAATGCTGAAGATGTGTGATTTTGGTGAAAAAAAGACCATTTTGCCCCTTATCTATCCATATATGATTCCCACCCATTATCCACAAAAAAATAACTCTCCTTGGTGGTTTTGGACCTAGTTCCATCTCCTCCAAGCATTTCCTTTCTCTTGCAATTTAAAACCCTAGCTTAATTCTTAGCTTATGTAGTTTAGTTTAGCTTAAGTAGTTAGTTTAGTTAGGTTTAGTTGTTCTTAGCAAATGTGGGAGAGGGTGACACCCCCTTCATTTTTTGTTCTTGTTTTGTTGAAGTTGTGTTGAAGACTTTGAAGGTTGTAGTTAGACTTTGAAGCTTTTGTTGGAATGCAATTTGGCAGTACTCTTTCTTTCTCTTTTGTATTGTTATTGATTAATTGTTATTGTTGTGTGTTGGTTATTAAATCTAAGCTTCTATTGTTGTTCTTTGCATTTCAATCATCTCATTTTCATTTCCTAGCTTGTCATTCTTCTTGTTGCAAAAATTTCCATTGAAGCTTGCATGTTGAAGCTTTTTACCCTTTTTGTTCAAACAAACATTGGAGCCTTGAAAGTTATAAGTAGCTTCCCTATTTGGTAAATTTGACCTTCTTTCAATTTAATGCTTTTGACCATTTTCAATTTCAAAGCTTTTGAATTCCCTCCAATTTCCCCTTCAATGTGCAAGCCTTCTTAGTTTAGTAAATTTTAATGGTTTAATCAATGTCATTAATTAATTACTTTAAAGCAAGCTTTAATTTGTATTGATGCAATTAGTTTAGTAATTACGGGTTTAGAGTTTAGGTTCGTTTAAAACCATTAATCGGATTTTGTTGAGGCTTGGGATTGACGACCCCCTACACTTGGTCGACATTTTGGGATTAACAACCCCGAATCGTGGATTAAGTGCTCGGCAAAAACCGATTAATCGTGGAGACGAACCAAACACCCTAAACCCTAATTTTCATTATTTTCATTAAAGTCTTCTTTTAAATTCAAAATTCAAATCAAACCAATGACTTAATGCTTTCTTAGTCTATATTAGTGTAATTTAGCTTAACAAGAGAGTGACTAAAAACACCGACCGCTGATTACATCTATCCTCGAGAGACACGACTTGGGAAAACTTACCGCTCTACAATCGACTCCGTACTATTGCGGAGAAGATTTCTTAGAGTGCTAAGAATTCTTTGATCAGCTACGCTGCTCCGACAGAGCGAACCATTACCCCCATTTCATCAGGCCCGATCGATGTCGGTTTTGGAAGAATCGGGATTGGCGAAACACGTTGCCTCTGGTGCAGAGCTGGTGTCCGGTTCTCCGTTAGTTACCGACGCATCGCGACCTTCTTCCTCGGGCCAGCGACAGAAACAGAAACGAAAAGGCTCCCTCCCTGGGGCTCGTTCGGGACAGCAACAACCCCAGTAGTTTCAGAATCGGCCGCCGCCACCCTCTTGGCCACAGCAGTAGTGGGCAGGCCAGTCGGGTCAACCGACGTGGCCGTGGCAGTGGCAATGGCCTGCTCTGCCTTGCTTGTATCCGACGCAGCTGTGGTCTCGACCTCCGTACAGCTCTCGTTCGCCCTCTCCACCACCGCAGTCGCAATCGGGCCTTCTTGGCCCACGACCTCAGGCATATTCAGCACAGTCCTCTCCGACCCTGACAGACATTGAGGCAGCCATATATACTCTTGGACTCACGCCTCCTGATCCAGATTGGTACATGGACACGGGGGCTACATCTCACATGACCTCGACGCAAGGTACTCTCTTGTCTTATTCCAATCTACGCATGAAACATGATATTCTTGTAGGCAATGGTTAGACTATTCTGGTTAAGGGTATTGGGCATGCTATTGTTTCTCATTCTCAACCTAAACTTACGTTGCAAAATGTTCTTCATGCTCCAGCAATTGTTAAGAATTTAGTCTCTGTTCGTAAATTCACTACCGATAATTCTGTGTCTGTTGAGTTTGACCCTTTTGGATTTTCTGTTAAGGATTTTCGGACGGGGACGTGTCTAATGAGATGTGAGAGTCGGGGGGCGCTTTATCCTGTCATAACTAGTGGGGGCGTGTCTTCCTCTGCATTTGCGGTTTTGTCGCAGACGTTGTGGCATGATCGTTTGGGCTATCCTGTCGACTCTATTTTTGATTCTCTTCGCATGAATAAATTTATCAAATGTAATAAACAACGTACTTCTCATGTGTGTTCCTCGTGTTCTTTGTGAAAACATATTCGTTTGCCGTTTAAGGCCTCCTCTTCTAATTCTTTATTGTCGTTTGACATTATTCATAGTGATGTTTGGACGTCTCCTGTTTTGAGCTCGTTGGGTCATCGTTATTATGTGATTTTTTGGATGATTTTCCGATTTTTTTATGGACATTTCCTTTATCTCATAATTCCCAGGTGTTTAAAGCATTTTTGACATTTAGGGCATTAGTTCGGACACAATTTGAGCGTGATATAAAATCTTTCCAATGTGATAATGGAAGGGAATTCGATAATCAGTCTTTTCACAAGTTTGCGTCCAAATGGGATGAATTTTCATTTCTCATGTCCTCACACGTCATCTCAAAACGGCAAAGCCGAGAGACAGTTTCGTACTATCAATAACATGATTCGTACCTTACTCACACATGACAAAATACCTCCATCCTTTTGGCATCACGCTCTCCATATGACCACTTATCTTCTCAATAATCTTCCCCGTCAACATATGTCATATCATACTCCTCTAAGACGTTTATATCACAAGGATCCGTCATATGACCATTTACGGGTTTTTGGGTGTTTGTGCTATCCTCTATTTCCGTCAACAACGATTCATAAACTTCTTCCCCGATCTACACCTTGTGTCTTCCTTGGGTATCCACAAAATCATCGGGGTTATAAGTGTTTTGACATGACTACCAATAAAATTATTATTTGTCGGCACGTTATATTTGATGAGTCCCGTTTCCCATTCACTGAAATAAGGTCACCACCATCTTCTTTTGACTTCCTTGATGATTCACCATCGCCGTATGTGGTGTATCAGATGTCTCATTCGCCCATCGATGGCTTGGTCTCTAATTCTTCACCTCAAATACTGCCCCCATCTCCTGTCCTGCCTCCTACTCTTGTCGAGCCCCCACCTTCTCTTGGTCCAATGACTTGAAGCCAGCGGGGGGTATTTCGAACCAAGCATCATTTTAATCTCTCTACTTTGTCTAAATCTTCATTACCTCGTAATCCTGTAGCTTCCTTATGAGACCCTAACTGGAAATCGGCCATGCAAGATGAGTTTAATGCGTTAATTGATAATAAGATGTGGGAATTGGTTCCCCGTCCGTCTGGTGTTAATATTATTCATTCTATGTGGATTTTCACTCATAAAATGCGCGCTGATGGTTCTTTTGAGCGGCATAAAGCCCGTCTTGTAGGTGATGGAAAAACTCAACAGGTGGGCGTTGATTGTGGGGAGACTTTTAGTCCGGTGGTCAAGCCAGCTACAATCAGAACTGTGCTCAGTCTAGCCCTGTCGAAGCAGTGGTCCACTCACCAACTGGATGTCAAGAATGCATTTCTCCACGGCACCCTTGATGACACTGTGTACATACATCAACCTCTCGGTTTCAGGGACTCCGCATCTCCTGATTATGTATGCCTCTTGAAGAAATCCTTATATGGATTGAAACAGGCACCCCGAGCTTGGAATTCACCAAATTTGTATCTACTCTCGGCTTCTCCAAAACTGTGTCTGATCACTCCCTATTTATGTTTCGTCAGGATGATCAGATGGCCTATTTGTTACTCTATGTCGATGACATTATCTTGACGGTCTCGTCTGACTGTCTTCGCCGGTCAATCATTTCGAGTCTGAGTTCTGAATTAGCTATGAAGGACTTGGGTCCTTTGCATTACTTCTTAGGTATCTCTGTTACTTCTCATGCGGAGGGTCTTTTCCTATCTCAGCGGACGTATGCGTCTGAGGTGGTTGATCGTGCAGGTATGTCATCCTGCAAGCCGTTGGCAACTCCTGTCGACACCAATCCGAAACTTGGATCTTCGGAGTCACCGCCGGTGTCAGACCCTTCTTTGTATCGCAGTCTTTCCGGTGCTCTTTAGTATTTGACTTTTACCCGTCCTGATATCACCTATGCAGTACAACAAGTTTGTTTATTCATGCATGATCATAGAGAGGTGCATATGGCTGCACTTAAGAGGATTGTTCGCTATGTTCAGGGTACACTTGAGTTTGAGCTTCATTTATCTCCATCGTCTGTCACATCCCTCATGGCTTTTACGGATGCTGACTGGGGTGGATGTCCCGACACCCGTCGTTTGATTTCGGGGTACTTTGTCTTCTTAGGTGATAATTTGATATCATGGTCGGCTAAGCGACAGTCGACTTTGTCTCGATCAAGTGCCGAGGCCGAATACCAGGCCGTTTCCAATGTGGTTTCTGAATCTTGTTGGCTGCGTAACTTACTTCTTGAACTTCATTGCCCGATTCCGAATGCGACTATCGTATATTGTGATAATATTAGTACGATCTACCTATCGGGTAATCCGGTCCAACACCAACAGACTAAACACATCGAGATGGATATTCATTTTGTTCGTGAAAAGGTTTCTCGGGGTTAAGGTTCTTCATGTGCCTTCTCTATATCAGCTGACGTATATTTTTACGAAGGGCCTGCCCCGTGTGTTATTTGAGGATTTTCGGTCCAATCTTTGCATTCATCGACCGCCTGCTTCGATTGCGGGGGTGTAATAGATAGTCAATCTTATGATTATTTGTATCTTGTATATATGGTAGGTTTATATTGTATCGTGTAAATTACCTAGATCAGTGGTTCTCTTGGGTTGTATTTATATACGCTTTTACAATGAATAGAACAACGAATTACATTCATTTACGCACGATCTATCGCCCCAGAAATATAATAAAATTAACACTTCACCACAATCGGAGTTCAATGTGTTTAGATATAAATGACAGTTGTGGTAACGACCCATGCTCACGATCTATTATCCTAGAAATACAATCAAATTAATACTTCGGCCATAATCGGAGTTCGATGTGTATAATTATAAACTGACAATCTGTGAAATATGAATTTATTTATGAAAACAGAAGGAGAAAATAATATTTCAAGAATTTATAAATAAGAAAATAATTTTATTTAATAAAATATTTTGGCAAAATATGACTTTATTGATAAAAAAACAAGAAGAAAATAATATTCAAGAAATTATACATATGGCAAACAAATTTATTTAATAAATTAAATAGGGTTCTACGCAAATTCTGGGTAATAAAGATGTAAAAATTTATGTATGATTTTAATGTGTTTTTCGTTGTTGCTACTTTGATTTTTTTTAAGGCAAATTAATAAATAGTTTAATTATTTGGAGTTATGTAATAAATTAGATAATAAACATGATTCATTGGTTATGGTGTAATTTAGCAAACTATATTGTAGTAAATACTAATACTTGTAAGTTCTATTTTTGATTTTTTTAGTATATACAAAATTAATTAAGTCTTTTTTAAGATGTGAGTAGGGGCATATTTGTAATTACATGATTAAAATATTACATATTAAATCAAACATGCTTACATACCATCTATTCAGATTGATTTCAAATTTTTTAGATAAGTATAAAAATTGATGGCCTAAATTTTGATTTGACCAAGATCTAATGGAAAAAAACTACTTGCATACGGTCACGCCTGTACAGGGGTGCCTGAATGTAAAAATGAGACTTTAACGAATCCATGGATCTCTTACCCAACTTTTGTTTCAGAGCTGTTGTGTTGTGTACTGCATGATAGGTTCCAGAAACCGTCTCTGTGTTGTTAAGTGCTAATGGCTGAGTCACAACTTATAGTACACTAGGTAGTGCAAAGTAAAACATCTTTCTCATGTGACCATGGAATTGACGCTATTTTTCCACGGCTTCTAGCTTCTAGCTTCATACGTAATATTATTTGATATTTGTGGTAAGCGACCTCATTTCCTGGAGAGGGTGTTCCTCTAGGAGGTGAGCGAGCTGTGTGGTTTGTTGGAAAGGTGACGCGGGCTGGTTTTATAGAGTAGCGACCTCTTATGGTTTGAGATGGTTTATTGAGCTCGATTATGGGTTTTATGAATATTAGGCCCGAATGGGCTAATATGGATGGTAATGTGGGGGCCCGGCGGGCTGTATGAAAAGAATTATAGGCCCAGGCCTATTCTATTAATTTAATGAGAGGTTTATTGTTTATGGGAACTTAACATATTGGAGGAATCCTAATTCTAAGACAGTTATTGTATTTATGGAATTGTGGTAGGAGAAGGTAACCCTTGCTTGGGAAGGACTTCTCTTGTATCTATAAAAGGTGGTGCATACCTCTCATTATCTTCATGAGCTAATATTGACTTAAGCATCGGAGGGTCTTAACGGGTTGGGGGGTGGGACTCCTACCCGTTCGAGATGCTGTTTTGCAGGATCAGCGAGGTTGCCAGGAGATTCGAGGAGGGCTTCCCAGGTCGCTGTAGCATATTCGGAAGTAATTCCAGGTCGCTGATCTCTTTTGAGGTTAGTACCCCTTTATTTGGTAACCCAACTTTTTGGACTTATCAAATTGGCGCCGTCTGTGGGAAAGAGGGACATCGAGTCCTTGAGCGAAAGACGTGAGGTACGTGATTTTCGTAGGTCTAAAATCTGACTGCACAATAAATTTTAAAAATTGTTTTCTAACGATTCAACCATTGGATCGTGTTGAAATTTTTCCAAAACCTCAAGGACCTTTTGATTTACGTTTTGAACGGTGGAGATCGGATTTTGTGGCGTGAGGAAATATATAAAAATTTAGATCAAAGCAGTTTTTATTTTCGAAAAATTCTGTGCAGTGTTTTTAAAATACGATTGTGCTTAATCAAACCGTTGGATCAAGCTAAGATTTTGATATGTTATTGCAAAAATATTGAAGTTCAGTCTGAACGGTGAAAATGTGAATATGAGTTCGGAGAAATTTTATAACGAGTTTAAACGAAGCTGATCCTGTTTTCAAAAGTTGTTCGTCCAGTTTCTTTTGAAAATTAAGTTATGCACAATTTAATTGTTGGATGAAGTTGAATTTCGGGTATAATAGTCATGATAAGTTTCTCCCTCCATTGAAACATTAATTATGTTCTTTTATGGTAATAATCGGTTGGTATTGAAGGGCCGCATGTGGTGATTGAAAAACCTTGCTAAAGATCGAGCATGTGATTTGATAGATTAATCCCCTGATATACCTTCGCATGTGATTTGAAATGTTGATTGCTTTCAACACATATGGTAGGCGTCTAATTATGTGTCTCATATGGCAGAGTGTATTACGGGTTGACTTTTTGGTTTGTTTGTGTGGTTTGTTTGTGATGGTTATATGGTTTTTAATAATATTGATTGAAGTAATGAGTATAATATTTATTGGAGTAATGAGTATAATGAAGTAATTTATTGGTTTTTCTGGGCACGTATTAAGAGTATGATCTGACATATCATGATTTTATTTGCTCTATTTAGATTGGCATGTGTTATGAATCTTTGCAAATTTATTGGTGTTTATTACTTGCCAAGCGTAGAGGAACCGCAACCTCATTGGTATGAGATTTTATTTATTGTGGCATTCATGGACTTAAGGAAAACAGTAATCATAAAAGGACATTGCTTGATTGTGGGTCGGCCAATTATTTACTTAAAAAAGGGGTTTTTGGCGTTCATTGAATATGATCAATTTTTAGTATTTAAAGTATGGTGTTAATATGATGCTCATCATGTGTTACCTGATTGAGGTTGAATATGTGTCAGCAATGTTATGCAGAATTTTATTCTTTTTGGTGAAAGTGGGGGACTATTGGTTTGCGTGATGTTTTAGATTAATGAATCTTCTGGTTCTCTTATTCCAATAGTTTGGCTGCAATATTAATTCATCTTAGGTAAAGTTACATATTTTTCAGAGGCGAGTTATTTTATTATGGTAATAATGTGATTCATATTATTTGAATTTGGATGGTTTAATTGGATTTTATGTGGTTTGATTTAGGGAAGGTGGTATGGTTGGGTTGATTGATTTGGGAGACTTGCTTGTAAAATTGATTTATATGAGGATATACGGATGGTTTATATTTCTTCACTGAAGAGACTTATTTGAATTTTAAAGGTTGATTTATTTTGCTAGCTGGAATTAACGGCGAGAAGTTTTTCGTTTACTTTTACTTTCAAACTATTATGGATGAGCGGTACATGATCATATACTAACGGATTGAGTGCAAGTCTATTCGTTTACTTTGTACTAATATTGTTTTTTGATGGTTACTCTATATGTTGCCCAAAATTTAACCCGGGAATGGTCAACGCAAACAAACGCGATGAGGTCGCGTGTTCAAATATTCAAGGTCAATTTATTTTGGGGCTCGGAGTCTAAGACGATGAGGTAGCCCTTCACAAGTCACGATAAGTTTCTTTCTTATATTTACAAAATTGGTTATTTCACGCAAACTTCTGGCATGATTGGTACGGTGGATGGTCTTTATTGATTACTTATTAATTCGATTGCTTTTAGATAGATGAACACGTAATGGCTCTTGATTAAATACGATGAATTAAACCAGGTCTAATAATTTATTTGGCATGAATAGGGTGAATTTGTTCTGGTTATTTTCATGGGGCATACATTAGCCTAATAATAGTAATTATTTGATAAAGCCTTACAGATTTCTAGCCCAACAGGGTTAGGTGAATTACATGGCATATACTTTCTTTACACTAATTACATCCTTGTGGCATGATCTTAAAGTGGGTCCTTTGTTAGCTTTTAGATTTTGTCAAAGTCAGATTTGAGGTGGTAGGATGATGGTGAATTTATTCCCAATGTTTGGGCTGGCATATGAAATCAATTGCTGTGAGTTTGTTAATCTTTATTATTTGCCAAGCGTGAAACCATATGAATTTCAGTTAATTATAGACAGGTCTCACAATGATTTGAGTTGCTCAGAATTGTTGCTTATATTTTAATTTGATAAAGTTGCCTCTGGGATGTGTTATCATATATTTGGTTAAATGAAATAAAGAGGGTGTTACTTATTTGTTTAATTCTACATATGTGCTGAGCGGTAGTTATAATTGCCGATTGACGAGTGGATTATAAAGGGCTTGTTATTTAGTTTTGATAGRATTATATGGAGGACGTATGATTAGATGATTTTGAAACATCTTTGTCTTATTCCGAAAAGGATGCATGTATTAACATAAATCAGGGATCATGTTTATATGATATGCGTATGGGTTATTTAACGTTGTTTGTTCGGTTTAATGGATTTGTATGGAGATTATTGTCATGGTATATGGTTTGTGTTAATTTGGTTTTCGAGGGCTACCCTATGTGTTGCCTTGAGTTTAACTCGGGATCGGGCAATTCAAACAAACGCAATGGGGTCACGTGTCCAGATATTCAGGGATGATCCATTTTGTTGCTCGAAATCTAAGGTGATGAGGTCGTGTATCAACAAAACACAACAAAATCAACAAAAATCGAGATAAGTATCTATTTTATTTTAGATGTGTTTAAATGAGAATGGTATGGTTTGGTTGATTGATGTGGTTGTCATATGAAATACTTGCTTATTGACTTGATTTATATGAGGATAGACTTATGATTTATTTGATTTAATAGAGATAAACATATGGTTTATGTGATTATATAAAATATTGATTATCCATGGGGTTGGATAGATTTGGTTTTAAAATTCTTTCATGGATTTGATAGAATGAATAATGGTATATTAATCATGCGTGGAGAGTGCTAATTGGGTTTATGTGGTTTTATTTTGGGAGAATATGCATGTGGTTTAACATATGGTTATGAGGATATGCTTATGTTTTTAGATAAGCAAGATGAGTTTTGACTAAAGATTAAGTGTTTATTAACTTCTAAGGTATTTGAATGAGTATGATCATAAAAACACACTAAGAATTGCTTATTCATGCACATTCCCGTATGAAAATACTGAACTACCACATTTCAGTAAAATGGTCATAACTCACTGTGGGATTATCCGTTTTAAGATACAATTTTTGCGTTGGAAACTAGACTCGTAGAGCTTTCCAGTGGTATGTGGTTTGGTTTTTAATTAGTTACTAATTAAAGTAGTTTAATTTTAAAAGTTGGAATACATGCTGAGAACTTCGTGTTAGCTTTGTTTGATCCTATATGGTTTGATGGTGATATGATATTTATGGTTGTGAGAAAGGGGAATATTTGATTTGAAAAATGTTTGATTAACATGCTATTGGTGTGAGTAAGGTTGCGATATTCGGATGATATTTTTTATGATTATGCTAACGGATTTAGGTGCAGGGCCTGTTTAACTCGTATTTGCATTAACTTAGGGTTAATTTGTGGGTTGCCCGATATATCACTCGGAGATGGGTAACCTAATTCAAAGAGGTCGCGAATGTTTAAGGCCATGTACCAGGTCGCGCATCTAAACATTGACAAAAAGTGATCGGGGAGTTATGCTACCTAAAAACAAAAAGGTCGCGCAGTTGGATATTCAAGGAGAGGTAAATTTTTCTATGGCATCAATACGAATATGTATCGGGTACGCTTTTTAAAATCTCGTGAAAGGGATGGTTTCCAATATTCTGTTCTATTTATTTTTATGTGATTGAACATGGGGAGATTAATAGATTTATGCGATTTAATATGGTTAACTTAAAGTGATTTAGGACGATGATGGTTTATCTCCGACGCTTTCATTAGGTCGATGATGGTGTGTCTCCGACGCTTTCATTAGGTCGATGATGGTGTGTCTCCGACGCTTTCATTAGGTCGATGATGGTTTATCTCCGACGCTTTCATTAGGTCGATGATGGTTTATCTCCGACACTTTCATTAGGTCGATGATGGTTTATCTCCGACGCTTTCATTAGGTCGATGATGGTGTATCTCCGACGCTTTCATTAGGTCGATGATGGTTTATCTCCGACGCTTTCATTAGGTCGATGATAGTTTAATTCCGACGCTCTCATTAGGTCGATGATGGTTAAACATCCGACGCTTTTATTAGGTCGGCGATGGAAGTTGGATGTTCATGGTACCGGGAGAGGGTAAACATTGTCGAAGTGCACCTCTCCTGACCAGTCGAACAGGAAAGATTATGTTTATGTTTATATGTGGTATGGGAGAAGATAAACTTTGCCTGAATGGCACTTCTCCCGACCTGATGAGTTGGAAATTATTTTGGAAGGTTGCGTAATATAATAAAGTTTTGCGAGTTGTTATGTTAGTGTAGCGGGAGGAGCTATCTCTTGTTCGGAGTGTGCTTCTCCCGCACAAGAGTTGGTTGTGATGGTTAAGTGTGTCTTGCGAGTTATTGTGTTGTTACGGCGGGAGAAGCTATCTCTTGGCCGGAGTGTGCTTCTCCCGCATAAAGTTTGTGTTTTGAGAAATATAATAAATGAAGTCTCTATAGTTGAATGGTTGAGATGTTTGAATTACATGTTTTGATTGAGTAATTGTTTTGTGCGAGCTAATATGTTTTATGTGTGAGCTGATTTTAGCTCTATTGGATTGTGTATAAGTCATGGTTTGACTATCCTTTCGAATCTCATGGTCTTATGAGAGTATGAAGTATAAGTGTGATTAATTACGAATTCGTGCGACCTATGTGCGAGTCAAGTTTTTTTGGCTAATATGGGTTAGCAAGTTTATTTGTTGATTCGAGTTTATTTGGTTTAGTTTATATGAATTACTTGATTAAGTTGGTTTGGTTTGATTATTTGGTTAGCATATGGGGGACTTGCTTATTTTGGCATTTACTTTAACATGTTTGAAATACTTGGTTGCATTAACTTAGGAGACCAAGTGGTTTTCTTAGTCATATGTGGTTTAATTTGATATACCAACCTGTATCAGTTTGGCGATTGTTTTTGTGAAAGGGGTTGACGCTTTGATTTTGTGGGTGTAATGGTTTTCTGACCGACCTATTTTAGGTCGAGGATATCTTTATGATTTTTGGCTTTATGGGTTTCTGTGCCTTTGTGGTTAATGAAATTTCGGGCTTTGATGGGCTATTATGGACTATGATGTAGGATTTTGGCGAGCTAATGAGATGATTATTATTATAGGGCGATGCTTAAGTAATGGTTTGTGGGATGAAATGAATTTTTGATCGACCTGTTTTAGGTCGAGTAAATGASTTATGGTGTTCTGAATTGTCAAAAGCATATGATTGTATTTTCTTGTACTATTGTGCTCGGTTATAACTTCAGGTCGCGAAGGGATGGCTGTATGGTTTTAGGTCGTCAGGTATGGGTCTGGGGACTCAACTTGGGGACTCACAAGTATGTCTTCTTGAACGATGAGCGAGCTCAACGAGCTGATCTTTTGGAGGTCTCGGTTTTATGTGGTAAATTCTTATGGGATGATTGATGTTATAGCTGGGTATGTTGAGTTGTGTTATTCTAATTTGGTTTGGTAAGATAGCAGAGTGAGTTATGTGTGTTTATGCTTTATTTGTTTATGATTGCGTTTTTGAGATTATTGAGTCCGAATGTGATTTTAAGTCGGTGGATAAAGTTGTGTGGTTTAGGCCATCATATATACAGTGGGGGACTTGGTCTGGGGACTTGCAGATCGTCCCTCGTGAGGTGATCATGCTATATTAAAAAGAAGCGAGCTCGGTAAGCTGAACTTTTGCAGGTCGCAAGTATACTTGCTAATTCACAGTGGGATAATTGGTATTATGGCTCAGTTTGTAGGATTTTGTGATCCTAAAATATGGTTTGGTAAACACTACAAAAAAACAGCAGTTTTCCGAGGGATATTCCGAGGGAAATGAATTCCCTCGAAAATTTCCGAGGGAAAACCGAGGGACAGACAAATCCCTCGGTTTTTTCCGAGGGAATATTATTCCCTCGGAATCTCCCTCGAAAATTCGGGCGCCAAAATTTGCCGCCGTAATTACCGAACGACAAACCGAGGGATGACCGACGGATGGGTTTCCGAAGGAAGTAGTCCCTCGGAAAACCGAGGGATATTTGCTTCCCTCGGTTTTATTTATTAATTTTTTTTAAATATTAATTAAACTTTCGAGGGAATACCATTTCCCTCGGAATCATTCCGAGGGATCACTGATCTCTCGGAATGATTCCGAGGGAAATTGTATTCCCTCGGAAATTCAATTAATATTAAAAAAAATTAAAATCGTAAAAAATAGGATTTATTCCCGGGACGCCTAGGCGCACCCCTCCTCGCCCCGGTCGTAATTTTTTGGGTTTTGTATCTATTTTTTACTATTTGTTTTGGATTTTTTTCTATTTTGTTATTTAACAAATAGGCATGGTAATTTTCTATGCTTCTCCTCACCGTCCGTACAAGTTTGGACTCTTCTCTCTCCTCAAAACTGCTTCTCCACCAATCACCTCAACGTAAGTTTCTATGCTTTCATTTTCGGTACAATATTATTGCAATTAGTCTAACAGCTATAGGGTTAAATTATTATTAGTCATGTGAAAATCACAAATTGCCAAAAAAATAAAAAACAGAATGGCATAATTTTGTATATGAATAAATAAATTTTATTTTAGCCTCTTAAATTATTAAAGATCGATTTTGCTTATAATGGAATTCTCAAAAAAAACCCAAAAAAATAGAAAAAATAATAAAAAATAGAAACAAAACTCGAGAAATTACGACCGGGGTGGGGAGGGGTGCGCCTCGGCGACCCGAAAATAAACCCAATTTTTTTCTAATTTTTCTATTAATTTCGATTTATTTTTTATTTTTTTTATTTTTTAAAATTTTCGAGGGAATTCAAAATCCCTCGGAATTCCGAGGGATTTTGAATTCCCTCGGAATGTTTAAAAAATAAAAAAAATTGAAATAAATAGAAAAAAAATAGAAAAATTGTAAAAACGAAATCGATCCTATCATCTTAGGCACGTGGGGTGGTTTTGACACCAAATTCAATCGTAAAATACCAACGAGCACGGGCATGCCCTCACGTGTCGTGGGGTTCGACCAACAACAAGATACGATTGATCGATGAACTCCTTCGGTTGGAAACGTGAAGCGACGTAGCGTCGTGATTTTTTGATATTGGAGGAGGTGTGAGTCTCGGCATCGTGGAACCACCCGGGGGTCGGGCGTCGATCGTTTAGTACGCGTTTTCTATTTTTTTTCGATTTAAAAAAAAATTGAAAAAAAGCCCCAAAAAATAGAAGAATTAGTAAATAAAAAAACCGAATCCCATCATTTCACGATCATGGTGGGGAGGGGTGCGCCTCGGCGTCGTGGAACCACGGGCGTTGGGCATCGATCGTCTGTACGCATTTTCTATTTTTTTTCGATTTTATATGAATAATGGAAAAAAACCCGAAAAAATAGTAAAAAATAGAAACACAACTCGAGAAATTAAGACCGGGGCGGGGAGGGGTGCGCCTCGTCGACCCGAAAATAAACCCAACTTTTTTCTAATTTTTCTATTAATTTCGATTTATTTTTGATTTTTTTTAATTTTTAAAATTTTCGAGGGAATTCAAAATCCCTCGAAATTTCAAGGGATTCTTTCAAAAATCCCTCGGAATTCCGAGGGATTTTGAATTCCCTCGGAATGTTTAAAAAATAAAAAAATTTCGAGGGATTTTGAATCCCTCGGTTTTCCGAGGGACATTGTTCCCTCGGGAAATTTAACCTAATAGAAGCTAGCGGGCAAGCCCGCTGTCACTTGCGCTGTTTCAGAAAGAGAAAGAAAGAGCAGTCTGTCTGTCGTCGCGTCCGAGCCACCGTTGCCGTTGCCGTCGCCGTCCACCGCCCGAGCCGCCTTGAGCGCCCCCTTGAACCGCCGCCGAACTGTCCGCCCGAGCCGCCGAGAGCCCGAAGCCTCGCCGCCATCAGCCGTTCGTCCACAGCCTCGCCGCCGTCCGTCGTTCGTCCACAGCCGCGAGAGCCCGAAGGCCCGAAGCCTCGCCGCCCCCAGCGCTCGCCGCCACAGCCGCTCGCTGTCCACAGCCCAATGTAAGTTTCTTTATTTTTTTTTGTTTTAATTTTTTTATATTATTTATACATATTAATCTTTTTTTAATTTGTAATAATAGATCAATTTAGGGTTTTAATTTATGTTTTATGGTTAAATTTAGAATTAGGGTTAAATTTAGGGGTGGTTTTAGAATTAAATTTAGGGTTAAATTAGGGTTAAATTTAGAATTAGGGGTCAATTTAGTGATTATTACATAATTAGGGTTTAAATTAGGAATAATAAATTAATTAGGGGCCAAGGAGCCGGTTGATTTTTGGAGCAGACATGGTGAGGGTGGTCGAGGAAAGCGATGACCTGTATTCGAGTGTTGTGTGGCTCTGTTTAGACAATGTGTCTACTTCAGAATCTACCTAATTAGAAGTAATCTTGTATTAGGGTTTATCATTAGATTATTAGGGTTTGCTTTGAGATTTAGTGTTTATTCACCCATTATATTGTATATATATTGTTCATGTATGGGAGGTCGTGGTGATCGGCCGAGATTTAAAAAAAAAATTGTATATATATTGTCCATGCATGGGAGGCCGTGGTGATCGGCCGGGGTTTATTTTTGTTTATATATAGTGTTGTTATTGGTGTTGTTGGTTGTATACCTTCGGATGTTGACGTGGGTTACGGCGCCGGCCGGGAGGTTTTGTCCCTCCAATAGCGGGTTTTCAAATTTTATTTCTAAAAACGTGATAGGGTGTCACGCGATTTTATTTAAGTTTTCAAAATATTTTTAAAAAAATGTGACGGTGGTAATTGCTTATTTCTAAAAACGTGATAGGGTGGTAATTGCTTATTTGGAAACTTGGCGAAGTGACGCGATGCATATAGATCACTTGTTTCAGAATTAATATCATATAGAAAAACTTGAAACGGTGTTTCGAATTATTCCAATATTCCTTAGACCCGTTTGAGATTTAGTATCAAATATAGAGTTTGATACTAAATTTCAAATTGTCCCATTTTTGGACAGTTTGAGAATGTGACTTGTAGTATGGTTATCTTATGTGTATGTTTTTTGTTTAGTTTTGAAATTTCGGTTTCTGCATCTCTCTGATTGTTTTCGGGTGCACTGAAATATAKGTGCACTACGAGAACTGGGGGGAGATGCTGCCGAAATTTTGAATCTAAGAAAAATAAATATGTTAAGATGATACACACTATTAAAATGTCACGTTCTTGAATGGGATAGAAGCCTTACCAATTATAACTCGAATTCCAAATTCTTCTCGTAATGCTGCCGAAATTTTGCCACCTTCTTTAGAACACGCCTAAGACTAAAAAATTTGACAATCGTGCAATGTTAGGATGAGTTCCGGTCGTAATTGGATGTACGAGCGAATCGAAGACGGCTATTTATCCTCAAAATTCACGGATGGACTTGAGAGTTTTATTAAATTTGCACAAGCGAATTCCGCTCACAAGGACGGATAGAGACTGAAATGTCCTTGTAATCGTAGCAGATGTAGGAATAGAATCTATCTGAACGTCGATGAGATTAAGTACCACCTGGTGAAATATGGGTTCGTGCTGAATTACTATAGATGGATTTACCACGGAGAAACCCGAATCGCCACCTCTGGACATCATCAGGATTTTCATACCCGTATAGGCAGCATATTGCCTCCCATGGTGGTGGTCGGCCGGAGTGCCTGACCGAGGAGGTATATAGGTAAACGATTCTGGTATGTGTTTTTTTATTAAATTAGAATTTTTTATTTATAACATATGAATTATATCGTATCTTATATATCATCCATTTCAACTAGGGATTGGAAGACTGAGTGGGATAAGCCCGAGAACAAGAAGAAATCCGAGCAGTGCAGCAAGAATAGGAAGAGCGAGAGACGGGGGGTGTTAGATCCATATGAACTGGGATGTCGAAGCACACGGGGGGTGTTAGATCTACCATTGACTATGCCTTGGATATAGTAAGTAACGGCTATTTATAATATAATAAATATTATTTATTTGTTTAATTTTAATGTTAATTATTTGAAAATTCTATTTGAATACAGGAGCGGGAGACGGGTTCGCCGGCTACGTGCTACGATCTTTTTAAACGTACGCACCAGAAGAAAGACGGCGCGTGGATCGACACGAGATCTGCTAATATTAACGTGAGTCTCTTTTTTAGTTTTAACTTATTCTTTGATTTTAACGTAAAATTTTAATAACGAGTTGTATTTCAGGAGGAGTACGAGAGACATCTGACCTAGGAGCAAGAGCGTGCGTCTTCCCAGGAGGAGAGTAACGAGGTTGACCAAGACCAGGTTTTTCTCGGCGTCGCCGGTTTGAAGAAGGGACGGCTTTACGGCACCGGCGCGTATGGGAAGATAGTGGCTGCTACGAAGGGTTTACTGAAAGGCGACTCTTCCACCTCCTCCTCATCCCAGGCTGATAGAAGACACTTTTTTTTTTTTTTTGTTAAAATCATTTTACTAAATTATATTTATAATATTCAATGTACAAAATTAATTATTAGTTAAATTATTTATTTATTTTTATTTACATAAAGAAATGACTCACCTTTCACTTTTAAAATATTAATTACTATAATTAAAATGTTAAATATCAATTATAATTATTAAAAATACATATTTAATAAATTAAATCAACTACCCTTGTTTTATATGCTCGTTTTTCAACTACCACATATCACATCTTTTAATTTTTATTAGCGCTGTATTCATCGGATACGGAGGATAGTCCATCATCTGGGGATTCTCGTTACCGGCAGTCCCATGCAAGGCATACAATCATTTTCTTCTATGCAATTGAACTCTCAATTACAAAATTATCCCAACTCCCTCAACATTGTCTACTAGTAAACATGAATCCAAATGGGAATATGTGGGCCATGACGTCCCAATATGCTATGTCCAATGTATTCCCCATTCCTACTTTTTCGAGTGTATCAGCCCAAACCCGAACAATTAGATCACGAGAATCTCCAGCACCCATAGAGCCTACACTTCAAGGTCTTGATAATATTTATCTCGACACAGACGAGGAAATATCCAAAGAACTAGAAGCTAGAAGCCGTGGAAATATAGCGTCAATTCCATGGTCACATGAGAAAGATGTTTTACTTTGCACTGTCTAGTGTACTATAAGTTGTGACTCAGCCATTAGAGCTGCACAACACAGAGACGGTTTCTGGAACCTATCATGCAGTACACAACACAACGGCTCTGAAACAATAGTTGGTTAAGAGATCCATGGATTCGTTAAAATCTCATTTTTACAATCAGGAACCCCTGCGATAAGTTCAAAAAGTTGGGTTACCAAATAAAGGGGTACTAACCTCAAAAGAGATCATCGACCTGGAATTACTTCCGAATATGCTACAGCGACCTGGGAAGCCCTCCTCGAATCTCCTGGCGACCTCGGTGATCCTGCAAAACAGCGTCTCGAACGGGTAGGAGTCCCACCCCCAACCCGTTAAGACCATTCGATGCTTAAGTCAATATTAGCTCATGAAAATAATGATAGGTATGCACCTCCTTTTATACATACAAGAGAAGTCCTTCCCAAGTAAGGGTTAC
>BMAC01000028.1:1693595-1705899 GCA_014905375.1 Phtheirospermum japonicum | reverse complement strand
TTACTAGTAGACAATGTTGAGGGAGTTGGGATAATTTTGTAATTGAGAGTTCAATTGCATAGAAGAAAATGATTGTATGCCTTGCATGGGACTGCCGGTAACGAGAATCCCCAGATGATGGACTATCCTCCGTATCCGATGAATACAGCGCTAATAAAAATTAAAAGATGTGATATGTGGTAGTTGAAAAACGAGCATATAAAACAAGGGTAGTTGATTTAATTTATTAAATATGTATTTTTAATAATTATAATTGATATTTAACATTTTAATTATAGTAATTAATATTTTAAAAGTGAAAGGTGAGTCATTTCTTTATGTAAATAAAAATAAATAAATAATTTAACTAATAATTAATTTTGTACATTGAATATTATAAATATAATTTAGTAAAATGATTTTAACAAAAAAAAAAAAAAAGTTTATTACACGTACAAAACCAAAGGGGAAAACATATACATAAATAAGAAAAGAAGAAAAAAACATACAAAACTAAACTATTTTTGGGTGCACAGGCCATTTTCATCAATCCAGCGTCCCTCAAGCAAAACAATATAGCTCTTAACCAAACCTCAAACCTTCCTACTTTATCAATGATAAAGATGCTCTGACCAATAATGATGTGAAATGCCACTTACAGATTAACCAAAGAAAAACAAAAGGCCATTTACAGGTACAATAAGAAAATAATCCGATTGATCTGCTACACAATATCATTAATTCCCTTTAGAAATTTAGAAATATTGGATCCACATCAGAAGGCTTGCAAGTGCATCGGATGGACCATTTGGTTTGCAGTGGTTAACACAATTCTTCTCAAATAAGTACAACCCCTGTAATTTTCAGCATAATGTCTAAACCAGATAAATTCCAACTTGAGCAGGCAGCATGTATTATAAGGATTCAATTATGCTAATTGGTAGCAACGGACGCGTGTGCAAGTTCACATACAAAGAAACCAAGTATAACTAAGCATTTCGATGATCATCGGACGAAAAACATATTCTCATTATATTTATAATTAAAACTCATCTGCATTTGGTCAGAAATGGAATTAGGAACCACCTTAGTCATTAGGTGCATATATTAGCAGCAACAAAAATCGACAAATAATGGTAAAAGAATTAGTACTTGGAAGAACCTTAAAAATCAACTATGTTTTGTTTCTTTATATAGAAACATGAGTATTCTTTCGAATATTCAAATCGAATATAATGATATTCATATTTGTATTTCCATAACATATGAATCTAAATAATATTCTTATTTTTTCCGTCCGTTGTTTCTTAGGAACTATTAGTTTAATATCCGGAATCATTTCTGGGCCTTGTTTTCGTAAGAATGAGCTCTAGTTTCCGTGTCTACATATATTCTCGAGTTATTATAATCCAAAAGAAAAAGGTTGCATAAAACACACACACACATATTCAAGTGATCAACTTGCTTCGAAACATAATTCTCAATGTTATATGGTAATAGATAGAAAGACAAGACTAGAACAAATAATTTGGGCATTAAACTAATTCTCAATATGAAGCATTAAACTAAACGTAAAGTAAAAGTATGCAAACTCAATGAACTAATAAGCATGTGCTAGCCTGACTAATCTCTCCACTTCAATCGAAATCGAATATACTGTTTGTCCGGGAACTTACTGTCCGGCAAACTTGTCGGATTCCATTCGTTTGTCTTCTTGTCCCAAACTTCCATACACACTTCCTCCAAATCTTTTTGCCAAAAGTAGTCCATCTTATCTCTCTCTTGCATGAGGACTTTGCATAGAAAGTCATTTAGTTCGTCGCTAACAATTTCACTGCAATCAGTACTTTCGTGAAAATGCAGACTACGCCGTGCTTCAGTGTACCTTGGGCGACAAACATGAAACAAACCATTTAGGAACTCTGGAAGGAAAGGAGATGAGTTAGCGTAACTGCTCAATAAACACAAGCTCAGGTTTTCCACCACAACAGGCTCATGATTGAAACCACCTCCAATGGGCTCATTCCGCAAACAATCAAAACAAGCGTCTAGAGAAACTTGAGATTTACTTAATGCCCTGAGCAGTTCATCTAGGTTAAGGAGCCACGGCAATTCATCATCATACATTTCTTCATGAAACCACATGTCTATATGTGACTTCCACGCACTTGAAGTTGTCGTGAAAGAAATTGATGATTGCGGAAATTCTCCTGTAACTCGGAAATCATGTAAGTTTGGAGCATCGATAGTAGCCTTGATCGGACTCCTCAAAACCGAAAGACTCAGGTGCTTAATCGAAGGACTCGATATCTGTAATTCTTCGAGGCCATCGCAAAAGTATAGGGACAGCTCTTCAAGACAAGGGAAGTTGGACGATAATTTTTTGAATAAATTCATAGATAAGCGCACTTCGGTCAGAGATAAAGATATTAGATTTGGGGCGTCAATTTCAATGCTCGGAGCATCAATAGTATCTTCAAGCCTGTTTTCATGATAAGCACTAAAACTCAAGTGCTTGAGATTGTGATGCTTACTGATCACCTTAAGGGCTCTCAAACCCTTGCACCGCCTCAGGACCACATTCTCAATCAAAGGGCAGCTTGACATTAACATCTCAAAAGTCTCTTCCTCTATGCAGACACGCGTGAGGGAAAGCGTTTGGAGACACTTCAACAGTACCTTATCTATTCGGCTCACCTTGCATTTCTCCAGATACAATTTTTTGAGGGATTTGACTTGAAACACTACCGAGGGGAGATCAAAGTATGCCAAAGATAACCGAGTAAAATGAAGACTGAACTTCTGCAGAGACATATTCGGTATGATGAGTTTCGGGATCCACTTTCCAAGCAGCGAAACCAATTCCGAATCAGCCTCAATCATCTCCAAACGAAATTTATTAATAGAAAGTTTCTGATCATGATAGCTTTGACAAAACATGTCCAGAGCGGATAGGAATGTTTTTTTCTTTTTCTTCTTCATTGTGAAACCACGTAAACAACGGCTTTTATGACACTTCTCACAGATTCCAACAAAGTCTGTTTCACGAAAGTCGATTTTGGGGAGTCCGGACCAAAGGTAACGCCATGTTTTGGATAGTACAGATGTCTGAATTGCCTCTTTTCGGGAGAGGAAATAGAGTATGTGGTGCAATATCGGTTGTGGCAATTCCGATATCCCGTCAGAACCATCTTCTTTTCTTCTCTGTGCGACTTGTTTTTCCATACCTGATCAACAGTTTTCTGAGAGTAAAATTTGGGAGTCTTCGATATTGCGCCCCATATTTATAAACCCTAGGGTTGCGCAGCCAAGAACTTATTAGAATAAAAATTTAATAGATGCCAAAACTTCATAATTAATAATAATACAAAAAATTAATATACAATAATATAAAAGTCAATATATTATAATACTATTATTATATTATAGTACTAAATTTGGCGTTGCATGTTCAGAGGAGAATTTGCTTTTTTTTTTTTTTTCATTATAATATCTACTTTTTAAAAAATGAACATAATATTGTCCAATATCAAAACACCTCAATTAAGTTGGTAAATTTATAAAAAAAAGTACAAAGTTATTCCAATCGAACTTCTTTGCTTCAATATTTTCCTATCATTTTTCTTTAATTTTAAACTTTAATTAAAAAAAAGAATTGAGAAAGAAATTTATTTTGGTCCATTTATATGACCATCATCAAACCATGTCCACCAAGTTGGACAATTGATCAAAAAAAATACAAAAAAGGTTTGGTCGAGATTTTCGTTGACGTGGCGTGGTGCTATATTTTTTTAAATCATTTTTCCTATAATTAGAAATATTACATATATGTTTTGTCCTCCATTTTCTTTTATTTTTTTAATCTAATTAATAAAATCTGAATCAATAAAGATTATTAAAATTATGAGATAAATATAAAACATAAAATAAATATTAAAAAATCATAAAATAAATATAGAAATTTATATTAGAAAATGACTATTAATAAAAAAAATTAGCTAATACAATTAGATATAAATATAAAATCATAAAATAAATTATAAAAAATATATAAAGCTTTATATGAGTAAAATTAGATTTTATTCATATAAATATCTATATTTTTAATATATATATTTTTTAAAATCCTTTTTGTATTTTTATATTTATTTCTAGTTTTATTATATTTTTATTAATAAAAATCTTATTAATAAAAAAAATTATAAAAATTTTTATATTTATTTTATAATATTATAAGATCTACTTTATATTTTTATATTTATCACTGTTTTTTTGTTCAATAAAATATATTAATTTGATTCAAGGAAAGAATGAATGGTAAATAAGATTTTGTTTTCAATTTAATATTTAAAATTAAAGAAAAATAATAAGAAATTATAGAATAACGTCAAGTCAGAATAATGCCCCGATCAAGCTCTTTTGGGCCTTTTTTGATGAATTGGCAAACTTAGAAAATGTGATTTGATGATGATCACTGCCACGTAATATGGCCAATATAATTGACCAAAATGATTTTCTTTCTCAGGTTGTTTTATTCAATTAATGTTTAAAATTAAAGAAAAATGATAAGAAAGTATTGAAGCAGCAAAAAAACCTGATCAGAATAATTTTGTACATTTTTTTGATAATTTTATCAATTTAGTGTAGTTATTTTGCTACCACGGTCCTTTTTTGAAAAGTGGATAATATAATGGGTTAAAAAAATAAGAGCAAGTCTCCTGTGTGACCGTCACATTAATCATTTATCATGTGACGGAGCTCTATTCAGACCCGGATTTGATCCATCAAATTGGGTCGGATTAGGCAGATTTATTGGGTTTGTGGTTCCGTCACATGACAGAAGACCCGTGTGACCGTCACATTTGAGTCTTTGCCAAAAAATAATTTTCCATATGTTCATATCTCAATTCTGGTGGTTCGAGTAGAAGTTTTGCGCTAGCTATTTTAATGAACTGTTGGAGATCATGCTCTTAGATCTGCATTATTATACAAAAAATTGGGCGCAGAATCATATATTTGTCAAACATGACTTGCATAAAAAGTTTTTAATCCTGCGAATTGTCTACGGTTTGAAAAACGAGCGAGTAGTCAGTTTAGTTTATTGATGGCTAGGTGATACTGTGATACATACTCAATCACTCGTTTTACTATCAATGTTTGGCGTTGTTTAAAGAGTGAACAAGAAAATGACAGGCATATTGCTATAATTGGAAATGGAATTCTGGTGGATAATTGGTGATGCCCTTGAAATATTAGACAAACAATATCCAAACTGAACTTCTCAATGATCACTCACTAAAATCCAAAAAACATAGCATAAATGGAAAAAAAACAATCAAAATCCAAAAAAGGCACATGCAGTTGATATGGAGGTAGAAATTTATTGTAGTACGTTAAGCTCATTATATATCAACTCGTACATTAGAAAAGTATTACATGAAATTCTTTGGTAGTGTTCAATATATATAATATATATGTGTAAGTGAACTGTGTATCATATCTTCTTAAAATAACTTTAATTATAGCATCTCCCAAGCAATTATACTACTGAAGTATTAATTATTTAGTATATATTTATCCATTATGTCAATATTGGCTCATAGCTCTGTGTGGATGACATGTTCTTCTCCAGTTATTTCTTCTTCGTTTTCCATGATTTTAGCCTTATCCGAAGACAAGAGACAGTCTGCAGGAGGTTGAACAAAACCTTTAGTGATGCCAGAGGCAGAGTTGCAGTAGGTCTCGGCAGTGCCATCTTTATTATGTAAGCAGATATTGCTGAGAATTATGTCGGTGCATGGGACCGTGTCGCTGCATGCAAATGTCATGGCCTCTTTGGTTTGCGAAATCCCCGTCACGTTAGAGTACGTGATTTGGCTTATATTTACTGCTGATTTCTATATAAGACATAACTGTGTTTAGTTAATTAAGCATGTATATATATCGACATCGAGTTAATAATAATGCAATTTTATTTTATTTTTACCTGAATTCGACATTTTTTGGGCGAATCACAGTAGAATTGGTTTATGATAATCGGGTTGGATACATTATCCATTTGCACGTTTTGAAAACTTACCGACTTCACGTAGCCGGATCCTCCCTACAAAATTAATCAGTTGTTATCGTCCTTTTTTTTTTTTTTTTTTTTTTTTTATGTATTAAATGTAATAATTGATCAACATTTTGGTTGTCACCTGATACGTCTTGATCCTAAGGCCATTTGTTGTATCTTTTAGGTATGCAGTATCGAGTACAACCCTCTGGACTTTGCCGGTGGAGTTGTTTTGTCCGAGGCTACCGATGCTGGCATCCGTAATTAACAATGGGGATTATGTAATAATGAAAAAAAAGTGATGCAGCTGACGATTACAATAGAATTTTTTCACATATTACTTAGTTTCACATTAAAATTGCAGAATTACAACTTTTTTACATTATGAAAGTGATGCAACTGACAATTACTACTGCCTTGATTTCACAATAGATGTTATTTTAGTGGAGGAAAAAGTTTTCAAAAGAGTTGGTAAAATTGAACTAAATTGTCCGAGGCTACCGATGCTGGCGGGCGCAATATTGCATCCGTAATTAACAATGGGGATTATGAACAATTGATAGTAATGAAAAAAGTGATGCAACTGACTATTACAGTAGATTTTATTCACACATATTACTTAGTGAAGCGAAATGATCATATCGGAAGTTGTTTCTTTCCTACTTTTGTAGAATTGTAGGGTAAAATTGATGCAGTTTTACATTAAAATTGCAGAATTACAACTTTTTTTACATTATGGAAGTGATGCAACTGACAATTACTACTGCCTCAATTTCACAATAGATGAGGAAAAAGTTTTCAAAAGAGTTGTTCTACAATTTCAATAACTTTGAAAATAGAGAATATTATTAGGTAAGGTTAATATGTCCATTTAGTTTTGACCTCAAACTACATCATTTGTGAAATGAAGGTAGTAATATATTACCTGATTCCATGGCCTGGTCCACAACTGATATTCGTCATCTTGATATCAGAACAACCATCGACGATTGAGATGCAATCATCACCTAAAAAAAAACACCACCTTTAAAAAAAACACCATATATAGCTAGTAGGGGTAATGCTGCATATGTATAACATGAAAAAGTGGCCGGGCCGGGCTGGATAGCCGAGGGAGAAAACCTGTCCCGATTGTGCAGTTCTGGAGAACTACATTTGTTGAGGAGGTGAGATGTATTCCGTCAGTATTGGGACTGCTCGCCGGAGCTGAAACAGTTACATTACTCAGAAGGACATATTTAGAGTGCGTGATGATAACGTTCATCTGTTGCCCGTTTCGAATCGTCAGCCCACTCATTTCTACTGACGAGCTCGAATCTATGGTGAAGGCCTGTTTTCGTGTGCACATACATATATCATCATCATTTTTTTTAACTGTAGGGATCATTTTAAATATCAAATCATGAGTTTAGAACCTCACCGTTGGTGCATGTTTGCATGGCTGAGGTGGGAACAAAACCAAAAAAACAAAACAAAACAATAGTGGTTAGTAAAGCAAAATCAGTTACATCTTGAAACACTATGTACACATAATTAAATAAACTTATGCAAAAGAGTTTACATTGGACTTGTTCCTTTTGCAAGATTCACCCCACCACTCGCCGCCATTGCCTTCAATAACACCATCCCCTTGGATAATGAAACTGTTCAATTTGTTAAAAACAAGCCAAGTTCGCGGGCTATTGGGGTCCCAAATGTGTGGATCACTTGGCGCTACAATAGTCCCATCAATCTGCACACGCATTTCATTATTCATAATTAATTATCCATTTAATTGGATTGATGAATGATGATACATACATGCAATCTTGATCTGTCTCCGTGAAATTTACCTGGACCACAAACTTGGGTTGACAAGGCCCGTTAAATTTTGTCGCGTTGACTAAATAGCTCTTCCCACATGGGACCAACAGAACTGCATTTGGTGTTGGACAAGCTTGTTTCCATGCATTCACAAAGGCCTGAGATTATCGATAAAATATAAAGATTTCAAAAGAGAAAAGTCAAAATTATTTTGGAAACTAAATATATTGTGAGCTATAAATATTAACATTTAACCTGAGTATCATCAGCTACCCCATCTCCAACAGCACCAAAAGAATCGACATTGACAAGAATCTTATCCGCAGGCGGACATTCCCAAGATGGCAAGTCTAAGAGCTCAAACTCATCATCATCGTCTTCTTCTACTTCCAACTCCTCAAGTTCGGTTAAAATATCGAATGTCTCAGGAAAAACTTTTCCCGCACTCTTAAGGGGAAACGAAAGCAAAAAAAAAAAGCAAAGAAATATTAGTAACTTACTCATGATTTTTTAAGAATGGTGTTTTTTATTTTTCCCCTCAAGCTAAATTACTTGATTTGCGTAATTCAAGTGAAACAAAATGGGGTATTATATATAAGTATACGGAATGAGTTTGCAAAATGCAATGGATTTGTGGAAGACTATATGGCTTGGCTTGAAAGGGCATGAAGGTGTTACATTTTCAACTTATGCCAAGACTTGAAGGATAAGTTTATATAATTGTCATTGACTTTGCCTTTTGTTGTGTTTACTTTAGGACAGAAGTCCAAAGAAACAGATAAATCAAGTAAAATACATAAAACACTCCTGTTAATGGATTATCCATTGGGTCAAATTTTTTACGAATACATTATTTGCAAAAATTAATATATTATAATAAAAAATTAATACATTATAGCACCAATACATTGTTGTACAAAAATCAATACATCATAGCACAGATAAGAAATTTAGGAAAATTTAATACGGAAAAAAACCAATATATCATAATACAAAAATCAATCCATTATAATATCGTGTCAGATAACCTACATGTCATGATCCATTAATTTAGCGTAACACAAATATTGCCAATACATAAAACATCTAAAAGAGAAACATATGATTAGTTTGAAATGAAACAATTATAAAACCCCATCAAAAGTAACATGACCCAGTTTTCAAAAAGCTCAATTGACATCTGCAATGGTACATAATTCAAGTACATAATTCAATTTGAATGCACGCTAGCTACATGCATTGACAAATCAGTTTCAATGTATTATTACATTCATCGAAAACCATTTTCCCTAGGAGGTGTTGATACGGTTATAACCGGCCGGTTAATTAATCGACGGTTAATAACCGATCGGTTAATTAACCAGTTTTTGGTTAACCGTAACTTAACCGGCTAAGAACCGGTTAAGGTTACGGTTAAACCGGTTAACCGAACCGGGTTATCTTTTTTTTTTTTTTTGCAGTCGATCGACTAGGATCGACTGCCTGGATCGACTGAAAGACAGAGAGTTATGGTTTTGAGTATCAGTCGATCATGCAGTCGATCGACTGAAAATTTGTCGATCGACTGAGTATCAGGCGATCGACTAAAAGTAATCGATCGACTGAAGGACAGAGAGTTCTATTTTATTGAGAAAAAATAAGTTTAAAAAAATAAAGACTTGATTTTAATTCTAATATTAAAAATTAAAATTTTTACTTTTAATATTAGAATTAACTTGCCTACGTATCCTCGTAAAGGAATCAAAGTCCACATAGTTCGAATTATTTTTTTTGAAAAAAATAAGTTAAAAAAATAGGACTTGGATTTAATTCTAATATTAAAAATTAGAATTAAATTTTAATTTGTAATATTAGAATTAAATTGCCTACGTATCCTCGAAAAGGAATCAAAGTCCACGTAATTCTTTTACTTATCTCACTTACCTACTTACCTATTCGTCGTTGTCGTTGCTTCCGGAAGTAGTATCGTAATAGTCGCTCTCTTCGCCTTCATCCAATTGCATCTCCTGTTCTCTTTTTTCGGCCTTCACCCAATCGTTCATCAACATTTGATTTTCGAGATTCTTGGATGTTAAGGTAGACCGACGCTCATCCAACATGTAGCTTCCCGTGCTGAAGGCCTGTTCAACAGAAACTGTCGAAATAGGAACGGCGAGGACCTCCTTGGCAATCCTAGAGATTGTGGGAAAAATACTCGCCACTTTCGACCAAAACTGCATAAGATCGTTAGTAACACCATCGGGGTTTTTTGGAACCGAACTCGGTTCAAAAACCCCTAAATAACTATCTAATTCTATTGACCTACTAACACTAGCCCTTTGTCGTTTTCGTTTAGTATCTTCAAGCAATCTCATATATGGGGCTAGAGCTCCTCGAGGGTCGTTGGGTCTTGTAGTAGAAGTGAAGGGGGAAGGGGAAGGGGACACATTAACATCACTAGAAGATTGATCGTAATCATTAAAATTTTGAATTAAAGATTGTTGTACTTGGTGAGCAATACTAATATAGCTAGGAATTTCAAGACTAGAAGCCTCTAAAAAGGCGTTAATGCATCGTAATACATTTTGAGTAAGTTTTGAAGACCCTCCACCCGATAATCCGGGTCTAAAATTTTTGCAATCAAGAAAACTTCGGGAAGGTAATGAAAATATTTGATCCATTTTTCCAACATACTATGGATAACTTCACTTAATTCAGAGTTACTAAGTAAAGCACTACAAACAAGTACAATTTGAATACAATGATCAACAAATATCGAGGATGTAGGATAATAAACACCGGATAAAGCCACGGTGGCATCGTTAAAAGTTTTTAAAAGAGACATCATATTATAACAATCATCCCACATATGCGAAAACAAAGCGAAATCGGCATCTTCATTATTAAAAAACGCACACAATGCTTCTCTATATTGAAATGTATCATTAAGTAATTTATAAGTAGAGTTCCAACGATTAGGCACATCTAATGAAAAATTTTTTGGATGCAATTGATTGACCTTGTAAAATTTTCGCCATTTTTTTTAAGCGAGTCGTGGTTTTGTAGATAAGATATAGCACTCCTAATCGGTTGAATTTTAGATTTAAAAAAAATTAAACCATCTTGAACACATAAATTCAAAATATGACAAATGCATCTAACATGAAAAAATTTGCCGCCAAGAGCGGGTTGACAAGTAATTTTTAACAACTCTAAACTAGCCGTATTAGCGGCGGCATTATCAAATGAAATTGAAAAAATTTTGTTAGTTAAATGATACTCGGACAAAACAGTGGAGATCTTTTTTGAAATATTCACCGCCATATGTTGGCTATCGAACTTTCTATATGCAATTAAACGTTTTTGCAAAGTCCAAGAATTATCAATCCAATGGCAAGTAATTCCCATATAATTATGATTTTTAAAAGAATCCGACCAAATATACGAACATATAGAGACACTATGAGGCAAACTATCAAATGTTGAAATCAAATTCAATTTATACTCACCGGCCATTTTTTCAATATCGCGAGTTAATTTATTTCGTGAATTCTTTTGGCTACATGGATTAAATGCACCCCTAGTGTAATATTCATAATGACTACTATGCGCATGATTAAAAGGAAGACTCAAAATGAAAATAAATTTTGCAAGAAATTTTCTATGATTAGCTTCGCTATATTGAAATAAAGTAGAAGAACTCGTCGTACCTTGGCCGCCGATCCCGCCGACGGCGGTAGATGAAGATGAGAAGTTTAGTTGCGTTTGAGAACTACCGGCGCCGTACTTGTCGGGATGCTTCTTTTCCATGTGATATTTGAGCGACCCGTAGCCTGTATTATTTTTAGAACCGAAGGCGTAATGAGAATTGCAATAATTGCATTGCGCTCGAGGTTGGTCGTTGATCGTCTTTTTTGTGAAATGCAATCGGAAGATGGGGGAAAGTAATTCCCTCGGTTTCGATCGAGGCGGCGGCATATCACCCGTCGCTTCCTCCTCATCTTCGTCCAAATTGATCGCCGCTTCTTCTTCATCGGAGCTCGATAATTCCTCTTCAAAATTGGTTTGTTGCGGCGCCGGCGAGTCGAAGTTGATTTGATTATATAGGTCCTCAACTTCCGCCGGCGTCATATCATCGGGAACGTAATCTCCGGCCACGGCCGAAGATTCTCGTCGAGATCCTCGACCTCGACCTCGACGAGAAGAGGTGGGAGTGTTGATATTGACACGGGAAGAGCTTGCCATAGTTATATTATAGACGATAATAAAGTAAAACGAGATTACGAATGAATAATTATTGATAATATTATTTTTTGCACAAATACGGTTAACCAAAATTTTAACCGTAACCGCCGCGGTTAACCGGTTTTTTTTTTAAAATTCACAAGGCCAGTCGATCGACTGCTTGTTAGTCGATCGACTGGCAGTCGATCGACTGGAAAGGCAGTCGATCGACTGGTCTGCAGATTAGCCGTTGAAAATCGACGG
>BMAC01000028.1:1672581-1693518 GCA_014905375.1 Phtheirospermum japonicum | reverse complement strand
CCGTCGATTTTCAACGGCTAATCTGCAGGACCAGTCGATCGACTGCCTGTCCCAGTCGATCGACAGCCAGTCGATCGACTAACAAGCAGTCGATCGACTGGCTTTGTGAATTTTAAAAAAAAAACCGGTTAACCACGGCGGTTACGGTTAAAATTTTGGTTAACCGTAACCCAACCGCCGGTTAACCGGTTGACGGTTTTCGGTTTTTAACCGTGACCGGCGGTCAACGGTTAACCGTAATCGGTCAACCAGTTAAAAAACCGGCGGTTAAGCCGGTTAACCCGTGAACCGGTTCAACACCTTCTAATTTTTCCGTTAGTATCAACTCGGAAAATTTATATAAACCTAAGCACCTGTGAATTTGAATTTTGCGTTAAGTTCTCTGCCTAGGGCACAAGCTCTCACAATTTTTTTTCTTTTTAATTTTATTTATATATAATAATTAAAATATTTATATATATTATGAGTGGCCACCCATTGAAAAAAAAATTAGCCATTATAAAAAAAAATAAGTTTTGCTTTAGTTTCAATAAAAAAGTGTATTAATTATGGATAATTTTGCTATTTAAATTTTTAAACCATATAATCTTTATTTTTTTAGAATAAGTGATATATATATATATATATATATATATATATACATATATATAGTATATATATATATATATATATATATATTTGCTAATATTTCACGGAGATGTGAGCTTAGATATTGATGATACTTGTTTATCATCAAATCTTATAAATTTTAGATTTGTTATTATTTATACCAATTGTTGGGAATGCTTATTGCTTTGAACATTTGGCCACTTCGATTTTTTTTTAGATATGTTAACTATTGCTCTTGGTATTTAATTTACTTAATTGCAGTCATTATTTGGTTTTAGAAATCATAATAGTACTATGATTTGTTTAATTAGTGTTGAGATATATGATCATGCAGACTCTTGCTTACCTCATGATCATTTCATGCATACGTGATCATCTAACCAACTGTTCTTTATCTTGTAGCTATATATTATTAGCTGTCAACTGTGTTAGCATGTTTTTAGCATATTTTGTTATGTTTAGAGGTTATGTTATCTGGGTATAGGTGCAGCCTTTAGTCTTCCTACACGTGTTTAGGTCAAAGTGCTCGCTCTTGGTTTAGCAGCCCTATTTATTGTTGTTGTCACCTTCTGTAAATGGCACTCTGGAGCATGGAGCTTTTCTGATATCAAAAGCATTTGTTTTTATTTCTTGATCTTTCGCATGGTATCAGAGCAGGCTTTCTGGACCTGTATCTGATGCTGCCGTCGTAGCTTTTATTTATTAACCTTGTCTTTGTCATCATGGATGATTCATCAACATCAACATCATCAAATGTTGTATTCAACAATACAAATACAAATTTGCAAATAGTTCAATTTCAATCTCAGCTCCTTACCACCAAGCTTTCGGACTCCAATTATCTCATATGGAAACAACAAATCCTCTCTGTTGTGAGAGGCTATGGTCTTGAAGATTATCTGAATGGATCTGTATCAATTCCTGTGAAGCTTAATAAAAGCACATAAAATCCTGATGCTTTAGTTCTGAATCCAGATTTTATTGCTTATGAAAGGAAAGATCAATTGCTAGCTTCATGGTTACTATCATTCTTATCAGAAGGTCTATTGGTGCTTAGACACCTCTCATCAGATGTGGAGAGCCTTGGAAACAAACTATTCCTGTCAAGCTCTAGCCAGACAGATGCAGTACAAATTACAACTATCTAGAGTAAAAAAAGGTAACCTTTCCATCAGAGTATCTCAATAAGGTTAAGGTGTGTTGTGATGCCTTAGCCTCTACTGGTCAAAAAGTCTCTGAATCAGATCAAGTTATGCATACACAACAAAAGAAATAGTATTTTACCGAGGGAAAAAATCCCTCGGTAATAAGCTAAAATCCCTCAGTAATCAATTTACCGAGGGAAAACTCCCCTTGGTGAAAGTTTCCGAATATTACCCTCGGTAAATTTTTTCGAGGGGATTACCGAAGGCTCCTCTCTTCGGTGAATTTCCTTGGGCCTGATTATATATGCCCTCGAGAAAATCGAGGGGAAAAATACACTCAAAAAAATCGAGGGAAAATTTTCCTCGGAAAAACAGAGGGGAGTATTCCCCTCGAAAAAACCGAGGGATATTCACTTCTCAAAAAAACCGAGGGTTACATCCCCTCGGTATTCTCCTTGGTTTTGGGAAATATTAAAAAAAACTATTTTTGGAAATTTCCGAGGGATTCGTGCCCTCGGTTTTTCCGAGGGGAATTCCCCTCGATTTTTTCCTTTTTTAAAATAAATATTTTTAAATATTAACTTTAATTCCTGTTTATTTATTAAAATACCCCAAAAATTAAAAAAAAAATCATTAATGAACAAACAAATAAATAAACTAATTATTATAAAAATATTTGAAAATTTACAATTATTAAATTTGTTTGACAAAAGTGTTTAGTAACAAAGTTTATAAAAATATAAAATTGTCATATGACGGGAGAGGTTGCAGCGGGGGGTACTGCTGGAAACGAGCTAACAGCTTGACCATCTGGGCGTTCATCTGTGCCTGAAACGCCTGTTGATCCTGGCGCTACTGCTCATGTAGTAGCTCAGACTCCCGGCGCTGTCGCTCAGACTCGGTGTATTGCTGCTCCATCGCTTTCTGAGCTCGTCTCGTGGCCTCTAAATTCTCCCTCTGCCCCTCGAGCTCTCTCACGTGGGTCCTATCATGCTGAGAGGAGGAGGAAGAAGAGATGCCTCGGCCACCTTCTCGAACAAGTCGGTGTCATAGTGTCGGCCCTTGCTCAACCCGACTACGTCGAGATAAACCCGGACAAGGTCAACCTCGTTATCCAAATCCTGGGAAGACGCACGTACCTCCTCCAGATGTCGCTCATACTCCTCTTGAAATACAACTCATTAGTACATTCTACATTACAACCAAATAACAAGTTAAAAATAAGAAAGAGACTCACATTAGTATTACTAGATCTCGCATCGATCCACGTGTTGTCGTCCTTCCTGTGCGTACGTACAAAAACCTTGTACGTATTGGCCAGCGCACCCGTCTCCCGCTCCTGTATCTAAATAAAATTATCAAATAATTAACATTAAAAATAAATAAATAAATAATATATTATATTCTGAACTTACTAACGATACATAAGCATAATCGACCGTAGATCTAGACCTCCTATTCTTCGACATCCCAGTACCCGGACCAGCAGGCTCGCTCCTCCTGTTCCTGCTGCACTACTCGGACTTCTTCTTGTTCTCAAGATTATCCCACTCAACATTCCAAGCCCTAGTTGAAATATATGATATATAAGATGATATAAATTATCTATAATAAATAAAAAATTCTAATTTAATAGGAAAACATATAACATAATCATTTACCTCTAGACCTCCTCGGTAACGCGTGTCGGTAGCTTACTAGCATGAGAGTCACGATACTACTTATACTCGTTCAGCCACTTCCCATACTTGTCCGACATCGTTACGTTATGCTTTCTGTATCTGCTCTACATTATACTCGTTTGTGTCCCAATAATAAATATCCTACAAAATAAAATAATAATTACAATTCAATTAATACACGATTCTCAAGTTACAATAAAGATTAATAAATCTGGATATAAAATAATAATTACCTGACATATGTCCCACCAGAATCGATGAGTCTCCTTAGGAATGCCTTATACTACCACCCGACGGGATGGAGCTCCTTCTCCATAATCTCCCGAAATACGGTGGTCAGCCTGACCTCTCTACTATGTAGGCCCAAATATCGTCGGGATGTACCCGCATCGAACGGTGTCGGTGTGGTGGTATCCGCGGTCGGCGCTGAATGATAAGTACCAATGCCCATGTAATCGTCATCGAAATCAGTTAAATGATTAGTCGACCTCATATACGATCGACCTAGGCTGTTGGATCCACGACCTCTCGGCATCTAATAAAATTATCAGATAATACGAGAATTTTACAAAATATCATATATTATATATCAACCATTTTAATAAATCCAAACATAAAACAAATTAGTTAAAAATAAAGTGTTTTACAATATGAATAATTTACATATATTTCAACCAAACAATCATCTGATCCGACACTTTCACTATTTTAAACCCCGTTATTGGAGGGACGAAACCTCCCTGGCCGGCGCCGTAAACCATGTCATCACAGACGTATACATCAATCAATAAATCACATCATGTAAATAATATCTACAAAATAACATATATGTTAAACACAATATGCATGTACCGATCACCACGGTATTTCAAAACCATCAACACGAACAATTTAAAACATTTTAAAATCACCATTATTTTTTAAAATAATTTTGAAAACTGTTATTGGAGGGACGAAATCTCCCGGCCGGTGCCGTACACCACGTCATCATCGACGTCTTCCCAAACCAATCACAACATCAATCAATCACAATCAAACCATAACATAAATTAAATTAACATAACTGATCATCACGGTATTGAACCCTAATTATATAATTATTCCTAAATTGAACCCTAATTATTTAATTATTTCTAAATTGAACCATAATTATATAATTATTCCTAAATTGAACCCTAATTATATAATTATTTCAAAATTGAACCCTAATTATATAATTATTCCTAGATTGAACCCTAATTATGTAATTATTCCTAACTTCAATCCCAATTGAAGAATAATTATGTAATTATCCCTAAATTGAACCTTAATTATATAAGTTTTTTGAAATTGAACCCTAATTATATAACTATTCCTAAATTGAACCCTAATTATATAATTATTCCTAAATTAACCCTAAATATGTAATTATCCCTAAATTGAACCCTAATTATGTAATTATCCCTAAATTCAACCATAATTGAAGAATGATTATGTAATTATCCCCTAATTTAATCTTAGTTAGGTAATTAAACTAATTGAATCATAATTACATACTTACTCATAATTATGTAACGAACCCATACTTTAGTCCTAAATAGGTAATTAATTCCTAATTTACCCAAGTTTCAAACCCTAATCTCTAAACAAACACTAAATTCCAACCTTGAACACTAATTATATAATAATTAGTAAACAACAAATAAACAAAAAAAAAACAAAAAAATATACAAAAAAAATAAAATAAAATTAAAATTGAAAAACAAACAAAAATAAACATACCTTGGAGCAGGCGGCGGTGGAGGCTGGAGGTTGGAGCGTAGGTGGGTGACGGCGAGGGCGGGCGACTGTGGCGGGCTTCTCCTCTTTCCTTTCAMTTTTTTTTGCTTTTTGTTCGTTTTTCTTTTTGCCTTTTGCTGTGTAAAACTGAAGTGAGGCAGCGGGGAGCACCCGTTGCATTCTAGTTCTTTGGACCGAGGACATGGCGCCCCTCGAAAATCCCTCAGCAAAACTAAGGGGAATAAGACCCCTCGGCTTTTCTATTTTTTTTCGATTTTTATTTAATATAAAAAAACCAAGAGGAGCCTAATTCCCCTTGGTTTTTACAAGGAGAAAACCTTCTCCTCGATTTTTTCAAATTAAAAAAATCGGAAAAAAGAATTATAGTATTTTCTATGACATCGATACGCACCCCGTGCCACCCTGTGCGAACAATTATAGTATTTTCTTTATTTTTACGCATTTTCTATTTTTTTCGACTTTTTCTGATTTTTTATTTATAATCGAAAAAAATAGAAAACACGTATTTACCGATCAACACTTGATCCTCGTTGTTCCATGACACCGAGACGCACCCCATGCCACCCCGTGAGTAAAATGATATATTTTTTTATTATTTTTACGAATTTTTTTTTTTCAATTTTTTATTTAAAATAAAAAAATAGAAAATGCGTATTTACTGATCAACACTCGATCATCTTGGTTCTATGAAATCGAGATGCACCCCGTTGTTTTGCATGTGATTTTGGTGTTTTTCTCGTGTTTTTAATTTGGGTTTTGAGTTGTTTATAGTGGTATTGAGTCGAGTTTCGTTAGGTTATTAGGTTGTTTTCTTATTTTATTATTTTGAGCCTTATGTGTACGATGTTAGTAATGTTTGTGTGATTCTTGAGTTTTTATGTTCAAAGTCCCTATTTTATAGGTGAAAGAACGGGCTCACTTGAGATTGGTCGTTGTTCTAAGAAGATAAAGTTTGATTGGAAGGACGGGTCTTGAAGTTAGAAGCACTAAAGAAGCAAAAATATGTGACTTAATCAATCAGATTATTTTGGAGGACGATTCCAAACCTTCTCGAGAATTCCGAAGGCGTTTGAATCCAAATCTTAGGGAGATAATGAAAGTCGAGATATTGAAATTGTTGAAGGAAGGTTGATTTTTCCAATTACCGATAGTGAGTGGGTGAGTCTCGTTCATATTGTGCCAAAGAAGAGTAACTGTTATTGAGAATGAAAAAGGAGAGTTGTTGGCTACGAGAGCTACAACGGTATAGAGGATGTGTATTGATTTTAGGAAATTAAATGCGGCCACCAAGAAAGATCACTATCCTCTCCCGTTTATCGACCAAATGTTGGATAAGTTAGCCAACCACCATTCCCATTGTTTCTTAGATGGGTTGTCGGGTTACTATCAAATCGCAATTGCGCCCGAAGATCAAGCCAACACCACTTTTACTTGCCCGTTTGGAAAATTTACTTTTCGTCGGATGCCATTTGGGCTATGCAATGCCCCGGGAACGTTTCAAAGATGTATGCTCTCGATATTCTCCGATATGATCGATAAATTTCTTGAAGTCTTCATGGATGATTTTTCTATATATGGTGACTATTTTGATGAATGTTTGAAAAGTTTTGAAAAATTGCTAACCCTTTGCGAAGAAATGAGTTTGACCTTAAGTTGGGAAAAGAGCCATTTCATGGTTCGAAGCAGTCATGTTCTTGGGCATTTGATTTCGGAACGAGGGATTGAGGTCGATAAGGCCAAAATTGAAGTTATTGAGAAGCTACCTCCTCCTCTCAACGTTAAAGATGTTGTTGAGAATTTTATTCTTAACAACTTTGCCTTTTTTAGTTGTTTGCCTTTCTTGGACTTAAATTAAATTAAGACTCTAGATTTATTTCTTAAGTGGAGTTTAGGACTTTATATAGTTTCCTTAGTTTATATTTAACTTGTTTATCAAGACCAGGAGTCTTGATTATTTAAGGAGAAAGATAGCGACGCAATCACACACGACTTTTGAAAAAGGCAAGACAGTTTTTCAAGAAGCAGAACACAAGCAAGAGATCGACTTGGAACTACGGTTCAACATAAGGAGATCTTCAAAGTTGCGTGACCAATGGAAAAGATCATCTCAAGTGTAGTGACAAGTATTTTTGTATCAAGAGTTGATGCAGTTATTTCCATATATTACTTTGTTATTTTGTAATTGATCTTGAAGAACAAATAAGTAATATAGTTTTTGGGTTTGTACACCTAAGTTCGTAAGCACGTTTGCTTACGGACTAAAGTTAAACTGAGTTCATTTAATATTTTTATTCCACTGCTATTTTTATACGTACTCTGTTTGATGTTATTATTGGTGTTAAAACATCAAACATAACATTTGTTGTGTCTTGCAGTTCATAGTTTCCAAACTGGTTGATGTTAGCTCTTGTGATAGTTATCACGGAACTTAACATCATTTTTCAAAATCATAGATCTACAAAACTACAATTGGTACCAGAGCAGGGTACTTAACATTAAGTATTTCGATCCTTGTTTTGTAGATTCATTGACATCATGGATGTTCAAGGGAATGCGCGACCTCCTATCCTCATCGAAGAGAATTACTCTCTCTGAAAGTAGAGGATGCGGTGGTGGTACGACCTGAAGTGGTGACTAGTTCTTATACAGCCCAGACAGGGCATGGTTGGGACGAGCTGAACTAGTCGGCCTGGGCAGATTAGAAGATGAGGTTGGAAACAACCATAGTCTGATAAAGATTGTCATGACCTCCTTTTGGGGTCCTTGGATAAGGCTTCAGGAGGTCAGGTCAGGAGTTGAGAGAGCTTGATGACAGGGTTGATCTGTTTTCTAGAAAGAAGCTTCCAGGTCAGGTCGACTTGTGCAACGTCCTGAGATTCGTGGATTTTTTGTTTTCGAGATCCCGGAAAGGCCACACTAAGCAAAAACTATAAATATCTCAGTCGCAAGGCTGGGAGAGGTATGACATTCTAAGCATTCTTCTTCTAATCTTGCTTATTCCGATCTAAAGCGCTTATTGACTTAAGCATCGGAGAGGTTTCCACCGGAAAACCCCGATGGTCCTTTCTAACGTGTTTTTGTGGAAACAGGTTGGGATATTCTTAATGGAGAAGCAGGCGTTCCCGGTGTAATTTTCAGGGCGAAACAATTGGCGCCATCTGTGAGAAAATCAGGGCTAAGACGTGAGAAAGAGCATGGCATCAGACGGACTTAGGCGGAACTTGGTGGCGGAGTTAGGTGGCACGCCAAGCTCTGGTGCGCCTATGGGTATACCAGAGACAATGGGGCCATAGGCGGCAGCTAGAACGAACACAGCGCAGCCCCCTCCCAGTGGATCCATGCAAATCGATGGTGGATTGCTGAATAATTCCTTCCTGAGGCGGCTATCTGACCTCATCGGGAAAGCGGTGGAAGTGGTTGTGGAGAAAAAATTTGCTGAACTTTCGACACCACCCTCCAAGGAAAACCACCCACCGGAGACGGAGCCGCCGTGAACGGCCCAACGAAAGGCCAGAGCTCCTCTCCAGTAGGACGAGGAGAGATTTTCTTCTTTAGAAAGCGATACTTCAAGCAAAGCCAACCCAGACCTCACCGAGCAAATGCAGAATCTGCGAAAAGAGGTCAGGGAAGTTAAGCAAAAGATGGCGGGCGCGGTCACAGGCCAGGCACGGCGGAGCACTCCGTTCACGGAGGCGGTCATGAAGGATGATCTCCCAGCTTCTTACCGTTCCATGGGCTTTGAATACAATGGGACAATGGATCCGTGGGATCACCTGAGCAGATTCGAGATCACATCTACCTTGCACAAGTTTTCTGACGCGGTCATGTGTCGAATTTTCCCTACAACCTTCATGAAGTCAGCCTAGCTCTGGTTCAGCCAGCTACCCCCCAGTTCCATAAGTAGCTTTGATGAGTTTAGTTTTGCATTCTTGCACCAGTTCACCAGTTGCAGGAAATACCAAAAAATGTCTTTGGAGCTGTTCAGCTTGAAACAAAAGGAAAATTAGAGCCTACGTGGATATATTAAACGGTTTACAGATGCCAAACTGGAAGTGCCATCAGCGTCTATAGAGATCTTGGTCAATGCTCTGGCTCAGGGGCTCAGGAGAGGGGAGTTCTTCCAGTCGTTGGTTGTAAAGCCAACACTAAAATTTGGAGAGCTCCTGGAGAGAGTAGAAAAGTACATCCACTTGTCTAACAAAGATTGAAATCCAATAAATTCCTAATGAAATCTGACAAGTCTAATGGGGGACCCATCAAGATAGAGAGAGCTCCTCTATCATGTCTCACAAAACCCCTTCCCAAACTGTACAAGCTTCTTCCAACCTTGGCAAGAACAGCGTTTCGCAGAATATATGACTCTCAGTGGTAGAGTAACGCCATGGTAAGGCGTAAGTCATCCAACATCCGCGCCAAGAGATTAAGAACATAAATCTAGTAGCCTAAACAAGATTCTCAAATAAGAACATCTACGTCCAGACATATTTCTTTTTCAATTGTTTCAATAATAATTACAATTTATTTGATCACCTTTTTAGTCAATGAACATCACCAGAAATGAAATTAAAAAAAACACAACAAAGTCCTACAATTATCAATACATCGACTACAAGCTATTATAGGTAAACCAAATTACAAAACAAAAGCATAACTAAGTCGGCAAGATGGCTTTTTCAGCCACTTTGATTTCTTGGTGGGGACGTCCATCGAGTCGTAAGGAGGCTCAAACGACAATAATTCTGGTGTCTCGTCACATGATTGCCCCTCAGCGCTCTTAGAAGCCTGAGTAGGCAGCGTGGTAGAAGACGCCCACCCTAGCAGTTCCTTATCTTTTCCCCGGTTTAACCTTTATTCTGCCCATAACCAAGCGAAATAGGCACAACATCATTGTTGATAGGAAGCGCCTCAATGATCTTCTCTTTGCCCTTAGCCTTGGAAGCCATGTACTTTTCAATACTAGCGGTCATAGAAACTATTGCAGCTACTAGGCCACTTGATGTCGGTGCATGTGCAGAACCTGGCTTAGCAGCACCCCCTATTACCAATGGCTTACTTATTATAGCCACAACCCTAACTGCCAATGACTTGATTTTTGGAGCAACAGCCCCTGCCCCTGTACCCGTTGGCTGGTTTTACGAGAAGTAACCCCAGTTCCCATTGGCTTGCTTTTAGAAGCAGGCTTGGGAGTTAAGGAGGTAGTCGAGCACCGGGCTATGGAGTGGCCCAGGAGCTTACATGTAGTATAAATTTGTGGCTTAAAATCATATTCAACCCCTTGCTCTGGGATTTAATCACCAAGGAGTTTTATCTTGGTAGATGCAGGAAGTGTTGAAGAACCATCTACTTCTATAAGGATACGCATAAATGAGACTCTTTATTTTTTATGGGTAAGCATGTTGGTTGCGAACGGCTTCCCGATTTTAGAAATAATGCGGCTAAGAACCTCCGAGTTCCAGCAATCAATTAGGAGGCCGGGTAATCTTATCCAAATTGGGATATAACGGAAGACATTCTTATCAAACACAAAGCAACGAGGCATATTTTTCATCATTAGAGATTTCCCGAAGATCGAATACAGCCCCCGAAGTAATACTTACTCGCAGTGCTCGTCCTTTTCAAACTTGAACATAATCCAACCTGAAGCGTGCACAAAGAACTTGCATGGAAATTCCCAAGAGTTACATAATGTTGTAAGGGCTTTTTTTCCAAGAAGTTTCAAGGAAAAGTGTCCAGCTAATAAAAATCCCAAAGCTTCTTCAACATTGTCCAACAATTATGCGCCAGTTTCCACACAATCATCATCGATGTGGATATGACATGGCTTGGTGTCGTTTGAGATATATCATTTTTCAAACATGGAGACCCATGATTTCTTGGTTTATTTTGAAGCAAACAGGCCAGATATGTATCCAAAGGGCTGAAGCGATTCAAGGACTGTGGGCGCAAGAACATGTTCATCACCGTCCACTTGTTTTCAGATTTTATCAAGCACCTTACCTGCACCAGTTGACTGAATCGAAATACGGGTAGGGTGCAATTCATCACCCGCTACTCCGAGTCCTCACAATACTCCAATGAGGTGTCCACAACATCAACATTAGCCAATTCAACATCACAAGGTTTAGCCACGCTTACCTTTTGAGTCAGAGTTGTGCTCTATATTCGAGTAGTAGTAGCGAGCTTTCAGCTAGTGGAGCAAGTAGATTCTGGAGAGCTAGACTCATTCGCGTTCGACTCCTCGCTTGAATCCTATGAATCTCCCTTCTCCTCTGACGAAAAGTCCCCAGAAGCCACACTAGGTTTAGCCTCCATCTCTGTGAATTTTGTGTAACACCCCAAATTATGAGACAACCTAGGAAAGCTCAATAGATTTTATTGGGAAACTCATACCAACAAGGTGCATCTTCTTTTCTGGAAGCCCTCTCATCGAAACTCGAAAGTTAAGCGTGTTTGTCCTGGAGTAGAGGTGGGATGGGTGACCCCCTGGGAAGTCTCTCAGGGTGCACGTGAGTGAGGGCAAAGCGCGCTAGAAAAGACCCGTATTGGTACAGTGGGACTAATCGTCAGGTTTTGCGGGCAATCTTGGGGCATTACAAATGTTATCAAATCCGTTTGCCAGCCGGAAAAACCAGGAACTAAGTGATATGTGGAACAAGAAAGCGCGCTAAAAAAGACTCGTGTTGGTAAAGTGGGACTAATCGTCAGGTTTTGAGGGCAATTTTGTGGCATTACAAATGGTATCAGAGCCGTTTGCCAGCCGAAAAACCAGGAACTAAGTGATATGTGGGACAAGGTTGCAACGCCTGTGGAAAGCCCGTAAGGGAGAAGGCCCTAATAGAGGGAGCCCAAGATCGTGATAGCTCACGGTTACAATCTCGAACTCGTAGGAGCCACCTCTAGAATCCCAACGCCTGGCAACGGATCCTGAGATGGCTTAAGCGCGACGAGGACGTCACGAGTTTGAGAGGGGTAGGTTGTAACACCCCAAATGATGAGACTACCTAGGAAAGCTCAATATATTTGATTGGTAAACTCTTACAACAAGGTGCATCTTCTTTTCTGGGAGCCCTCTCATCGAAACTCCAAAGTTAAGCGTGTTCTGGCCGCGAATTGTTTCTGCCCATTGAGTGAAATCTTGAGATTTTGTTGTTCTTTACCTTCGTTTCTTTTTGTTTGAATAATTATCAATGATATAATGATCGGACATAATTGTATTTTTAGGTATGTGATTAGATATAAAGTTATTTAGTAAAAATATTCAAATGAGCTCAAACAATCTCTTTAAGAAATTTCGCACATACCTAACAACTATATAAAACTCTCTTTAAATATTTTATATATTAACCAAAAATAATATAAAATTACATTCTAATAAATTGCAGTTACATTTTTCCTAAAAACTCTCTTACCATACCCAAACAAATCAAAAGAATTCATACACAAACCAAATATAAAATAAAAACATCTAATACACTAACCAAATATAAATTAAAAATATTATTCCCCAATCTAAAAGAAGAAATCTCATTTGCTACATCTTTGAAGATATGAGAGGAAGAAATTGCACCTGAAGCCAAAAGAAAGCCAAAATAGTATACAAACTTCAGTTCATCTGTAGAATTCTTCTTGTCAGGTATGAATTACGATGAAACATGTTGAGTTCGTGTGCCTGGTGAAATATTTTTTTCTTCGGGTTTTTTTTTCGAGGGGATTGTTTTTGCCGGTTTTGTTATCAAACCCATACATACAACCAGGAACCTATTTAATACAATTATTTGTATAAATTTTCTAAATGAAATCCAAAACACAAACTAATAAGTAACATCAAAAAAAATGTTATGCCTATAATTATGATAGGTACAAATAACACATACAAGTGAAAAATAACAAACCCTGTGTTTGAGACTCTGTGAGTTATGTTTCTTCTCCATTAGAAGTCGCCATGTCTCTATAAAATTGGCGTTTTTCTTTTTTCTTTTTTTCTTTTTTGTAGGACCCGATTCTCTCCATAAAAAAATGAAGTTTAAAAGTCAAAAACTATATTGTCTCTTCTAACGAAGTGAGAGGGTATGAAGGGTTTGATGTTAAAACTTTAAAGGAAATAATTAGGCAATAATATTAATGCATTAATTAGCAAATCAAACCCCATAATTAAGGTATTGAATGGACAAAAATAACTCAAGAAATCTGGTTAAATGGGAAAAAAGAGTTAAAAATGTAGTATTTGTTGAAGGAAAAACACAATTAATGTGCCTTCGTCAACAAGTAACTGATGAGGGACAGTTTAGGTATTTCTTATCTTTATGTATTATGGAAATACGTACTTTGATACCCTATATAAAGGGAGTCTTTGATGAATAAGAGAACCCTAATTTCTACTGTCTCATTCGTCTCTCTTTTATGTCTTCTTTTTATACTTTTCCTTTTACACGTTATCAGCACGAAACTCTAACGTATTGAGAGTGATCAAGAATAAGCCTCCATACCCTATACACATTTTTTGTGGGTCAAGTTTCTAACTGCGTTATATGTTTAAAAAATCAATTTCTTAAGTTTCAACCATTGGATCACGCTCAGATTTTTACAGAACCTTAAGAACTTTTGAATTAAATTGTGAACGGTGGGGATTGGATTCGGAGATACGAGAAAATATTTATAAAATTTCGAACAGAGCAGATTTTATTTTTAGAGATTTATGTGCAACATTTTTCAAAATACGATTGTGCACAATATAACCGTTGGATCAAGCCAAATTTTTGATATGTTATTCCAAACGTATACGATTTTAATATGAATGGTCGAGATTGGAATATACAGTGTGAAGAATTCGATAATGAGTTTTGAACAGAGCTGATCCTGTTTCTCGAAACTATCTGCCCAACTTATTTTAAAAATTCAATTGTGCATAATCTAACCGTTGGATGAATCTGAATTCTGGATATATTATTCAAAACACATAGAGGTTGAGTCCGTACGGTGGAGATCAAATTTGAAGCTTTTTATAATCCGAAGCCGCAAAAGCAAAATTAGAAAAGAATCATAACTTTCCTCCAAGGTAACTCGAATACCCTATTATTTATTTAATGCAACTAATAAATATTTGTTTATATGGATATATGGAATGATATGTATTATTGTGCATTCTTATAAAAAGAAACTAATAAATATTTGTTTATATGGATATACGACATGATATGTATTATTGTGCATTCTTATAAAAAGCATGTGTTGTATATATGTTACCTATGATTATATGCACATGATATTATGTACAATATTGACAAACATGAGATTTTGTAATATTTTAATGATCTTCATAGAGTAATATATTAGTACTTATGCTCTCAGATGATTTCTAATTTAGAAATCGTAAATCAAGTTATTTACATTTACCTATATGTTTAGTTAATCATGAATTGATAGATTATGTGTATGTTGGTTTTTCTCCATGAATTGATGGATTTTATATAAGTTGATCATGAATTTCAATGAATTGATACGTTCATGGATGTTGTAATTCTATTCAAGCTAATTTATAAGCTACTTTCAATATGCATCATTGATTGTACATTTGCATATTTTCATGATAATGAAATTTCATGAACGATAAAAAAATTTGTGTCAATAAGTCTTGTGATAAAGTATATTCATATGATATAATTATGACATACTTCAAATTCATTATCTAAAGAAATTGATTTAACTAACTCAATCTAAATACAATTCAATATACTCAAAAGAAATTGAGTACTACCATAATTGGTTTGATGTGGAAACTAGAAGAACTACAATTTCACAATAATATCATCCATCAACCCCCAATTGACAAATAATCGTCTGAAAGACTCTACTGAGACAAAGATGGGCTGTCAAGAACGTAGAGGAGGTAGGATGGGCAGTTGGGAGGAGGCCAATCAAAAAAAAAAAAAAAAAGAAATGTTAATTAATCAAAGGTACAACTGATCACCACGCCTGTATTGTAAATATGCAGTTACAAATAATCCAGCCAAAGTAATAGGAATTAGACCTAACACGATTCCAAATAAAAAAAACTTCAATCATTTCAATTTTTTTTGAAAAGGAGAAAAAAAAGAGGTAATATCATATCTATACCTAAATATTAATCCAAATTGGCGTGAATCTCAATAACTAAGAATTGACAATTGGCCCGGAAAGTCAAACACGGATTGGTGTTTTGTTCGACAAATCCGAGAATCCAGATTTGATTATCGTGTCGTAAGAAAAAAAACGAATCGAAAAAAGATTTTTTTATTAGACGTGTTCATTTCAAACTTAGTAAAAGTCTTTCTAATGAACTTGAGACTTCATATTGACCCAAAATCTTATATTGGAAACGTATGTAGTTTCAAAATCTCAATAAACTTTGGGATGTACTCTAAATGAATATTTTGAGAGAATTTAATGAAACACTATTTTCAAACCTAAGAATTTAGTGAAAATAAATTTATTTGCTTGATAAAAAGGGTCAATGACTTTGATATGTTGCGACTAATAATACGTCTTACCATATATGAAAAAGAAAGTCACTTTAAATGACAATAATAAATTGAGAGAGACAATCTCACTCTATTTTTTTTTCACTTGAGCAAACATACAAATGCACTTGTATAATATTAAATATAATAATAAATCATTGAGAGACATGACATTATTTTCATAATACCAATGTTAGACCTCCGGATAAAGAGATTTCTTAGACTAACTAGGATCGATATGAATAGTGGAAATAACCTCAAAGTAAAGGGGAAGAGACATGCTGATCTCTGCCTATGTGGGAAGAATGAACCACAAGTAAAGAGTTTGTGATATTTATTGGTCGTGGTATAAGTCATGGAGGTTCTTCCAATAACCTTGCTTCGTTAATGGATATCCTTTATTTTGATTGATGAAAGTATAATCAATCATTCATATTAGACTATTGTATTTGATTTAAAGTTTATTTTGAGTTAGATTTATGTGATTTGGCCTGATTTATTTATTTTTGGCTTATTGGTAAATTTTGCATTTCATTCTGAAGCATTGAATGTAATTGAGTTTATTTACCACACACTCACATACAAGGTTCATGAGTAAACTATTAGATATAATGTAACATATCTAACAAATAATGTAAAATATTAGAATGAAAAGTATTTCGTTCAAATATCTCTGATTATTGTGAGAGTTTATCGACGAATAGATAATTATTTACTGAATTGATGTTTATATGTGACAAAATCTTGATGCCTAGGCGCATATTGATTAAAGTCATAAAAGCTCAGTATGGACCAAGAGCGGAATGAATCTTGTTAAATTTGATGATATTCATGTTGATAATTATCATTAAGAAGTACATTATGAGAATGGAACAATGTCTTTAATTTATGTGGAAGAAAACACGTTTTAGAGTCAATCTAGTAATCTTACTTTACTACTTTTTGATTATTGAGTCATAAGATATGACCAACAAAGAACTTTTGGACACAGACTCATTCAGGTTTTGACACGACTGGCATGGATTCTTTGGTCGTCGTGATATGATGGTCCATATTATAAGAAATTAACATGGATATCTTTTATTTTGAGTGAAATACAAAATGAGATAGAAGTTTGATGCACAGTATAGTGTCGAGCTAATGTTGTTACATTACAGCTAGTGCATTTTAAAGTACTGGGAGCACTACATACATTCATATCTCAAAGATGCATCACTCATTTTTTTCAAAACTTGTTCAATTTTATGATTGAGACCTGCATATGTTAAAGATACAAAATATTATTCCATTCTTATAATTTATAATTGGTGATACATGTGGACATAACCATTATAAATGCGAATCATTCAAGTATTTTGATAGTTTTGGTCGATGTTTCGACACGTATTGTTCATAAAAATATTGCATTTGCAAAACTTCTAGCAAATTTAGTATGATCGAGAACTCACCACCCTTATAGAGCACCCAAACTCATAATGCTAGAGAGTTTACATCAAAAGTACTTGATGTCTATTGCATTTTAATAAAGATCGATGTACTAGATCTTGTACCCCTAATGTGCATATACAATAAGGTCTCAAAGAAGACACCGTCAAAAGGAATATAGATGGTGACTTAGACAATATTTATGCGCACTCATTTGTCTTTGCATAGGGTTATGCAATATTACACGCAACTCTTACTTATTCGTTTATGAACCCCTTCTAACCAGATATTTTGCGTACTAGTTGGTAACTGGATATAAGCCTGATAACTCATATCTACGCATATTTGATCAAGCAGTATATGTGCCTATTGCACCCCCACATTGCATTCTATGGGTTTTCAAAGACGATTAAGTATTTATGTTGGATATGAATCTCCAACAATCATCCGCTATTTGAAACCTTTAACAGATGATCTCTTTATTGGTAAATTAGCGAATTTTTCACTCAAATGAGACAATCTTCCCGCCGTTAGGGGGAGATAAGAAAAAGTAGTTTCTAATGGAACGACAGGAATAGTTTCATACTATGTCTCATTATGATCCCTGCATTTCACAATGTAACGTGAAAGTAAAGTAAAGTGAACAATTGATCTTCAAATTATAGAAGACTCAATTTCTAAAGTGACTAGATATATACCAGCTGCAAATGTGTCTGCAAGGTAAAAACCCCATAAGGGGCACAATGTCACAGATTAAGACATTGCAACCATACTTAGTGGAGGTGTGGTTGAGGTCGTGACTCCTAAAAGGAACAGGGGGGTCACTTGTTTCGATCAATACTCGCCCAAGGAATAAGAGGGCATGTATGACACAAATTCAATTAATCATCAATGAAGATAATGACTCTCATGAGATTATCTCTGATTATACTTATGTCCATGAATCATTATTGGAGGACGCTCCGATATTTAATATGATTTCAGAGAATAAAGAAATCTCAATGTAGAATGTGAGTTTATATGAGTTGATGGAAAGATCTTCCACGCACATTGATGTTAGTATCGAATCACGCTCTATTGAAATATCAATATTGAGCAAATTGACCTAATTCTAAAGAATCAATCCAGTTAGAACTAAATTCACTGACAACAAGATAGGTGTTTGGTCTGGTAGTGCTAACCTCACCAAGTGTAAAGCCTGTAGGACATAAACAAAGTTTTGTCAGAAAGCGAAATGAGAAAAATAAAGTCATGAGATGCAAATCTATACTTGAAGCACAAAGTTTTCTCAATACGCATGGAATTGACTATGGGGATATGTAGTCTCCCATAATAGATGTTATAATTCCAAAAAACTGAGAATGTAGCTTATACCTGTGGTTACATCATATCTCTATGGTGGTCGTGATTTAGATATATATATATATATATATATATATATATATATATATATATATATATATATATATACGAAAGTGCTTGCTGGCCTTTCATTGCCAAGGCAAGTGACTCTAAGTCATGGAGTGCATTTGCAATTAAATTAAAACACTCACTTTATGGATTGAAACAATCCAGAAGGATGTGGTATAACCGTCTAAGTGACTACTTGATTAGAAAAAGATAATCTATGCTCTTGCGTATTTATAAAGAAAATAAGTTTCAAATTTGCGATTATAATTGTATATGTCGATAAAAGGAACATAACATCCACTCTTAATGAAATAAGAGATATCGCTAGTTATTTGAAGTTTTAATTTGAGATAATGCATCATGGGAAAACTTGGTCATGTTAAGGCTTTAAACTAAAACCAAGTTTGGGGGAATACTAAATTCTACAGTTTGCATATATCCAAAAGATGATAACACTATTAAACATGGATAAGTGCAATATATTAGCACTCATATGATTGGTCAAAGTGAAGATATAAAAAAATATCAATTTTGTCAGTGGAATGACGAAGGACTGGTGGGGCTGAAATTTTTCTACCTATGTACAATATGCGCATTATTGTACCATTACTAATACACTTGACCAAATATTAATTTTTCAAAATTGTTATCTTGATTTAACTCAAGAAAGCACAATGTCACTAGAATGGAATCAAAACTTTGATACCTAAAAGAAACCATTGACGCGAGTTTATTTTTCTCATTCATAAATATAATTTGGACTGCAGATGTTCTTGTAATTCCTATAGAAAATGTTGAGTTTACTTCGTACTGTGAAACACCAAATAGTATCGTTGATGTTGGTTACTCATGTTGGGGATCGGTGGTACCGTCGCGCAGCGGAAAACAAAAATCTTTTAAAAATTAAATTAATTGAATCGAATTCAATTGACGACGGTCCAATTTTATAATCAATTAATTGAAACAATGTTTTAATTTCTTTTAATAAATAGAAACAATTCGATTTTCGTAAAATCAAATAAACACGATCGGTTTCTATAAATTGTATATATATAACAATTATATATATATACATATTTATTAATATATTAAACATATATATAACAATTATATATATAATAATATATTAATCATATATTTAATAATATATATTATATAATCAAATTAACAATATATATATATATATATAAATATATGTACATAACATGCATGCACACATATAATATATGTATTATAACCAAAACAGCATGCACACACATGATATATATATCATACAAACAAAACAACACAATATATATATATATATATATATATATATATATATACATTATACATGGCATACAGGTTTATAACATACATACCACATGCACTCACAACACAGTACATATATATAACAACACCCAGCACATATATAGTACATATATATAAATATACTGCACATATATATATCAAACGGCCATCGTACCTCTCGACGATCAGCGAAGCGGCCGTCAGCGCGGCTGCAAGGTGGAGAGCAAGCAGCACGCTGGTGCGTTGGAGACGACGGCAGCGCTCAACGGCAGGCGGAGGAGGAGCCAAGCTCGTGTTAGAACATGGTATTGGATTGTAAAGTAATTTTATTCATTGTTGTGTGTTTATACAAAAATTACAGACTCCTTTATATAGGGTCGAAGAAGATTTGTACAGGGAAAGAGAATAATTTAAAAAAGCTAATTTAAGGGATCTCGATTGATCTTGTTTGTATAATTGATCCCTAATTTGTCTTGATTGATTCTTGATTGATTCCAACACTCCCCCTCAAGTTAAGTGGCGGGATCACCGATACTCAACTTGTCGAGAATTTCTGCAAAACTTTTAGAATTTATGGCCTTGGTCAAGATGTCAGCGAGCTGGTCTTTTGATCGTACAAAAGGTAGTGCCACGATTCCACCCTCGATCTTTTCTTTGATAAAGTGTCTATCCACCTCGACGTGTTTCGTTCTGTCATGTTGGCACTGGATTTTGTGAGATACTGATGGCTGCTTTATTGTCACAAAACATTTGGCATGTTTTCAATGAGTGGAGATCTAATTCAACCAATAGTTTTCTTAACCAAAGAACCTCAGTTAAACCACTTTTGATTCCTCTAAACTCTGCTTCGGCACTTGAGAGGGCCACTACTTTTTGCTTTTTGCTTCTCCAAGAGACGAGGTTGCCTCCAACAAAGGTAAAGTATCCAGCTGTGGATCTTCTGTCGATTGGATTTCCAGCCCAGTCTGCGTCTGTATAGGCTTGTATCTCCAGATGTCCGGTTTTCTTAAACAACAGTCCGTATCCAAAGGTTCCTTTCAGATATCTTATAATTCTTAGCGTAGCCTCCCAAGTGATCAGTTTGAGGTCGGTGCATAAACT
>BMAC01000028.1:1617181-1661850 GCA_014905375.1 Phtheirospermum japonicum | reverse complement strand
TCCTCAATGGTTCAGGTGTAAGCTAGCCGTGGGTTCACAACACATTGTGATTCGAACAACATATTATTCTTATATGAACTCGTCCCTTAGAGTCCCCTGATTAAATAAAACTCATTTTACTTAATCACAGGTCTTACATTACGTGTTGGATTATCTCACGGTTCTGCTAGACCAATCCACCGTAATAAAGTAACTTCATCAGGACCATACCTATGCAACTAGCATGGGATAAAAGATATGGAATGCCAATAAGTATAAAAGATATTATTACGAATAAAAACGATTGTATTATAAGAAAAAAAAAGGTCAGACCACAGCCACAAGTTGGCTTGTTGGTCACCCTATTCTAACAACTCATTCGATTCATATAAAGAGATTATTATCATACATATAGTAGTTCGTTATCTACGATAAATATTATGATCATTCATATATTTGATAATAGTGGCTTGAACTCTATCACTGAAAAAAATGTGATAATACGAGTAATAACACCACAACTCTTCTACAACTAACAACTATGCACTTTCTCAAGAATTGAGTAAATTGAGGAAGTGGAGACTTTTAAAATTCTCTTGATAGATGTACATATCAGAGAGAGGTGTACACTTTAGGGGGAGTCTCAATATAGGTGTGTTGTACTATTTTTCCTTAGACCAGATTTTAATTTTTCCATTGAGTTTTGTTACTTGGCAAGGTTTTAACGAGGCAACAATAAAACACTAATTCACCCTTTGACTTGGCACAAGGGGGAGTGTTTAAGGAAAAACACAATTAGTGTGCTTTCGTCAACAAGTAACTGATGAGGGACAGTTTAGGTATTTGTTATCTTTATGTATTATGAAAACATGTACTTTGATACTCTATATAAAGAGAGTTTTTGATGAATAAGAGAACCCTAATTTCTATTGTCTCCTTCGTCTCTCTTTTATGTCTTCTTCTACTTTTCCTTTTACAGTATTTAGTGTCATTTTCTCTTTTTATGTGGTGATAAGTTAATGGTAGTAGATAGATGAGATAGAGAGTGGGCCCACAAAAAATTTTGTGCCGTAGGAAGTTAATGATAGTGGAGAGAGTAAATAAAAGAGAGGGAAATGAGGTGAAAATTTTTGAGTTGTATTTTTTGTGAGTGAAAAAAAAAATTATGGATTATAGCCAATCACTTTTACGGTGTCTTTTTCTCCTCTAAGGAGCAAAAAAAATATTTCTAATAACTGATCTCCGCCTTAACCATACCCCTCTTAAATGGATATTTTATCGAAAATTAATTTTAATAAATATACAATGATTATCTACTCAACACGATGAATAATCATTTTCCATTTAATTCAACATGAATGAAATATTTATCCATCAAAATTAGTAAAAACAAAATTAATTTTTCAATATATAATACTTAATGGAGTTTTGATACAAAATTCATTTGTGTTCTTAGATATCCGTTAGTCCGAACCAACACTAAAATCAAAAAACACAGCTCAAATGGAGAAAAAAAAATCAAAATCCATAAAACGCGCGCGGTTGATGGAGGTAGAAATTTTTTGTATCACAATAAGCTCACTATATTTCAACTCGTACATAGAAAAATATTACACGAAATTCTTTGGCGGTGTTTAAAATAGGTGTTACTATCTAAATCCTATTATACAAACTGGAAAAAAAATATATGGAACTGTATAGAACATATCTTCTTACTATAATGTTATAGCATCTCCCAAGCAATTACCAAAGTATTAGTATAAATACATATATTTATCCATATTTCAGTCAATATTGGCTCATAGCTCTGTGTGGACGACATGTTCTGCGACAATTTCCGCTTCGTTTTCCTGCGCGATGATCTTTCCCTTATCGGATGACAAGAGACAGTCTGCAGAAGGTTGAATAGAGCCTTTAGTGATGCCAGAGACAGAGTGGCAGTAGGTCTCGGCAGTGCCAGCATGACTCTGTAAGCTGATGTTGTTGAGAACTACGTTAATGCATGGGACCGTGTCACTGCATGCAAATCTTATGGCCTCTTTGGTTGTTGTAATCCCACTCACGTTACGGTACATGATTTGGCTTATCGCCACTGCCGAAGTCTATACAAGACATATATATATAATTGCATTTAGTTAATTAAGCATGTGTATATATTTACATCGACTTGATGATATGTTTTTTTTTATTACCTGAATTGGACATTTTTTTGGCGAATCACAGTAGAATTGGTCTATGAGAATCGGATTTGCCACATTTTCCATTTGTACGTTTTCAAAGCGTACTGAATTTACGTAACCGGATCCTCCCTACAAAATTACCCACTCATTATCGTACATTGATTTTATTATTATTATTATTCTGTAATTTGAAAAAACTTGTATATAAAATGTAATAAAATTCAACATTTTGGTGTCACCTGCCACGTCTTGATCCTAAGGCCATTGGTTGTACCATTTAGAACCGCGTTATTGAGAACAACCCCCTTGACTGTGCCGGTGGAGTTGTTTTTTCCGAGGCTACCAATGCTGGCGAGCGCAATATTGCATCCATAACAATGGGATTATGAACAATTAATATATAGTAATGGAAAAGTGATGCAATTGACGATCACTGCACTATTTCCATTTTCACGATAAATGTGGTTTTAGGTTTTTTTACATAAATTAAAGAGTGAAACTAAATGACCTTATTACTATTACCATAAAGCTTTTCCCTTTCCAAAAAGTTTCGTCTCTTTTCTAATGTAGAACAACAATTATTTTTTACATTATAAAAGTGATGCAACTTTACTTTAAGAACATAAATTGGGAAGACGAAAATAGGAAACAAGACAACATTGAAAAGGAAGAAAACTATTTACTAAGAGTTAGTTTTAGTGCTTAATTTGTGTGCACAGATGAAATGGATCTAGTAAAATATTACCTGATTCCATGGCCCGGTCCACAACTGATATCCTTCATCTTGATATTAGCACAACCATTGACAATTGAGATGCAATCATCACCTTAAAAAAAACACCACCTTTAAAAATAACAACATGATAACATGAAAAAAGAGGCCGGGCCGGGCCAAATAGCCAGGGTGTGGGGGGAACCTGTCTCGATTTTGCAGTTCTGGATAACTACATTTGTTGAGCTGGTGACATGGATCCCATCAGTATTTGGAGCTGCTCGACGGAGCTGAAACTTTTAGATTCATCAGACGGATTGTGTCAGACCGCGCGACGATAACGTTCATCTGTTGCCCGTTTTGAATCGTCAGCCCACTTATTCTTACTGATGAGCTCGAATCTATGGTGAAGGCCTATTTTCATGTACACATACATATCATGTATCAACTACATCTTTTTTTTTTTTTTTTAAGAATTTAAGGATCATTAGAAATATCAAATCATGAGTTTAGAACCTCACCGTTGGTGCTGTTTTGCATGGCTGAGTAGGGAAAGGGTAACAAAAGGCCAAAAAAAAAACAATAGTGATTTCATTAGTAAAGCAAAATTGATTTCATCTTGAAACACTATGTGTACACCATAATTAAAATTTATGCAAATTCATTACATTGGACTTGTTAATTTTGCAAGATTCAGCCCACCACTTGACGCCCTTGCCGTCAATTAAGCCAGCCCCTTGGATAATGGCGCGAGTCAAATTGTTAAAAACAAGCCATGTTCGTGGACTATCGGTGCTCCAATCCTGTGGTTCGCTGGGCGCTACAATAGTCCCGTCAATCTGCGCGCACATTCCATTATTTTGTAATTATTATCCATTTAATTGGATTGGTGAATGATGATACATACATGCAATCTTGATCTGTCTCCGTGAAATTTACCTGGACCACAAACTTGGGTTGACAAGGCCCGTTAAATTTTGTCGCGGTCACTAAATAATTCTTCCCTTTTGGGACCAACAGAACTGCCTTTGGTGTTGAACAAGCTTGTTTCCATGCATTCACAAAGGCCTGAGATTATCGATAAAATATAAAGATTTGAAAAGAGAAAACTAATATGTATTGAATTTAACATTTAACCTGAGTATCATCGGTTGTCCCATCTCCGACAGCACCAAATGAATCGACATTGACGAGAATCTTATTCGCAGGCGGAGTTTCCCAAGATGGCAAGTCTAAGAGCTCAAACTCATCATCCTCTTCTTCTTCTATTTCCAACTCCTCAAGTTCGGTTAAAATATCGAACTCGTCAGGAAAAACTTTCCCCCCACTCTTTAGGGGAAACGAAAGCAAAACAAGAAAGCAAATAAATATTAGTAACTTGCTCATGATTTTTTTATGAATGGTGTTTTTTTTTGTTTTTATTAAGCTAGATAACTTGATTTGCATAATTCAAGTGAAACACAATGGGGTATTAATATATAAGTATACGGATTGAGTTTGCAAAATGCGATGGATTTGTGGGAAGAGTATATGGCTTGGCTTGAAAGGACATGAAGGTGTTACATTTTTTCAACTTATGCCTACACTTGAAGGATAAGTATATATAATTGTCTATGACTTTGCTTTACTCCTCAAACTAATAACCAACTCCACTGAAACATACAGTATCATCATCCTAGCTAGCTAGTTGAAACTGACAGTTTGATCATCAGGACAAAAAAGGAGATGCAAAAGAAACATCATTTTCTTTGACATCTTATAATGTTCCTTAACTAAAAGGAACAAAAGTCCATAGAAACAGATGAACCAAGTCAAATACATAAAACCTCTAAAAGAGAAACATATGATTGGGCTGAGTTTGAATTAAAACAATTATAGAACCCCATTAAAAGTAACATGACCCAGTTTTCAAAAAGCCCAATTGACATCTGCAAGGATAGATCGTTCAATTTGAATGCACGCTACATGCATTGACAAATCAGTTTCAATATATTATTACATCCATTGAAACCGATTTTCCAGTTAGTACCGGCTCAGAAAATCATATACACCTAAATTGCACCTGTAATTTTGAATTTTGCGTTACTCTAATGAATTAATGGATGTCTAAGCACTTCCAAAACATAAATTCGATGTATTGTACATGGATTAACTAAGATTATAACATTTTTCTCACCCCCAACCCAACCAAGTCAACAACAACAACAACAAAAAAAAAAAAATATATATATATATATATATATATATATATATATATATATATATATATATATATATATATACTAAACTAGATTACAATATACCACTTTTGAAGCTGGGTTGATGGAATCGACATAATTGAAGTCCACGTGGTACTCAAATGGTACCCGCTAAATTATACCATGTACCAAACAACCTTACATTGTCGACCTAATGTATTTTTATTTAGTTGTTTAAATATGTAATTATGTGTTGGTGTGTGCTTATTTATTATATAATGTATCTATGTATTGGCGCATATTTATTTTTTATATTTTATTCTTACAATTTTAATTAATTTGCATATATGTATTGGCGCATATTTATTTTTTATATTATATTCTATAATTTTAATTGATTTGCATATATATTGATATACTTTTTGTATGTTATGTAATGTATATAGTGATGTAATTTATCTCTTATAACTAATAGTTTAATTGATGTACCTGATTATATACTGATATATATTTATCTATTGTGTAACGCCATGTATTTCTAATGTATGTATTATCTTTGATAAAATGAACAAGTGGTATTAATTAATCAAAAAAGAAAAAACTCGGGAAACTCGGGAATATCGACTGATGGATACGTCGGTATTCATCAATTTTTTTGTCGATGACTTCCTTTTCGGTAATTCACTGTCAATGAAAATTTTTACCCGTCAGTACTTTCATCGAGAAAAATACTGATGGAAAATTTTACCCGTCAGTACTTTCATCGAGAAAAATAATGATGGATGTCCCCGTCGGCAAACCGACAACCATCGCAAACCTTATCCGTCGGTATATGTCGAGGGGTGTTGTTGTCGATAAATACCGAGGTGTCGTGTCGTCAGTGAGTTTTGAGGGGCCAACCATCGGTAAATACCGACTGTCATATTGTTGTCGGTGTTTTTAATTAAAAATACCGATGATAATATGTTCATCAGTATTTTGTTTATTTATCCGTATTATGTACATGTTCATATTTATACACATGAAAATTCTAAAAAGTAAAAATTTGAAAACAAAACACAAATTGAAATTAAAATTAAAACAAATATTCTTCAATAAATTACATACAGAGTAAAATTTATAGTCTAACAAACCAAGAGTACATAATCTAAAAAAGATCAAGACCATGAATGATCAAAAGGTGGTGGACCTCAAGGTTGAGGCGGTGTATATATGGGAGGTGGATGCTCCAAATGAAGGAGGCGGAGGCTGCAGATAGGACGGTTGAGGAGGAGATGGAGGTGGAGGCGGTGTTTGAGACGGCTGCAAATGGGTTGTCGCTACAGCTATCGTCGTGGTGAGCTACTCCTCAAGCTCTTATCATTCATGTTGTGGATGTAGTTGGGCTCGCTTGTACGCCTCGCACTGCACCTCGATCAACGTCTACTGCGCCTGAAGCTACTGCTATTGCATATGGAGCTGTGTCTCGAGAAATGTGACGCTACTAATAGGTTGAGAGGAAGAACCGCCGCCTCTAGGAGTCCTCGTAGTCGCCAACTTCCTGAAGTAGTCGGTGTCATGACGTCGACCCTTATTCACCCCGATGATGGATAAATAGACGTCGTCCTCATCAACCTCCACATCCGAGTCATGGGGTTAGCACATGCCTCGTCTAGATCTCACTAAAAATCCTCCTAAAGTACATGATTGTTAGTTAACACAATACATACATACACATACACACACACTCTTTTATATTTTTCTAAAAACTAAAATAAATAAGTTTAGTTAGTATTATACACGAAAGATATATATTTAGGATCAGCACCTCCTAATGAACTCTTCTCAATATTTAATTTTGATTAAGTTCTGACTTTCTCGCTCCCATAGTCTCCTGTTTTTTCGGCAAGACTCCATGGCCACTGCTGCAAAACTCTTCTTGGACTGGGACTTTCCTATTTGACGACGAAGCCATCATCCAAGAATCCACGATTTCTTTATCCATTTTATTTATATTTTTGACACCTAACAAAATAAAATTTCTTATTTCTTTTATATTTCACTACTTATAGTTAGTTGTCTGCTTGATTTGCGATCAAAAAATGTGTCGTAGAACTTCTGGTGTAAAGTCACATAGTGGCCTCCCGATCCTTCTCCTTATGATGTATTAATTTATTTGAATACTTCGCAATCAATTATCATAAAATATTTATTTACTTATGATGATAAATTATAAATATAAATGTAAAGTTAATTATGATCACACGTGCATTATCGTAACAATCATACTCGTGATCCCCATATTTTCTTCCTTGTATACTCTCTTGTTTAGCGGGTTTAAACCAAGGCTAACCACAAAACTTGCAACTGGTCATCTCAAAATCATCTCTCCAATAGATCATATAATTATTTGGGCAACAATCTATCTTTTCGATCAGTGAGGCCATACCCCTTAATAACTTTTCGGTTGTAGAAGTTATATGTTATGAGATTCAAAACCTCTTTGTTTAGATTAAGTACTTGGTCAAGACACTTTTGAGACATGCAATTCCCCGACTTCAAATTCATGAGACAAACAACTAGCGACAACCACTACAAAAATACCCGGATATTCTGACGGCCAAATCCATCAGTATATTGAATACTGACGGTATCCTGACAGATATTGGTTGTCAGCATTATCGTGGTCAGGATTGTGGTATCCTGACGGAAAAATTATCCCGCCAAGACTGCATATGGCTTTTTGACGGCCAACCCCACCAGTAAATGGCCGTCAGTTTTCCTGACGGGACTGGCCGCCAGGAATATCTGATGCCATCCTGACGGGTTTGGCCGTCAGCATTCCTGGCAGGTATTTGGCCATCAGTATTGCCTGCGGGTAAAGGCCGTCAGAAAGTCCTGAAATATACTGACGGCCTACCCATCAGTAGGCCGTCAGTAGGGGAATGAAGATATTATTAAATTTTCTGATATATTAATTAATAATTAAATTAAAAAAATAATAAACAAATAAAATTTTAGATGATTCAAATAAATTATCCACTAATCAAAAATCAAAATAAATTATCCAACAATTAAAAATCAATTCATCCATCGAATGTATAAAAAAACCCGAATTATCCATCCATCTAACTATCACCACCATCGAATGTCGGATTAGGGGGAGGCTGAGAAGGCTGATGAGACATGGCCAAGGCAACAACGGCTTCAATCTGCTGATGGAGCGCCAACTGGGAACGCTCCTGCTCCTCGCGGATCAACCGCTGAATCTCTAGTGCCTGCTCCTGGCGGATCCGCTGAATCTTCTGGTTAGCTAGATCAAGCTACGTCTGAAGCTGTCGAACATCTTCAGTGGAGGTGGAAGAAGTACTGCAGCCCTTCTGATTCTTTTCGAAGCATCCAAGGCCATAGCGTCGACCCTTCTTATTCCCGATAACCTGTAGATAGACCTCGTCCGGGTCTACTTGAGTCCTGCTATCATCAGACGACGCAGCACACCTCTCCTCCAAAGCCCTCTCATAGTCCTCCTGATATCAAATTTTTCAGCTATTATTACTAAACAACTTTTATCAGATATTATACCAAATAACTCAGATATATATAATATATAAACTTACAGCTATCCTCTGGGTTTTGGGATCCATAAATGTGCCGTTGGGATTTCGATGATACTTAAGGAGAATGTCGTAGTTACTAGGATGGGTACCCGTCTGAGCAGCCCGTATATAAAGATACATTTACAATATTTAATATAATAAATTATTTAAAATATAAAATTATACATGTTCAATAATATAATTAATTACTTAAAATATAATATTATTATCGACTTACAATCTCAGTGACTTGTCGATTTGCTGGCTTAGACCCGTCTGCTTCGCTATACCAGTCGAAGGGCCTCTGGACTCGCTCAATCTGTTGCGCTTGGCCTTCTCAGACTTCTCTACCTCCTCGGGCCTCTGAAACTCCACCAGCCATCTACTCCAGGTCGTCTCCCCTACGCAGGAAGGTATCATCCCAGACTGTCGATATACCTTCTTCCACTCGTATATACGACTGTTATAAGAATCCCGCATCGCTATATAGAATGTCATCTTGATGGCATTCTCGTCATATATACCTCTGTCCCACCACACCAATCCCTACAAAAGAAATACAATTAGACAAAATAATTAATCAATTTACTTAACATAAAACAAAATAAATAAAAAAAATTACCCTAAAATGAGGCCACCACGTCTGACGATGGCTGTCCGGGATGTGCTCGAATTTCCACCCTACTGGGTGGATACGAGACTCATATATAGTCCTCAAATAGGTCGGTAAGTCCTTCGACGGACTTCGTAACCTAAAAACTAATATATATTGAACACATAACAAAATTGATTAAAATGTTACTTACCTATTTCCGAGAACAAATACCTCGATCCGGTAGTCCTGACCTTTGTGTCGAGCGTGCACCCCGCCTCATCAGACGGGGTAGGTGGAACGGTATCATCGAAATTTAGGTCGGTGGCATCATCCTCGTGGGGTCCCGAGGACGATGAGCTGAGAGAAATCCGACGATTATGAGGACCCCTACCAGGCATCTAACATACAACACCGTTTTATTAATAAATAAAATTAATTTTATATATATATATATATATATGATTGTTCAGATTATCATTAACACTCATAAAATCCTCGAACCTCAACCCTAACTTTCAGACTCATCTTCGTAGCTTTCTTGGTCTTCTTCAGTTAATACTAGTTCATCGCTTTCCGACTCTTCTAAATCATTGACTGACTCGTCGTTTTCGTGATTGAGAGGGTCATTTAATTGGAATTCGACATCCTCCAATTGTATTGCAGGAAATATTACTACAACATCTTCTTGGAATGACTGTTGTTCAGGCACGCGAGGCTCGATATAATCACTGTCGATCGAGCTTAAATTTTACAAGTTCCCCACCAATCTAGTTTGTCTCGCTTCAAACTCGGATACGAACTGTAGTGCACTTGAGTTGCTTGGGAGGCGAGTACAAATAGTTCGTATCGATTGAATCTGCGTTTATGATTGATATCAACGAGCTTATATTGAGGGTGAATTCTTGTGCCGGCTGGAGTTGGATCAAACCACTCACATTTGAACAAGAGGGTTCTTCCGATCATCTGAAGCCTGTGATACTCCAATTTAACCACTTCTAGAAGACGACCATAATAATCCATGTAATTTGGCCCATAATTTGTTCCTCTTATACAAACTCTTGTGCTCGACGTTAATCGTTCAGAACCATACGCAAGCGTGTGAAATCTATATCCATTTATCTTATAATCGTTGAATGTGTTCACAACACGTGATGTGCCTCATCTGTAATGTTCGGTTGGTGACGTTTAACACCATCTTCGAACAAACTGCACATTTATATTTAAAATGAAGAATTGTTATAATATTTAATTAATAGTTTTCGATAATTACGATTGCAACGAGCTTGAATCGTTAACCTGATAAATTGTTGGAGTTCAGGACAATTTAGTAACACCTATCTTCGGGCCTCGGCCAATTCTTCATCCGAAAAGAATCTTTTCCCTACGTCTGAGAAAGCTTCACCATTGTTTTTTAGAATAGATAGAACGTTTGGATCGTCGTCTTCATCATTTTGAACTTATTCATTATGATTTAAGTTTGTCCTTTTTGTGGAGACATTATCGTCGAAGTAGTACGAAAAAAAATTCGACGCCTCTTCAACTAGATATGAGTTTGCTATCGAGCCTTCAACACACGCTTTATTCCTTAAGTTGTTTTTCAACTTGCGAAGATACCTCTCGAAAGGATACATCCACCTATATTGCACTGGACCAGCAATTCTCGCTTCGTATGGTAAGTGGATGGGCAAATATTCCATTGAATCGAAGAAACTTGGTAGAAGTATCATCTCAAGTTGACAGAGTATTAGGAGAATGACACGCTCTAAATGACTCATATCATCAATTCCAATGACTCTCGCACTCAGATCTTTGAAAACCAAACTTAGCTCTGTGAGTGCCTTTCACACGGGATGAGGAAGAAGTTCTCGAAATGCAATTGCGGTCAACCTCTGCATAAACACGTGACAGTCGTGGGTTTTCATCCCGTACAATCTCAACCTTTTCATATCAACACAGCGACCTAGATTTGATGCTTACCCGTTTGGAAATTTGAGAGCCTTTATCCATTCACACAATGAAACTTTCGACGGCTTATCGAGCATGTATGACGCTTTGGGATACTTTCCTGATGCGTCTGCATGAAGTTCGGGACGGTGACAGTATGTTTCTAACTCATCTCTTGATTTCAAAGTGTCTTTTGTCTTCCCCTTGACATTCATCACCGTGTTAAACACATTATCAAAAGTATTTTTCTCAATGTGCATAACGTCTAAATTATGACGAATCAAGTTAGTGCTCCAGTAAGGCAAATCCCAAAAAATACTTTTTTTTTCTCCAACCACTATTCTTCTCTATTAGTCCGTTCACACGTTCTGCATTTTCATCGGTTAACTTCAGAAGTCCTAACCTTTCAATTTCGGCCAAAATCTCTGTTCCAGAACAAACGTGTGGTGGCAGAGCTTCAACCTTTCTATTTTTCCTAAAAAAAAATTTATCTTTACGAAGTCGATGATCACATTCTAGAAATTTGCGATGATTGTCAAATCATGATTTTTTCATGCTCTTTTGCAGGATAAAAGCGTCTGAATGCTCCATGCAATACGGACAAGCCATTCGACCGGTCGTACTCCAACCGGACAACATCGAGTATGCAAGAAAGTCGCTAATGGTCCATATAAGGGCCGCTCGCAACTGAAAGTTCTATTTTTTAGATACATCATACGAGAGAGCACCATCGGACCACAACTGCTTCAGCTCCTCAATCAACGGCTGTAGAAAAATATCTAACTTATCTTTTGGGTTATGTGGGCCCGGGATGAGAATGCTAAGAAACATGTACTGCTCTTTCTTGCACATTCAGGGAGACAAATTGTATGGTGTGGCAATCACCGGCCACGACGAGTATTGTTTTCCAAATCTTCCAAAAGGTTGAAATCCGTCTGTACATAGCCCAATCTTACATTTCGAGTTTCAGCGGTGAACTCTGGATGAGTTTGATCGAAGTGCCTCCAAGCCTCAGAATCTTACGGGTGACGCATGACACCATCCTCTACCGTATGTTCTGCATGCCACAGCATATCTTTTGTCGTTGTTTTAGATGCGTACAACCTCTGCAGGCGGGCCGTTAGAGGAAAGTAAAACATGCTCTTGTACGGAACTAAGTTGGACTTGTGCCGTTTAGCTTGTCTCTTCTTCGCGGGTTTGAACCGTGGATGATCCCAAAACTTGCACTTATCCAGATTCAAATCATCCTTCCAATAAATCATGCAGTTCTTCACGCAACAATCTATCTTCTCTACCGGTAACCCCATAACTCTCAACAACTTCTTACTTTCATAGAAATTATCTGCAACATTGTTGTCTTCTGGCACGATCTCTTTGATTAAATCAATAAATTGATCATAACATTTCTGAGAAATGCCATGCTCTGATTTCAAATTCATAAGACGGGCAACTAAAGACCACCGATTGTTTTTCTCGCAACCGGGATACAGAGAATTTTTTGCAGCTTTTAGAATATCGAAAAGTTTCTTCGACTCAAGATTAGGTGATTCATCGAACTCAATATCATTTATATCAAAATTGGGACCGGCAACATCTTGCACCATATCGACGTATGCATTTCATGATGATCCCCCGACTTCAATATTAGCAGGCGATGAGACAAGATCTGTTTCCCCGTGATGAGTCCAAATATAGTAATCACCAATGAACCCTTTAGTACTGAGGTGACATTTTATCTCATCGATAGACCTATAACTAGAGTTCCTACACTTAGTTCGTGGGTAAGGGCATTTTAGTTTATCGCCGTCCCTCTCTGCAGAATCATGCGTGAGTGCAAATTGTACGAAACTATCTACACCGGCCACGAACGCTGGATTTAGAAATCCAGCAATATTTCGATTGTAAATCCAACTATGATCAGCAGCCATCCCAAAATTTCGGCAGCATTACGAGAAGAATGAGTAATTAGAGTTATAATTGGTAATGCTTCTATCGCATTCAAGAACGTGACATTTAGTAGTATGTATTATCTTAAAATATGCATTTTCTTAGATTCAAAATTTCTGCAGCATCTCCCCTTAGTTCTGTAGTACACGTATATTTCAGTGCACCCGAGAACAATTAGAGAGATGTAGAAACCGGAATTTTAATTCTAAAAAAAAACATACATATAAGATAACCATACTACAAGTCACATTCTCCAATTGTCAAAAATGGGACAATTCGAAATTTAGTATTAAACTCTATATTTGATACTAAATCTCAAACGGGTCTAAGAAATATTGGAATAATTCGAAACCTAGTTTGAAATTTTTCTATTTGATATTAATTCTCGAACGAGTGATTTATATATAATTGATTCTCTACAACAATATGAATCGCGTCACTTCGCCAATGTTCCAAATAAGCAATTACTACCGTCACATTTTTAAAAAATATTTTAAAATTTTAAATAAAACCACGTGACACTATATTACGTTTTTTGAAAAAAAAATCTGAAAATCCGCTATTGGAGGGACAACATCTCCCGGCCGGCGCCGTAACCCACGTCAACATCCGACAGTATACAACCAACAACACCAATTACAATAATATATATATATATATATATACACACACACAAAATTAAACCCCCGTCAATCACCATGGCCTCCCATGCATGTAAAAAATACAAAATTTTTTTTAAATCCCGTCCAATCACCACGGCCTCCCCTGCATGAACAATATATATACAATATAATGGGTGCATACATATATCACAATATAATTTGCCCCTAAAGTTTATCTAAATTTGAAAGCAGACCCTAACAATCTAAGTTAATACAATGAAACTGTATTTTCCTAATTATTTACTAAATTAACCATAACTATCTAATTATATACTTTGTGTACGTATTTTCCTAAAAATCTACCAATTTAACCCTCATTTTAAAATTATTTACGATTAGACCCCTAAATTTGAAATCAAAATTTTATTTCAAAATTAAACTCTATTTGAAACCTAATTATTTTAACTAGAAAATAAAAATAGAATTTTAAATAAATTTTTATTTAATTTAAAATTATTTTAAAAACAATAAATTTATTTTCAAATTAAAATAAAAAGAGAATGATAAATTAACTACAATTTATATTAAAATTATTTCAATCCCAAACTAAATTTAAAAAAAAATAGATTTTTATTTAAAAAATATAAAAACAGATTTTTATTTTAAAAAAAAGGTTCTTATTTAAAAAAATAAATTTTTATTTTAAAGAAATTAACCTAGTTAGGTAATTACCCAAATTACATAATAATTACATAGTTAATTGAATCATAATTATATAGTTAATCTCTACTTTAATCCTAATTAGGTAATTACCCTAATTAAATAATAATTGCATACTTGATCATAATTATGTAATTAATCCATACTTTAGTCCTAATTAGGCAATTAATTCCTAACTGGCTCATAATTACATAATTAATTCTTAACTGCGTGTAAATACATATTAACCCCTAATATAATTATAATTATGTATTTAACCACTAATTTATTAATTACACAACAAACTCAAATTTCAAACCCTAATCTAAATAAACACTAAACCCTAACCTTGAATACTAATTATGTAATAAGTCAACAATACACAAAAAATATACAAGATTATAAAACTAAAAGTGAAAAACTAAAAAAAAAATATATACCTCTTGAATCGGGCGGCGCTCGGTGGTGGAGACAGCGACTGTAGGGCGGCTGTGCGTCTAAAGGAGGCGGGTGGTGGAGGCGGCGGCTGTAGGGTGGCTGTGCGGCTGGCAAGGCCGTCAGCGTATATATATATATAATTAAAAATTATATCGTGACGGGTTAGCCCGTCAGGATAATTAAGCGGGATAAATTCCCGCTCTTTCTCTGACGGATATACTTGCTGACGAGCAAGGCCGTCAGCAAACCCGCCAGCAAGCTTTTCGACAGTAAACCCGCCAGTAATGCTGACGATCTTTTGCCCGTCAGTACAGTTGGGTTTTTTTGTAGTGAACTGAGAATGTTTCTCGGACCTGGTATACAAAGGTTGATTCCTAACTCTCAACATATTGTAGAATTTCGGGGCATCGAAATTTGGCGATTCTTCTACTTCACCAACCACATCAATATACTCATGTATACTTATTTGTAATTTGATATAATTTGTTATTTATTTTATATATATATTGATTTACATTTACATGCAATGTGATATGTACATATTGATCATGCCTACTTTGCTCGTGTAGGTACCTAACATGAATTTGAAAGAAATTTTATAGATTTGTGGATTTTCATGGATTTTGTTGAATTATATAGAATTGCGTGGAATTCACCATATCACATGTAATCCATAAATTTCAAGTCAATAGAATTGTACAAGGTTCATCATATTTCATTAAATTATATGTATGTGTGTGTATATATATGTTAATCAAGATAAATGAAACATAATCATATCATTAATTTTAAAAAATAATCACAAAATACACCACCTTAAACCCAACCAAAAGCTACCTAAATTAAAAAATAATCACAAAATACACCACCTTAAACCAACCAAAAGCTACCAGATATGTATTTACATAGATACATGTATATAAATATAGACATGTATTTCATTGATCACCAAGAATCAATAACGGGTCCACTAAACCTTTTGGAAAATTTTGAAAACAATATAAAATGTCATAATTAAAAGATGTGCCAAAAGTTCTCAATTCTCATTATTATGAATGTGTTAGTGTAGGCTTTCCAACCTTGATTATGAATCCTGGAAAAATATAATTCAATAATGATGATGATGTAAATGGTTTGCTATTATACTTGCAGTGACATTCAATTTATTAATCTCAAGTGGTTTCTATACGTAAGATTTATGTAAATGCTCGTCTATGCTTAGCAACATAATTACAATCAATTCAAAAGGATTGAATTTCTAATAATTGTAAAAGGCTCATCAATTCATACTTGTGCAAAGTGGAATTGTCATTTGTTGGAAGATGAGATGTTTATTTTGTTATTATATAGTAGGAAATTGATATGTTTCTTCTTTTTCTTCTTCTTTTTCTTCTTCTTCTTATTCATTTTTATTAAGGAATTAAAATTTAAAAGGGTCATGGTTGGACTTTTTAAAGAATTATTCCTTCATAGTTTTCATTTAGAAGTCTACCAATATCCTTTGAATTCCATTCATAAAGGAATTCTATTAAATTCCATAAATTTTTTGAGAACATCAGAGTTTTATGTAAGCAATTAAATCTCATATTGAGAACCTCATAACTTTATTATAGATGTAAGAATACATTAAATTATATAAAATTTAAAAATATATTAAAATTCATATTGGGGACACATTCCTTAATTTCTAGTTGTTTATCTTAGAATGTTGTATGGGAGTTAATTTGGAATTTGGATCTAGATTCAAATTTCAATATATAATCAATTAAATTTATTTATTTTTGCCCATAATTTAGTCATATACATTTTTATATACATCAGACTTTGGTAATAAATAAATATTAGACAAATTTTATTTTTGTCCTCTGTTCGTCTTATCCTTTTAATTCATATCAAATTTAGGAAAAGAGTACACTACATTCACAATATCATACTCATATATTGTAATCCAATTATAATTTGACACATCGTATATATTAATAAATTATAACAAATCTATTGATTAGTGGGATAGAAGTATGTGACTAGAAATCCCCTCAAATTTAAAAGATTTCACTCATATTTCAACTATTACATTTTTTTAATCTAAATATACCAAAAACAAATGTTATTACTATGGAAATACAATTAATTAAATTATTAGTAAGTCTTAACCAAGATTATAGATTCATACAAGTATAAATAAATAAAATGGCGGGAGAATTTCGAAGGTCTATATCATATTTAACCAAGATTATAGATTCCTACAAGTATAAATAAATAAAATGGCGGGAGAATTTCGAAGGTCTATATCATATTTATTTTATGAGCATCCAAAATAACTAGTGAATTATAGTTTTTTTTTTGCTAAGACGTGCATATAAATCATACCGGACATGTATATTCATCACGCGAAGGATTCATATTAATCATACATAAAAACACAATTTTAAATTCTTCAAATAAGAATTAATATAATATAATTATATTCATTAACACATGATATTTAGATTGATCGCACGTAACATACATATTCATCACATATAATATTTATATTCATCAAACAAAATACTCCTTCAGTTTCACAATATAAGTCTTTTTGAAAAAAGGCATACTTATTAAAAAACCTGGATAAATGAGTAAATAATTAATTTTTTATTATCGTAAACTACCCACCTTCCTTTTATCTTACCATCTCTCATCAAATATCTCAATTCTCAATTCACTTTTTACTTTTTTTTCTCTCTCTCCTCAATTTCGAATTCACTCTTTACCTTTTTCTCTATCTCTCTCTCTTCTCCTAAATTTGTATGAAAAAAGCAAAACGACTTATATTGTGAAACAAAAATTTTACTCTAAAACGACTTATATTTTAAAACAGATGGAGTATTAAATTAAAAACAGGATGCACCATGCATAATGTATCTAGATGTACTGTATAATTTGTCCTGTTTACCGGAATACTCCTTTCTTTTATTATTATATATAGATAATCATATTTTTTTGTTTTAATCATTTTTTTTCTCTCTTTTTTGTACAAACCATGTGTTTCTACTTATCAAGTCATTCCGTATAAACGCATTCTAAAAAGTCTACTCCCACCAAATTTTATTTGTCTTGAACACAATTTTTTTTTAAAATAATTATTTCCTCACCTAATTATACTTAAACATAAACATTTGATTAAACTACTTTTTAATGACCACCTTATTATATCACCTGATTATACATTATTCTCATCGTATTATTTAATCCTCACCTGATTATGCAAACCTAACTCTGATTTTTATCTTTGATTCGACAATGAAAAGAAAAGAATAGGCAATTGCCAAATTTTGTCCATTTTATAACCCATAAATAATTACCCTTCCATTGACTAAGAGCCCCCATTACAGCAATAATCAATTTTGCTAGACCACACCTTTCAACAATTTAATGCAGATTTCCAATGTCTGGGCTGGATTAAGTATCACCTCTCCGCTGACTGCCCATTTCACACCCATAAGAACAGGAGAATAAGCGAGTGAAGAAAAAACATAAACAAGAAAAGAGAGCATAAAAAATCGCCAAATTCAAAAAAAAAAGGAAAATAAAAAAGAATGACGTTTGGGAAAAAGAGAGAAATAGGATTCAATATTATTTGCCTTTACTAACTGGGCGTCACTACTCACTGCAATACCAAGAAACGTTGAATAAAGATTGCGTTAAAAGTGCTCTGTTTAAATTCGCAATTGATCTGTTTTCTTGTTATTCTCTTAATGTTCTTTTACATTTCTCTGGTCTAATAATTATATTATTATAACCTCAATTATTTTGCGATATATTTATTTAGAAACCAGCCCTCTCTGCCATCTTCACCACCTACTAAATACCCTCATTCCTCCAACCAATTTCAGTAAAAGGATAAAAAAAAATTCTGGGTTTTGTTAAAAATCCAATCTTTTTTTATTTTTTTCGTTTTGTTTAATTTTTTGCAAAAATGGGGAATACATTTACGTGTATGAGTAAGAAAGCTCAGAAGAGTGATGGGATTGGGTCAAAGAGTAAAAGGGGCTCGTCGACGTCAAAGAGGAAGGGTTCAAATTCAATGGAGGAGGAGTTACTTCACAGGCAAGCACTTGCTTTGGCAATTCAACAGCATCGTCAGTTTTCTCAAAGATTTGAAAGCAATGGCTCTATGTCAAGGCGCGTCGGATCCACTAGCTCTCGCCGCCGCCCCACTGATTCGTCTGACTCTCTTTCTAAAACTACCAGCAAAAAGGTAAAAACTTTGTGTATTTTATAATTTTACTGACCCTTTACTGCTACTGGTTTTTGTGAATCGGTCAATGTACAAACTTTTGGGATCTTGTTTGTGTTTATATGGCGTAATGATTAAGATCTGAAAGGGGAAAAAGGCCGGTGTGGTGTTTCAAGGCCCCACAAGGAGAAGTGTTCATGGGCTTTTTTTAATTTATTTTTAATTAATTTAATTAATAGGAAAGTAAAGGCGACTCTTTTTTAAAGCATGTTCGGATTAAGGTTCGTTGGAATTTTGAATCCTGATATTCAAAATCATGTCTAAAAGGCTAATGAAAATTGATGATTTTGTGTTATTATATTTTATTTAGTTGTGTTATTTGAATGTGAGTATATATAAAAATAGAGTAATGATAATTATTATTTTTGATAAATGTCAAATCATGTCAGAAATTATTGGGTGGGGATTGGAAATTTGAATTCTAAAAATAAACAGGTATTGAAATTCAGATTTCTTAGTCCTAGAACAAACATTGTAGCAAATTACCTTTTCTTGGATGTGACTGTTACAAATTTATATGCACCCATTGTTCTATAGAATATTTACTCATTATATGAAGTATATATATATATATATATATATATATATATATATATATATATATCTTTTGTAGTTATCCTCGGAATTTCTGGAGAATATAAAGACGAAGAAATTCGTATTGGTACACGGCGAAGGATTTGGAGCTTGGTGTTGGTATAAAACTATTGCTCTACTTGAGGAATCTGGATTAGCTCCGGTTGCCTTGGATCTAACCGGGTCGGGTATAGATACAACGGATACGAACAATGTAACCACATTGGCAGACTACTCGAAACCATTGATTGATTTTCTACAGAAATTACCAGAGGATGAACAGGTAATTAAATACTCTTGGATCAATGGCTTTCGCGTTTTGTTTATTTTTCGACAAGCATGTTTTATTTATTTATTTATTTATTTTCTTTTTTTAAGGTAATATTGGTTGGTCATAGTAGCGGAGGTGCTTGCGTTTCTTATGCATTAGAGCAATTACCTAAGAAAATATTGAAAGCTGTCTACGTTTGTGCTACGATGATATCTGATGGGCACAGACCTTTTGATGTGTTTGCCGAAGAGGTTTTTTTTATATATACTTTTAAATTTGAATTGTTGTCTAAAGATTAATCGTATAATCTTTATTTCTATGATGTAGGGAGTGTTTGCAAACTCTTTTAAAAAAAAAGGTGTTTTCAGGTTTAATATGCATTTTCTATTGTTTAATGCTTTTATATATAATAATTCTTTCGTGCAGCTTGGTTCGGCCGAACTTTTTTCACCCGAGTCGAAGTCTCTAATTTATGGCAACGGCAAAGACAAACCTCCAACGGGATTCATGTTTGAGAAGCAGCATATGTGTGATTTATATTTCAATCAGTCCCCCTCAAAGGTGCAGTTAACAAAAAAAAAATAAAAAAAAAAGTTTATTGTGTCATTATTAGTCAAATATATGGTACCATGAAATAATTGTATTGTTATTTCAGGATGTTGCCCTAGCAATGGTGTCGATGAAACCCATTCCTCTTGGTCCGATGATGGAGAAAGTGCGTTTATCAGCAGAAAAGTACGGAAAGGGGAGTCGATTCTACATACAAACGTTCGACGATAATGCCCTTTCGCCAGATGTCCAAGAAAGGCTTGTGAGGGAAAATCCACCTCAAGGGGTATTCAACATTAAAGGCAGTGACCATTGCCCTTTCTTCTCAAAGCCTCAGTCATTGCATAAGATACTGGTTGAGATTGCACAAATTTCATAGGACAAAAACACTTTCTTTTAAACCATTTCATTCTCTCTGTAGTTGGGGGTATAATTATCAGTTCACTATATACAGATTGCATAAAATTGTTTACTGTAATCAAGTTCATTGTTGTCCATTCATTATTTCTCGCTATCTTTGGTTTATATTTGGATATTTTATTCAATTAAAATAAGTGTTATTATTAGTTGAATTTTAATCAACTATAGTCCTAATATCCACCTAATGTAATACTTTGTTTATTATATTTTGCCTAATTCATTATCTTCATTTTATTATATTTTGCCTAATTTAAATTTTTTTTTATTCTACTAATATAAAATATTTTAGGAATATAATAATTAGAAAACAAAATCTAAATTTGTTATCTTAACCAAAAGGACAAATCTCAAATAAGATAATCTTAATAATAAAAATTATATATGAAAATAATCTAAATAATTTGTATTTATAATAAGATTTATATCTTTAGAATTTCAAATATTTCAAATAACGAAATTAAGAATTATGCGCAAGATAATCTAAGTACGTAGCTAAAAATTATTAAAGAATTTAACCTAATTATTAAAATATAAAGATACTTAATTATGATAGTGATTAATAGTGATTAGACACTGGTACAAGCACTTGCTAAGAATAAGCTAATTTTGAATTTTAAGTTTATTCATATTTTTAGATTTAAAATTATTTAAGTGTTACAATTTTATATTTTAAATTTATCTTTGATAAATCTCGAATCAAACTTGTAGCTATATTAAATCACATATTTCAGAATACATGAATATATAAACTTATACCAAATTGATATATTATACGGAAATTCTACAGATGATTATATAATTTTAATGCTTGCAAAATATGATATATATAAATATATATATATATATATATATATATATATATATATATAGGATTAGGTTCAAATAGATCCCACGTCAATATATGCGAACCTAGGAACCAATCCAGGCCGTAGATCTAACATTGCACAGTGCAATTATATGTCCAGGTTCATTGTGCTTTTTACACAGTACTATAGTGCTAAAATCAGTCCAATTTTTTTAATTTTAATTATATATATATTTTTTTACGTTTTAAAACATGCAATATGTATCTTAAATTGTAGATCTTGAGAATGTGGTTAATTTGATATGTATTTCATTCAAAACGAATAAAATTTGAAAAAGTTATGGTTTGTTGAAGATTTGAGTTTAATTTCAAAATTTTGAATTTGCAGTTTATAGACGAAATTTGCAATGCTTTTTTATACAATCGTAGTGTTTTTTTTCTTAATCTATTGTGCTTTCCAAAGAACAATTTAGTGCTCTTTGTAAATGTTGATATATGTCCAAAATACCATTTTTAATTAATTAATGCATTTTTTTACATTATTACCATGCTGACATGTCATGATCTCAACCATCAAAATTATCCAATCTAATGGTCAAGATGATTCCCTAGGTTCACATATAATGACGGGTTCTCATTTGAACCCAACCCTATATATATATATATATATATATATATATATATATATATATATATAATTATATAGATTATGTTGTTTAATAATAGTCTTGATTTCATGGAGCTGCCAAGTTCCCCAACAAATTACGTTATTTCTTGGATTTTATAGTCACTAGACTAGATATTGGCATCCCAAAGCCCTATTGATTTTTTGATTAAAATAGACATGTTTAAAAAGATAAAAATAATTTTTTCATAAAATTAATTTAAATATTTAAAAAAGCAAAAAAAATATTATCTTCCTCCCCAAACCTTTCAAGACACATTTCAAACTTCACTTCAACACAAAACTCAATAATGGAGAATGGAGAATGATAGTAAATAAGATGAATGATGCAAGTTTTCTCTACAGTTTTTAATGTTACAATAATCACATTCTATTTTTGTACATTTTTTTATCATTTCTTTTTTCATAAAATGGTTCATTAGGATTAATTATCGGAGTTGTGTTCGAACCGGTAATAATGAACATAAACAAGTTGTTCGGAAAAAAAGTTCGAACACATCATAATTTATGGCAAAAAACAGACTGTTCGAACCAGATTTCCGAACATGGATTTCAAGTTCGAAAATCTGCTTCGAACAATTTATTTTTTGTTAAAAATAGAGTGTTCTAAAAGAATTCCCGAACATTACACAGTGTTTTAAAAAAAATCGAACATTACACATTTTTTCAAAAAAAAATCGGACACTGCTTTATTATTCGTGAAACCAGAGTAGAACCTACGATAAGCCAGATTTTTTTTTTTTTTCAATTTTCTTTGAAGGAATATCAATTTTTACAAATATGAGAGACTTATCCTAAATGTTTGATTACTATATAATCCATCTACTCATTTTGTTGCAATTTTTTTTGAAAAACAGTTCTTCATTTTTCGCACTTTTTCTTTTCCTTTCTTCTTCGTTTTTTCTTTTCTATTCTTCTAGGTTTTTTGTACGTCTTCTTCATTTTTTCCTTTTTTTATTTTATAATTCTTTGGTTATTATATTATTTATTAGATAGGGGTAAAGTAGGGAGTTTATGGGGTTGATTTAATAAAATTTTAATATATTTGAAATATTATTGGAGTATTTTTATTCATGGGTCAACTCATCAATTTTTTGGTGTAAATATCGGTCTCTTATATATATATATAACACACTAGTTTAACACACGTGTATTACACGAGATTAATAAAAAACTAAATATAAAAAATATTTGTGAAAATTACAAAGTAAAAAGTTTTAAATTTAAAATAAAATATTAAAAGAATGTGTTCTCACGTGTCCTATTCAATTTAATAATTATTATAATTATTAATTAATATTATATTTTAATGTTTAAATTAAACTTGTTGATAATTATATTTACATACTTATAAAAACTCAAAGATATCACAATTTCAACCTGTATCTAATCTATATTAATTAATTGTTATTAACTTATTTTATATTTTTTATGTTTAAATTAACTTTGTTAATAATTATAGTTACATACTTTGAAATTTTCAAAAGGTGTCATACTCTTAAGCCTTCTCGCATTGTGCCACTATCCAATAAATATTAATTATTTATTATTATATAATTTTATTTTATTTTTATATTTAGATTGAGTTCATTACTAATATATAGTTACATGCTCCAATTATTGCAAATATATCATAATTTACTTATACAAAATATTTAAAAGGCCAAAAATAAATTATTTAAATTTTTATTATAAATACTATTTATTTATTTATCTTCATAAATAATTTTTTTTGTAATTAAAATTATATCATATGTAATTTGTCTTTTAATTAAAATAATTAATTTATATTTTTTTTCTACTAATTATATATGACTTATTTTTTATTCTTATATTAGGAGTATAAAAGAGAGTTATTGAATTAGACAAAATATAATAAAAGAAAACTATTAAGTTAGACTAAATATAATCAAAAGAAAAATATTAAATTATGCAAGATACAATAAAATAAGAATGTTAAATTAGGCATATATTAGGCTCAGGTGACACATACGCAACTGAAGCACCTAAATTTTTTATCATCTATGCGAAACATACGAAGCAGACACATAGATTAAGAGGATTTTGCATTAATATATATTTGTGTAACACCCGTGTATTACACGGGACTTATCAAAAAATAATATAAAAAATATTTGTGATAATTACTAAATTTTATATCTAAAAAAAATTAAAAATTAAAATAATGTATTCTCAATCCGTGCCTTGTACAGGTCTAATCTATTTATTAATTATTATAAATATTAAATAATCTTGTATTTGATGTTTAAATTAAATTCATTAATAATCTTAATTACATACTTACAAAAACCCAAAAGACGTCACATTCTAAATCTGTGTCTAATATCTATTTTATTAATTATTATTATTAAATTATTTTATATATTAATATTTAGAATAAATTCGTTAATAATTATTAGTTACATACTTTGAGACATTCAAAAGATGTCATAATCTCAAGCCGTGTCGTATTGTACTGGTGTCTAAACAATATTTATTAATTATTAGTATATAATTTAATTTTTTATGTTTAGATTGAATACATTAGTAATATATAGTTACATACTTAGATTATTGTAAATAACTCATATTTTACCTATATAGAATATTTAAAACTCCAAAAATAAAATTATTTTAAATTCTATTATCAATAAAACTTATTTAATTATTTTCATAACAAAGTTTTTTTGTAATTAAAATTATTTTATATGTAATTTTTTTTAATTAAAATAACTAATTTAGATCTTATCTACTAATTATATATGACTTACTAGCAAAAGGCTTGTGCTACGCTGTGGCCGTTTGCAAACTTGCAATTGAATGTTTGAAATTCCGGAATAACAGGCATAGGAGGATATAAACATCTGCAGGGCATCATGAGAAATAACAATTCATTGGGCATTACTGAATCATTTTTGAAGACAATTCAAAAGCTAGTTTAGTGACATAGCATTTTTCAAAATAGATTGCTCATAGTTAACATTCGTAGGCTGCGATGAGACTAAGAATTCACTGGGCATCATCGAACCAGTTCGAGTACAATATAATAGCTAGCTTACGTACATCATATTTCCCAAAATAGTTTGACTACAGTCATATTTGGGACACAAAAATATATATACACCAAAACTGCATAATGCCCACAAAATCAAGAGTACATCTATGTGAAAATGTCAGAGCAACTGACTTGTCTTCAATCATTGAGTATCTTCCTCGCAACACTGAATTGGAAAACATGTAATCACCAAAAAAATTATTTTTAGCTAACATGTAAAAACAACAACTGAAATTATGTTGTATTGCAGTATTCGCCTGGTTTTCATTTTTTTGGCAGGTGACTCATCAAGAAAAAGATCTTTTGGGATTGCATATGATGTTGGAGAGAGTTATGTGAGTGTTGCATCGTCTTCAGGCTTCTCACTATTGGCGGTCGATCCCATTTTATCATTTTCCTTAAACGCGATGTCTTTGACTAGATCTGTTATTTTCAATAAGAAGGCAAAAACTTTGTATTTTTAAGGAGCTGATCACATGCCTGGTTGGTTAAACAAATGGTGAAAATATATTCCTCATTGATATTTGCCTTTAACTCCTAAGGTAGTCGATCACTCTGCACTCCTGTGAAATATCCGAACTTGTAAGCTGGTATCTAGACAGTTTCTCAGCAAATGCACCAAACACAACTGCCTCGAGTTTTTCAGTTTCGTCTTGGAGAGGCAATTTCAGTCGCATACTGTTGATGTTACAATGAAACTGACGATGAGAATTCTGTAAGGTGAAATGCTAGATTGTAATATGAGATGCAGTTTTTTCTGATTGATAATTTGTAATATGAGATGTGGTGTACATATATGCATATATCAATTAATTGGACATAATATGTAATCTGAACGATAAAAATATGAAAGTGCAAGAAACATAGTGGTTACAATATAAGTTATTGGAAAAAAAAGAAAAAGCACTCTTCGCTGACACCGCGGAAGTTTTGCATTATGGTTGGAGCAGAGATTTTCGGAGCATGTCACACGAATAGTTTATGTAACGTAAAGATAGAAAGTAAATTTTATCTTTGTAAAGAACAGTGAGATAGAGCTGATAGGGCGATATGTGCGCCAGACCTGGTTTTGGGTAGCTCTGACTTAGAGTAGTTAGACACATTAAGGGAGGGCTAGCGAAGTCCTGCCTTAGAGAAAGACATAAGTAATCTTCCTGCGGACGTCAGGAATATCGGGAAAAGGTGATTATCGTCTGTATCCCCTCCGGAAGGTGGTTATCTTGAGGAGATCACTAAGCCTGAGGATTATGTCGGGCCGAAGTTTCAGGGATTGGCGTTTAGCCTGGTCTGGGTTACGGATCTTGTTAGGCCCTCTAAGAAATAGAGATCATCCCCAAGTACAGCAAGACTTGATCTGTTGAGAGACAGGAACATAAAAGACAAGAAGAGCTGGATGACTACAGGTCTGACTCCGTGAATTTTGTGGAAATCTAAGAGCTAATATAACGCGGAGTGAAGGAGGACCTGTTTATCAGACTCCCGAGGGGGAGGCAAGTGGGACCACTTGTCAGAATTTGTTGCATAACGGTCCGAGATTCGCGGCGTGTGCCCCTGGGATACCGGCTGGGGTCCCCACTAGGGAAAGCTATAAATATCTCAGCCCCAAGGATGAGGGAGGTACGTCATTCCTTCTTATTCTTTTCTGGAAAACACCTCAGGCACTGACTGACTTAAGCATCGGAGAGGTTTCCACCGGAAAACCACCGGTGGTCCTTTCTAATCTATTTTTGTGGCGTAGGTTCAAGAAGTTCTGAGGCTTTCGAAGTGTTATCCAAGTAATTCATATTTCGGGCTGAAACAATTGGCGCCGTCTGTGGGAATATCGGCCGGGCTAAGACGTGAGGATGACTTCAGACGGTTGGAAGCGAAGTTTGATAGGGGAGTTGGGCGGCACTCCGAGTTCCGCCATGCATGCTCACGCACAACAGGCACCGGGATCATCATCGATACCAGATGCAACGGGATCGGCCATGGCAGCTCCGCCGAGCTCCACATCACCGCCTTCAAGGGAGCCTGCTGCGGCTGGGGGTGTCTCTCTCAATGAGTCGCTTCTAACACAGCTGTCCGAATTGATTGGCAAAGCTGTGGAGGCGGCGGTCGAGAAAAAATTTGCGGAAATGGCATCGCCGCCGGCCAGTACACTACCGGAGCGGGCAACCCCGGCAGTAGAAACAGAGCCACTGCGTGCTCGGCGTGCGGAGAAAGTCCACCAGCCAGACAGAGAAGAGCATCTTGCCACATCTGACGGCGACATTACCATCCAGGTTAACTCCGGCCTGGCTGAGCAGATGCAAAGCCTGCGGAAAGAGGTGCGTGAATTTAGGAAGAAGATGGCGGGTGCGGTTGCACCGCCAGCACGGCGAGGCACCCCGTTTACGGAGGAAGTCATGTGCGATGACGTCCCAGCATCCTATCGGTCCTTGAGATTTGAATATAATGGGACGACGGATCCAGCAGACCACCTCAACCATTTTCAGATAGCAGCTGCGCTACATAAATTTTCCAATTCAGTTATGTGTCGGGTCTTTCCAATGACCTTTACCAAATCGGCACAGCTCTGGTTCAGCCAATTGCCACCAAGGTCTATCAGCAATTTTGACGAGTTCAGCTCTGCTTTTTTACACCAGTTCACAAGCTGCAGAAAATATCAGAAAATGCCGCTTGAACTTTTCAGTTTAAAGCAGAAAGAGAATGAGAGCCTACGTTCCTACATCAATAGGTTCACGACAACAAAGCTGGAAGTGCCCTCGGCGTCAGAAGAGCTGCTTGTAAACGCTTTAGTGCAAGGTTTGAGGAAGGGAGAGTTCTTCCAGTCCTTGGTGGTAAGGCCAGCATTGAAATTTGGAGAACTCTTGGAAAGGGCCGAGAAGTATATCCACTTGGAGGAAGCTTTGAAGCTCAAGGATGAAGGGGAGAGGAAGAGAGAGAGGTACGACAAGGATGACAGGGTAGCGACGAAAAAGTCCAGATTAGAGCTGTCAATGGGTAGGTCTCGATTTGATAAATATACTCCTCTGGCAACACCTCCGGGCGAAATTTTGCAGGCAATAGAGCGTCACCCAGAGCTCAAGTGGCCCAAAACTTACTCGCAAAAGCCAAGAAAAGAAAGGTCAGATCGCTTTTGTCGTTTCCATAACGAATACGGGCATAACACGGATGAATGTACCTCATCTGAAGGACGAATTGGAGAGAATGGTCCAGGCTGGACATCTAAAGGAATATGTTGGCACGAGAAAGGGTGAAACCAGGCCTGGACATCACAGTTCAGATCGCTTCCCACAAGGCAAGGGTGGTCGGGCGGATATCCAGGACAGAGCAAGAACTGGATTGAGAAGATCTGACCAGGCCCAGGTCGTTCATGGTGAAATCCAAATGATAACGGGGGGAGAGCTGGATGAACACTCTAAGAGAGCTCAACACAGCTATGTTAGGGCTGCTAAAGACCTAGTCAGAGCATCCTGAGAAGTGGGACAGGTAGCGGCCACACCTAACATTTGCTTCGGATCGGAGGATAGCGATGGCATCCTCGCTCCACACATGGATGCTTTAGTGATAACAGCTACTATCGCCAACTATAACGTTCGCCAAATTTTCATAGACACAGGATCTTCTGCTGATATTCTATTCTTAGATTGTTTTACAAAACTAAAGTTGAATGTTGAACTTGAAGAGGTAACCACTTCCCTGGTGGGATTCGCGGGAGGTGCCTTAAAACCTAAGGGAGCGGTGAGACTCCTTGTAACTCTGGGGGAAGAGCCATATAGGGTGACACGAATGGTGCGTTTCCTGGTAGTGGACGCACCATCCTCATATAATGTTATGTTGGGTCGGCCCTCTCTGAGCCAATTCCAGGCTGTCATCTCGGTTTTCCACATGAAAATGAAGTTCCCCACGGAAGACGGAACTGGTGAAGTAAGAGGAGACCAATATGCTGCATGGCAAACGTACGTGGATTGCATACGGCGGAATGAAGAGGAGAGGATGAGCAAAAAGGCTCGAACGGAGCAGTCGCAGCTAGAACCAACAAGACGGGAGGAAGGGCTGATGATAATAGAAATCGTTCCAGGCGATGCGAGTAGAACTCTTCGGGTAGGCACGACGCTTAGCCCTGAGGTATTAATAGACCTGGTGGCTCTATTAAGAGAGAGTGCAGATGTCTTCGCGTGGTCCCCTCAAGATTTAGTGGGAATAGACTCTGAAGTTGCCGAGCACCGCCTCAATATCTGCTCAAATATAAAATCGGTTAAACAGAAAAAACGCATTTTCGGGCCAGAAAAGGAGGCTATCATAGAGGCAGAAGTAGAGAAGCTCTTGCAAGCCGGGCACATTCAGGAGATACAGTTCCCAGAATGGCTCTCCAATGCAGTGTTGGTCCCGAAAACAGAGGACTGGTGAATGTGCATCGATTTTAGAGATCTGAATCGCGCCTGGCCAAAGGATCATTACCCATTGCCAAGAATTGACCAGCTTGTGGACTCCACTTCTGGCTGCGAGCTCTTGAGCATGATGGACGCCTCGCAGGGATACCATCAGATTAGATTAGCCAAAGAGGATTGGAAGCGCGTTAGCTTCATCATTCCAAAGGGAATGTATTGTTACGTGGTTTTTGGCCTAAAAAATGCAGGTGCTACCTATCAGCGACTGGTAGATAAAATGTTCAAAAATCAGCTCGGTCGGAATATGGAGGTATATGTAGATGATATGTTAGTCAAGAGCATAAAAGCAATGTCACATGTGCAGGATCTACGGGAAACTTTCAATACTCTGCGAAGGTACAAAATGAGGCTTAACCCAAAGAAATGCACGTTCGGAGTCAGGGCTGGCAAATTTTTGGGCTATATGGTCACGAAAAATGGTATTGAGGCTAACCCTGAAAAGGTGAAGGCTATCATGGAAATGAGCGCGCCTCAGAATGTAAAGGAGATGCAATGTCTGGCGGAACGAATCAATGCCTTAAGCAGGTTTATATCCAGGTTCGCCGAGAAAAGCTTACCATTTTTTCAGGTCTTGAGGAAAAAGGCCAGGTTCCAGTGGAACGATGAGTGTGAGGAAGCCTTCCGATTGCTAAAAGAGTATTTGGCCAGTATGACTTTACTCACTAAACCCGTCCAAGGAGAGCCCTTGGTACTGTATTTATCGGTGGGGCAAAAAGCGGTCAGCTCTGTCCTAATCAGGGAAGATGGTAAGATACAGAAACCAGTATATTTCTGGAGTAAGGTCTTGCATGCGGCAGAAGTGAGATATGTGGAGGTGGAAAGGGCAATGTTAGCCCTGGTAGGAACTGCAAGGAAATTACGACCATACTTCCTTTCTCATACAATTGTTGTACGAACCAATCTACCATTAAAAAATATAACGGATAAACCAGAAGCATCAGGGAGGCTGGTCAAGTGGATCATAGAGTTAAGCGAATTTGATATTGTGTTTGAGTCCAGAACCGCAATTAAAGCTCAAGCTCTGGCTGATTTTGTGCAAGAGATGGCCGGTCCCCTAGATGAACTGAAAGGGTGGATAATTTTCACCGACGGTTCTGTATGTAATCAGGGTTGTGGGGCTGGAATTGTCTTGGTAGACCCAGAGGGCGTATCTGCCGAGTTCGCTGTCCGATTAGARCCCACGTTTTCTAACAATGTCGCCGAGTATGAGGCCCTTTTGAGAGGGATTCAAATGGCGAAAGACCTAGGGGCGGAACGATTAAGTGCCAAGGTAGACTCGCAGCTCGTCTGCAAGCAAATTAGTGGGGATTTTGAAACAAGAGAGGAAAACATGCAGAAGTAACTAGCAAGATTCAGAGAGCTAGCCAAAGGTATGAAAGAATTAACTGTTACTCAGATTCCCAGAGAGGAAAACGGCCGTGCGGATTTCTTAGCAAAAATAGCAAGTTCAGCCACGGATTGTTATGAACGAACGATCACCTTGTTGAAAGCAGAAAAGGAGTTCGGAGTCGAGCAGGTCTGTACGGTTGCTGAGGAGCAAGATTGGCGTTCCCCCATAAAAAGGTACCTCGAACAGGAGGTCTTGCCAGAGGAAAAGAGAGAAGCGGCGAAAATACGGAACAGGTCTGCTAGGTTTTGTCTGATCAAGGGAGAATTATTCAGGAGAGGGTTTGGTCAACCTCTTTTAAGATGCTTAGCACAAACAGATGGAGGTCTGGTGCTAAAAGAGAGACACGAAGGTTGTTGCAGCAACCATATGGGGGCCAGAGCTCTAGCCAGTAAAGTATTGAGAGCTGGTTATTTCTGGCCTTCTCTGAGGAAGGAAGCTGAGGACTTCGTTAGAAAATGTGAAAAGTGCCAGAAAATGGCCCCACTAATCCATCAACCGGRGGAAGAGKTCATGACGATGAGTTCCCCRTGTCCCTTRGCTAAATGGGGTATTGATTTGGTCGGCCCATTCCCAATGGCCCCAGCCCAGAAAAGGTTTTTGGTTGTGGCTATTGACTATTTCAGCAAGTGGGTRGAAGCAGAGGCTCTTGCTAGAATAACAGAGGAAGCTGTGATGGGTTTCATTTGGAAGAACGTGGTCTGCCGCTTCGGTATACCAAGAATACTGGTGTCAGACAATGAGACCCAATTTACAGGTGCCAAGATAAAGGCCTGGTGCGCCAAGATGAACATTCAGCAACACTTTACGGATGTATACCACCCACAAGCGAATGGTCAGGTCGAAGTAACTAACCGTATTTTAGTCCAAGGGATTAAGTCACGACTGGACAGATCTGGAGGAAAGTGGGTGGAAGAACTGAGCTCCGTACTGTGGGCATACCGTACGAATCCTAAAGAAAGTACGGGTGAAACCCCTTTTAGTTTGGTGTACGGTATGAATGTTGTAGTGCCCGCAGAAGTCAGCCTTAAAACTCATCGGATCCAGAATTTTAATGAAGAACAGAATGAGCTATTAAGGCAGGACGCTTTAGATCTGATTGAGGAGAAAAGAGAACAAGCTGTGTTACGAATGGAACATATTAAAGGAAGGGTAAAAGCGGCATATGACAAAACTGTGGTCAAGCGGTAATTTCGAGCAGGAGATCTGGTCTTACGACGGTCTGACCTAGGGCAAGCAAAGGGGAAGTTGGAAGGATCTTGGCGAGGACCAGTACAAGTCACCCAGACCTTGCCTGGTGGTGCGTACAGGCTGGAAGAGCTGGATGGCACAGCACTCCCTCGCGCTTGGAACATTGTCAATTTACGAAAATTTTACACCTAATTGTAGTGACTTTATGTTTGTTCAGTTGAATAGATTTACAGTTAAATTTACGGTTCACGACAGTGATAAATCAAGGAGAGCACATTCAAAATGTTGACGAAAAATGCTTTTTAATAATAATTTAAAGAACTTCCAACAGAAATACAAAAGCAGACATCCTCACAGAATATTCGCAAAACACAAGGACACAAATCACAAACATAAAAAAGTGAAAATACAGCCTTAGGATGGGGGCGCAGAATCAAGAAGCTGACGGAGCCGCTGGATCTCGTCTTCGTGTTCCAACAGTTGAACACGAAACCGGTCCGACAACTCCACCGCGATGTCCCAGTCGACGTGTAACTCCGCGTTCTCCCTCTTCAAGTCAACGATGATTTGTTGAAGGCGTTGTCGTTCACTACGGAATTGTGATTTCTTCTCAGCTAGTTTCTTCGTACGTTCTCGCAAATGATCCTGGAATTCGGAGATTTCTTCCTTCAGACGACCTTTCTTGTGAAGCAGTCGGATATGCTCCTCAGTGAAAAAGACGGTGGGAGATGACGAAGACGCCATGATGCAAGGAAAATAAGCCGGGGAGGGGCACCATTATATAGGAAAAGAAAAAGCGGGAAATCGCTTTGACTTGGCGCGCAGAGGGCTTGGAAAAGGAGGGAAACTAAATTAGAGTTTCGCGTGCAAAAAAGAGCCAGGATTGGCTAAGGACGGACGTCCTAAAATTTTCCTGACCTGATTGTCAGTTCAAGCCAGGATTGGCTAAGGACGGACGTCCTAAAATTTTCCTGACCTGATTGTCAGTTCAAGCCAGGATTGGCTAAGGACGGACGTCCTAAAATTTTCCTGACCTGATTGTCAGTTCAAGCCAGGATTGGCTAAGGACGGACGTCCTAAAATTTTCCTGACCTGATTGTCAGTTCAAGCCAGGATTGGCTAAGGACGGACGTCCTAAAATTTTCCTGACCTGATTGTCAGTTCAAGCCAGGATTGGCTAAGGACGGACGTCCTAAAATTTTCCTGACCTGATTGTCAGTTCAAGCCAGGATTGGCTAAGGACGGACGTCCTAAAATTATCCTGACCTGATTGTCAGTTAAAGCCAAGATTGGCTAAGGACGGACGTCCTAAAATTTTTCTGACCTAATTGTCAGTTCAAGACAGGATTGGCTAAGGACGGGCGTCCTAAAATTTTCCTGACCTGATTGTCAGCTCAAGCCAGGATTGGCTAGGGACGGACGTCCTAAAATTTTCCTGACCTGATTGCCAGCTCAAACCAGGATTGGCTAAGGACGGACGTCCCAAAATTATCCTGACCTGATTGTTGGTTAAAGTCAAGATTGGCTAAGGACGGATGTCCTAGATTCCGCCCAACCGGATTGATCGATAAGGTCGGGACGGATCAAGTCAAGATTGCTATTTTCCCGACCTGATTGACAGCTCAAGGACGAATGTACTGGTCTGCCTGACCTGATTGTCGACTAGACCATACAACGAGATAAATATATCTTATGAGGTAAAATGTTGAAATTGCTCAAGCACTGGCATGAAACACAAAGTTTGAGCGATGAAAACAAGCAAACAGGATCCGACTCAAAACTTGTTCAAGAAATTTTAACGCGTGAAATGGCAAAAAGCTCATATATATTACTGACCAAGAACATGGTACAGGTTACACACCTTCCCCCGGAGGGTTGGCGACTTTGATTATAATAAAATAGCAGGAAATAAAAAAAGATAAAACCTAGACGCCTATCTGGGTGAAGACCTTCGGTCGGAGGCTAAGGCTCGGCGAATGCGCCAAAGCTCTCGCTCTGTCTCATGCAGACGGCGGCGATACTGGTCAGATCGCTCGGCGAGGACACGAGCTTCGCCAGCGGCGATGGTCAGGCGGTTCACTGAATCAACCAAATCTGCCTTTTCTTCCTGCAGCTGCCGGTTGACTTGRCGGAGTTRYGCCCATTCCCTTTTGTAGTGACGTTTCTTCTGTCTCTTCCTCTKCAAAAGGCGATAAAGAGAGCCGATTTTTTCTTTGAGTGAGACCAGCTGGTCGGAGAGCTTGAATTTCTCCACAACCAGAGAAATGTTCTTTCTCTTCACCGTATTAAGTTCTTCGACCAGAGGAGATGAGGACATTTTGTGGATGGATAATGATAAAGAAGAAGGAAGCATGCATACACATATTTATAAGAGGATGACACGTATAGGGTGCTAGGGTTTCCGGAAAAATGGGAAACCCTAGAAGATCAAAAGTTGCAACGAAACAAAAGCATTAATTGTCATTAAACAGAAAATATTCGAATACAAAATTCAATATCCAGAAAAAACAAATAACAGGCAGACCAGCCACACAGGCTACAACCTACAGGTCTGTTTTGATAAAACCGAAGCTGATGTAGACAAGGCGGGTAGACCTTCCCGGGAGACGCAAGCTCAACTCCTTCATGACTGCTCTGGAGTTTGGTATCCTTCGGCAAAGCTCTTCTCAAATTAAGTAGAGTCTTGCAAATCCCCCAAATCGGCGAAGGTTGGAGAGTTAGTGGCAACCATCGCCAACGATTGATCGGGGGGGGGGAGAAGAGGTCGAGCTGGAGGAGCAGAAAGTCTGACGGATATGATCGGCAAAGGATAGATCATCCAGCATGTGAAGCCGGTCACCTTCAGCAGCATAGGAAAAGGAAGTAGGCTTGGATGCACCCATAATAGCTGCCTCTCGGTCGAAAGGCAGAGAAGGATTCTCTGATATCCACTTGGCATGAGCATCCACGCCAAGGAGATAATAAGCCTCAGCCTCGGGCACCAAAAGCCGGTACAAGTCCATCGACTCCAGAAAAGCCTGGCGTGTGGTCGCTCGGATTAGTTGGATCAAACGTAGGCCTTCATCCGAATTTAAAAACCCGAGCCTCCCCTTCGCTTCACCCTCTGTGAGACTCCTAGCCTCTCCATCTCTGGCAACTTGAACTTGCTCTTGGAGCTCTTTCGCCTCGTGCTCTAGGGCGACTATCTGAGCATGCTTTTTTGCATCAGACTCCTGCAAAGCCAACAGAGCTTCCTTGGTCCCTACTAGTTCTGCCTTGAGCAGGTCCAGATCAGCATCGAGACCGTGATTCTTAGCCAGTAGCTCTTGCCTCTGTTTTTTCAAGCCCTCAATCTCCCTCTTCAGGTCCGCCTGGAGTAAAGAGCCCCGAGCCCGGGCTAGGAGGGTGGCCCTAAGCACAACCGCCTGTAAAAGGAATGTTTGACGAGAGAATGAGTGAAAGTCCCCACAAATGCTGGAATTACAAACCAATGGTATATGCCTTACCTGCGCCTCTGCCTGGCAATATGTATCCAACAGAGCGGGATCAGATAGTTTCTCCATTTCACGACGATCAGCTGTCGGAGCTAGCCCCATCATGTATTGCCTGGCCACCTCGCCGGTACAATTCATCACCGACCTATTAAAAAAGGTCTGGTTGGGATAAGGAAGAACTTGTGAGGTCCCTCCAGGGGCGTTTTCGGTCCTTTCTTCCCTCCTCCTCTTCCTTGGTTGTAGTTGCCCTTCCTTGGGGTCAGATAGGAGTTGGGCTTCCTGAACGGGGGCCGCTGGCTTGGACAGAGCCCTCTCTCCTTGCCCCGCGCTCCTTTTTATCGCCTCTGGCGGAGCAATGCTGAGGGGAACCACCGGGGGTTGCTCCTGAGGATTGCGCTCTCGCGGCCGGATGGAAGGAGCCGCCGTAAAGGTCACCTCTTCCGGAGTAGGGGAAGTTCTGGTAGGCTCACCCAATGGGCTTTTCTGATTTTTCCCTGTTGCCTTCTTTGCCTTCGCCTCTAGGAGTGCTTGCATCATGGTTACTGAAAAGAATATGAAAGAAAATGAGTTGAGTAGAAAATACGAAAGTAGTACCAGCAGAATAATAGGAGCCATGTTAGGCATATACCCATGTGGGAGGGCAGAGGTCCATTTTCCCGTTGGGAGTTGAAGAAGTTTAGAATCTTGGGTTTGAGAATCTTTGATAGATCGAAAGGGGTCTGGTTCAAGACAGCGATTTTCTCGCTCAGATGGGATGGTCTGTCGCTACGAGATATGCGAACTTGGGGATGAAGGTAGCTAATGGGCTCAATGGGAAAGCCCCAGTCCTCTGAGCTCTGGACGAAGAAGAACTTTTTCTTCCAGCTCTTATGGGATGAGGGAAGACCAGTTAAAAAATGAACATCTGTTCGTCCAGAAAGATAGAAAAAGCCCGAAGAACTCTTCGATTGAAACAAGGAAAAGAAGAGTTGGGCTGTAGGTACAAGGCCGGAATATTGGGCCGCAAGGTGAAATCCGGCCATGACGCGAAAAGCGTTGGGTAAAAATTGTTGAACTGGGATATGGTACAATCGGGATACAGCTAATATGAAAGGGTGGACGGGCAGGCTCAGCCCTGCGTGGAATTGGTCTACGTAAAAAGTCAGATGACCGGCGGGAGGTGCTGAGGCTCTCTCGTCAGGCGCTAGGCTGGTGAAAGAAAACCGGTCGGAGATAGGGAAAGTGGCACGGATATCCCTAAGGGTGTTAGTACTAACAATGGAGGGTATGTTGTCAACGAAATGAGGAACTGGAGCTATTATGGGCCTCTCCACCGGGACCATCGGCAAAGACTCAGATGAAGATATGTTTACAGAAGAGGTGGAATTTGCCGGGGAACCAGAGGGAGTTTCCCCGAGGAATTGGTAGAAGAAGTTGACATAATTGAAAGATTGAGGAAGGGTGAAAAGAGTACCTGGTTGAAGATACCTACAGGAAGTCGAGTGGAATGGAATCGCAGAAATCGCCGGAACGGTCGGGAAAATAAAAGGGAAGATTTGGGAGAATATGAAAAAAAAAAAGATTTGAAAAAGAATAATGAGAAGGACTCAAAAGTTTGTGAGACGGGATTTGAAAGATAGGACATAAAGGGAAATTTGGAGGGGCAAAAGGAAGTTGATAATTTTTGAAAACGAAAATCAAGGAAAAGTGGGATTTGATGGGATCCTCGCATTTAATGCGGGCAGAGGAACAGTACCCTAGGCGATGAGCTGGAATGATGACCGTCCTGAAATGGGACACGTGCCGCTGACCAATCAGGTACAGTACTTGGGAAGATGTGTGGGTATGGTAACCGTTTGGGGAATATGAACCGACACCACTAAGGCCAATAATTAGGGCTGTTGGGCAGGCGGATATCTCGAGATTCCCCAGTACGAGAAGTCATAAAGACGAAATGGCCTCATTTATTTCGAAAGAGCTTGGGGATATTACCGATCTACCCCAACTGCTTGGGGGGAGGAGTTGATAGGGCGATATGTGCGCCAGACCTAGTTTGGGGTAGCTCTGACTTAGAGTAGTTAGACACATTAAGGGAGGGCTAGCGAAGTCCTGCCTTAGAGAAAGACATAAGTAATCTTCCTGCGGACGTTAGGAATATCGAGAAGAGGTGATTATCGTCTGTATCCCCTCCGGAAGGTGGTTATCTTGAGGAGATCACTAAGCCTGAGGATTATGTCGGGCTGAAGTTTCAGGGATTGGCGTTTAGCCTGGTCTGGGTTACGGATCTTGTTAGGCCCTCTAAGAAATAGAGATCATCCCCAAGTACAGCAAGACTTGATCTGTTGAGAGACAGAAACATAAAAGACAAGAAGAGCTGGATGACTACAGGTCTGACTCCGTGAATTTTGTGGAAATCTCAGAGCTAATATAACGCGGAGTGAAGGAGGACCTGTTTATCAGACTCCCCAGGGGGAGGCAAGTGGGACCACTTGTCAGAATTTGTTGCATAACAGCCCGAGATTCGCGGCGTGTGCCCCTGGGATACCGGCTGGGGTCCCCACTAGGGAAAGCTATAAATATCTCAGCCCCAAGGCTGAGGGAGGTACGTCATTCCTTCTTATTCTTTTCTGGAAAACACATCAGGCACTGACTGACTTAAGCATCGGAGAGGTTTCCACCGGAAAACCACCGGTGGTCCTTTCTAATCTATTTTTGTGGCGTAGGTTCAGGAAGTTCTGAGGCTTTTGAAGTGTTATCCAAGTAATTCATATTTCGGGCTGAAACAAGAGCAGTGGCAGTCGTGCCAAGAAAATTGAAGGAATTATCATTTATTTTTATGCCGTCATCTGAAAGTATATAATTCTGATTTCTAAATAATGAAGTAATATTATCAAAAAATGTGAGGGTTTCATTTATGGAACTCACACCAGCTTTGGCGTTGTCAAACCATATCGAGCACAGACGAAATTGTCTCTCCCATCATCCACTCTAAATGTGCATATTGAACACGATTTGTAATATCATCCATTCGCATATTAATGCTGGCGATTTTAGCATTGACTCTGAATTTTTGGCCCTGCAGAGTCACAAACCAACCATTAGAGAAACTGATAGGCAAAAGTTCGTTTTTACTTACAGCTACATGCATATTCATGCATGTCAGAAACTGGCGCAGTAATATGAGAAACAAAAGAAAAAAAAGGAACCTGCATCATTTCATTCGGAAAAAAAAAATGAAGTAACTAAAAATATAAACTTTTGAAATTGACCAAGTTTAGAAAATAAAAGGGCATGAGGGTGTGCACGGGTGGTGAATGCCTCATCATAAGAAAAAAAAATAGTAATAAAAAAATCCATACGAAACACTGGACAACAATAAATTAGAAGAGCCGATACATTACTCCATATATTATACACGACATGAAATTAATAAAAATCAAATTTAAGATTTTGATAATGTCAATTTTTAATTAGCACTGATTTTAATACTTTTTTTTTAATTTAGTAATACTTGGATGATCAATGTTTTTTTTGCCCTTGCCTTTTTTCTTTCATTCTCGTGTTTGTGTCTTTGAAATTCTGCACAAATATCTGATGTTTGAGCTCTATGTTTTTAAATGAAGTAGAAGTAAAAAATGAAATATCTGCTGCAGACCGACATGTTTGGCATTAGGTAATGTTCTTTTTACATGTGAAATTGTAATTATAGGAAAAGAATATAATCAGTCCCTCAATGTTGCTAGTGATGTTGTATAAAACAATATAGATGCAAAAGAAAATAATTTTCCAGATGAGACTTTTATAGAGCAATCACACACACACACACACACACACACACACACACACACACACACATTTTGAGCTCTCGCATCTCTCTTGCACTCGCTAACTTAAGCATCGGAGGGCCTACGCCGGGGCTGTCCACCGCCTTGTCATTGGGTATTATTTTACAGGATCGATCAGGTCGTTAGGAGTCTTCTGGAGATCAATCAAGGCGTTAATCCCGTATTCAGAGTTAATCAGGTCACTGACTTCATATTTAAGGTCAGTACCCCATATTCTTGAGGCACCAATCTTTTTGGTCACATCAAGTGGCGCCGTCTGTGGGAAAGAGGGACAACGAATCCTTGAGCAAAAGATGTGAGACTATTTATAAAACGCAACATGAAAGGAAGATCTATACCACCTAGGGTCCTGGATTTTGGACCTGGATCAAGCAATACAAAGGAAGCTAATAAAGACGCAGATAAAGATAAACAAACAAAGAGTGGTCCGACACCTCCCTTGGGAGAACCGACGATTCAGAAGCTTGAAACCACACCACCACCTTCATCGGTGAAGAAAAACACAAACAAATCGGAAGAAGAACCTCGGAAAGCGGTACCCAAGATCACCAGGCAAAAGGCAATCCAGGTAGGAACGACGGAGTGGGAGAAGTTACCAAACGATAAACCCTATTACGTTGACAAGGGGCTCTTGGTAGGTTTGATGATACAAATATATCCAGATAAACGAAAGGAGATGGACGAACTTCTGGTGGGTAATGCATCTAAGAGTGACAAAGGGAAGGAAAAGCTTAACAGAAAGCTGATGAATACACGCCAGGGCCAATAACGGCTGAGCAAGAAAGGAATAGGGAGTCTTACCCATGGAAACTAAGCCGCGAGCTATTGAAAAGTTCAAGCAAACGGAGATATGCAGAATATTATACGTCATCCTTTGAGGATAACCATACCGAGGATAGTCTATGTATGGAAGGAGGGTCACAGGATCTACATTATAAATAAGAGAAAGGCACTACTGCAGAAACAGAACTCCACGGCACCTCATCCACGGCGGTTCTGGAAAACCTCTGTTAAATATGTTTTTACGGCAGTTTTCCAGAAAACCGATGTTAAATCTATAATTATACGGCGGTTCTCTTATAACCGCCGTAGAATCCTACACTTTACAGTAGTTATCTGAGAAATGCCATTAAATCTGAACTACTTAACGTCAGTTCTTAAGGAACCGCCGTGAATTAACAAGTATTCACGGCGGTTCCTTAAGAACCGATGTTAATTAGTTCACTGGATTTAACGGCGGTTCTCAGAGAACTGCCGTGAATGATATGACTTAACGGCGATTCTATTAGAACCACCATAGAAAGTAGTCTTCCATGTCACCTATTCGCGTCTTGCTCAATCAAGTTGTTTCGACCGTTGATCCGTGTCTCATCCGACGATCTGCATTAAGGAACCTTTTTTTTTTCAAACAAGCCCTTTATCTTTATCTCCTTTCCAAACAAGACCTTTATCCTTATCTCTCAAAATTTGTCTTCTTCTCCAGATTCATCAGCAGTTGGCGACCGATGGGTGTCTTTGTTGGATGGGCTTTGTTTCATCATTAATCTCTCCCCCAAATCACTCCGTACAGTAAATCAAAACCCTCATTTTTGCCCAACCACTACCACCACCTATGGCTGCTCCGCCATCTGATAAGAATGTTCCTCAGACCACGAAAGCGATTGCTATCACCAAGTAAATTTCCATTTTCGTTATTATCTATACCCCACACAATCTAAATCAGTTTTGGGATTAATCGGAGCAGAGAAAAATGAAAGCGAGAGATGGAGTTCATATGAGCTCGTGGGAAGGGTAGGTTCGGCAATTCCAATGGTTTCGTTGACCAGAACTCAAGTCAGCGTCGATGAAATTCAATCGGCGGCCACCTTTTCCGGCCCATACCCTCCCTCTCTTCATGCCCCTTTGCTGAGTTCATCTGAAACTTTTTATCCTAATGATAATTTGAATAATCACTTTTTTTTTCATTTTGAATTATTTAACTGTGGTGTTTTATGTGTGTATGTAAATAACTTCATCTAGGATGCTTCTTTTTGTGTCTTGTACAACTGAGGATTGTTTCTTATGAACATGTAGGCAAAAAAAATAAATCAAATTTACTTGCATTCTGGTGTATTATTTTTAATTAAGTTGTGTAAAGTTAACTTAAGTCAATCTCAATCCACTTCAGTTGTTTTGTCTGTTTGGTATCTGGGATTTGAGACTCGTTGGACTTTACTTGTGGATTGAGAAACCAACTTAACTTGTGAATCATTTGAAGTGCATTTGCCTCTGGCAATGAAGCTTTATTGAGTTGTGAAACATAAATATTATGTTAAAGTTCTTTAAAAGCATCAATTATCTAGTGTACAACAATTTGATACGAGCTTTGTGCAACTAGGATGAAGGAGTTTGTGTGTTGATGCTTGCAAAAATTTTGTTTGCAAATTTTGAAAAAGGTCTATAGAGTATGGGTTGCAGTTTGTTGCATTGATTAGATTTGAGTTCTCTTGTGGTAAAGGTAAAGAATTGTGGTGAGATTCTTGATTGGACAATATCTTTCATATATATGTTTGGTACAAGAGAATGTGATGGATGATGCTCACAACTTGATGCTCCCTGTATTTTATTGCATTTTAAGTGAACTTGCAATTTACTTTTCTTATAGTTTTAACTTGTCTGCTTTTTCTTTGTAACTAGTAGAAGTGTGAATTTTTTGTATTGTCTAAAATGTTTGTAGTTCAAGTTATTCTCAAATCCATGTCCTTTAACTAGGATACAATTTGTTAACTACATCATCAAATCTTGTAAATATAATTTTTCTTTTTACTTTTTTTTAGTTACCTACAAGTCATATATTGTTTATTTACTTACATATGTGGGATTCTGAATTAGGAACATGAAGTATTTTTTATTTTAGAAATTTATTTGGTGATAATACTCCACTAATAATGTTGGAAGTATATTGTTATAAAACTCTATTTTCAGGGTCTTCAGGAAAACCCCCAAATCTCCGTACACTAAACCCTAGTAGCCAAAAAAGGACAGGTGATCCTAACTGCAGTTCTTACTGTTTTTGCGGGTCAACTCAATTAAGATTGTTATTTTTTTTTCTTTTCCTTTTTCTTTTCCGGTTGGGTTTGGATTGGGATTATTTTAAGGGAAAAAAACTTTTTGCCCCCCAGACTATTTCGATTTTCACAGTTTACCATACGAACTTTTTTTTGGGACAAACCACCATCTGAACTATGCGTTTTTTGTAACTTACCCCCTGAAATCAGAATTTTGGTGGTTTTGGATACCAAATCCGGTTTGTTAAGGTTTTTTTTGGTAACTTCACTCCTTATTTCTAATCCTCCCCTCTTTCTCCGCCCTAATCTACCATTTCTACAATGATAACGGCACGACGGACCTCCTCTCCATGGAGAAGAAGATCAGCAACGACATTTTGCGGATTAAAGAACCGTCGTGCCGCTATCATTGTAGAAATGGTAGATTATGGCGGAGAAAGGGGGGAGGATTAGAAATAAGGAGTGAAGTTACCAAAAAAAAACCTTAACAGATTGGATTTGGTATCCAAAACCACCAAAATTCTGATTTCAGGGGGTAAGTTGCAAAAAATGCATAGTTCAGATGGTGGTTTGTCCCAAAAAAAAGTTCGTATGGTAAACTGTGAAATTCGAAATAGTCTTGGGGGCAAAAAGTTTTTTTCCCTTATTTTAATTTGTGGAAAATAAAATTATGCTGCATGTAAAAGCAGCTGACTGGGTTAAATAAATTTGAGAATCCTTTATGTTCCTTTATTATGTATGCTTTAATATCCTATTCTCTGAAAATTGATTAGATTTTATAAAAAATTTGTTTCATTTTCCTTTTTTTTTTCCGTGTTCTTAACATTGTGTATACAATTCTTTTATCACTTAGTCAAGCTGTTCCTTTCTAGTAATTGGTTTTCTATTTGTTTATGTTTCAAAAATCTTTTTCATATTCTCAATATTGGTTTTGTCAAAAATGTGCGTTTGGGTGTGCGATCTGGAAGTTTTTTGGATACATGGTGACAGAGCGGTGATTTGTACATATTTTGTATGGTGATTTTCATGTATTTTTGCATTGTATGTTGTGTTGCTTTTTAGGGTTGTTTTAGGTTTATCTTTTTATCGTTTTTCTTCCTTTTAAATGTTTTTCGTCTCGTTTGGTGTTTAATGTGTTTTGTACTTTATTTTATATGAAATAATCTAATTTTGATTTATTTTAGTGGTAAATAGCCTCGAAGACGACGAAGATTGGACGGAGCAAATGTACTGTGGCTGACAACTGGGGTACCAGTCCTCCACCACTGGGTTACCCAGTGTCCGAGTCCCTGCCGACACTAGCTGACGGACGCCCGCAACTTGCGCCCACGTCGATCGACGCACCGTCGGATGCTTGGTCGACGCACACTTGCAGTTGCGTCGATCCTAGCTCCGTCGATCGATGGCATTGCCTGGTCGACGCGAGCAGCCTGCGCCCAACATCGGATCGACGCACCGTCGACGCTCCATCAGTTTGAGCAGTTATTTTCGGAAAATCTATAAAAGGCAAGTGGTTTTCTTCATTTTAGAGTGCTAGGACGAGGGGGAAAGTTCAGAATAATGTAGAGAACCCTCGGTTCCATGCCAACCTTTCGATTCACGCAAGATTAGATTTAATAGTTCGTCCATTTCATTGTCTCTATGCCGTCCGACGTTCAAGATCGTTTTCTCGTCGTTGAAGATCATTGGATTGCCTGATGCTTTTCTAGATCATAGGTTTTTTCTGCACTTTATTTAATAGTTTTTATAAGTGGTAGATTTCGTTTTACTTTGATGTTGAACTTTAATAGCGTAATTTAGTATAA
>BMAC01000028.1:1584620-1603699 GCA_014905375.1 Phtheirospermum japonicum | reverse complement strand
CCATTATTAAATTCATAACACTACTAAAATTCGAAAAATCAATAAAAAAGTACTACATTTTAAAATTCATACTACTATTATCAAATTACATACTAACCCTACCAAATTGCAAACTACATTGTGCAGTTTTTTTTTCAAAATTTTAGATTGGACTATCAAGTTTTATATTAAATTGCACAAGATAATTTCATACTACACAATATCTTCAAAACAAATACATACTGCACCGAGCTTAATTTCATACTACTCATTACATGTGGAGGAAAACTCCATACTCGATTATTATTATTATTATTATTATTATTAGTTTTTTAGGTGTAGGGGTAGTTTTGATCATTTAAGTTGTAATTTTGATTAAATATGATATATTTTACTAAATGGGATAAAATATTTTTCATTAGAGTATTTGACAATTAATGGTAATGGGAGTGTAGTAAATGAGAATTTCCCCTAAAAAGAAACTAAACAAGGGTCTAGGTCACTAAACTTCTCTTCATAATTAATTGGGGAGTTTATTAAACACTTAACGTGTATACGTTGGGTTTGTCAATCTCACCCCAAATTTAACTTCAATCAGATATTAGCATTTCATTTGGGTCTCAATCAATGTCTAACACTAATTAAGAGTTGGCTAAAAATAAAATTTTCAATTCAAAATCTCCAAAAGATAAACACATAATTAAACAACCGAAAAATTCCTATCAATTGCTTTACCTCATCTAGGCCTAGACCAATAGATCGAGTCTAATATCAAGTAAAATTTCAAGAAATTAAAGCAAGAACATGAAAATTGTAATTAAGAATCCTGAATATAAGATTAAGAATAAACACATAAATTAAAAAAGCTAATGACAAATTAAAAGGAGATCCAACATCACTATCATAAATCAACCATAAAGTTTCAATTTCGGGACTAGATCTAGAAAATAAGAAAAAACAATAAAATCAACTAAAGTTATTAAAGATGAGGAATTAATAAAGATTAATAAAAATTAAAGGTATATCTTCAATCGAATTACGTTATTAAGCCAAAAGCTCAAATCTTGAAGCAAAATAACGAAAAATGAACCCTAAATCTAAAAATCAAATTTAGGAGAAGGGCCTCCCAAACTTGAAGAAAAACAAAACTAAAAATCTGAAAAATTAGCTAAGAGAGAGAGAGAGAGAGTGTGTGTGGAACTACCATATGAATAGAGATAAACGATGACAAAATGGTCAAAATAGCCAAAATTGGACAAGGTGGCCAAGAGTGCTCGGGCGCGTCTAGTCATGTTGGGGCATTTCGTTGACAAGTGGTGCTTTCTAGGGTTGTGGCGGCACAAGCATAGGTCTAGAGTTTGGTGCCACTTTGCATTTTCATGCATGGCGCCAAGGCATGGTGGTGGTCTAGTAAGTTGTCAAGCGAGGTGTGCAACTTGGGTTTGGAGACACGGTAGAGGGCATAAAATCTTGGTGCCACTATATATTATTATCATGTCATGTCTTGGAGATGATGGCACAATAGCGCCATACATGGGCGCCCACGTTGGTGCGGCAATGTTGGGCAGGCATGATCTAACAATGTTGATGTTGAGAAATTTATTCTTGGCAATAATTCCTATTTTGTTATTTGCCTTTCTTAGGCACAAAATTAATTAGGAACTCTAAATTGTGTTTCCTAGTTTATTTATAGGACTTTATTTTCCTAGAATGTGTCTAGATTTTAGTATGTTTATTTATCAAGTTTAGAATTCTAGGATATTTAAGACAAGGGATTACTAAGCTTGGAATTACGATCTTTACGCACGGATTTCTGAAGCAGAGCACGACGCAAGACGCATGAGCAAGTGAAGAACACGAAGACTACTTGGAGCCATTGTTCAAGATCGACAAGCTATTCGAAGTTGCGTGACCAACGGAGAATAGCTTGTTCAACCTAGGCGACAAGTATTTAGTATCATGTGTTTTGATACTTTAGTTTTCATATATTACTTAATATTTTTGTATTGATCAAAAAACAAGAAAGTAATATAGTTTTCGGGTTTGTACACCCAAGTTCACAAGAACTTTTACTTGTGAACTCAATTTGTTTATCGTGTTCTTAAATTTTAAATTCCGTTGCATATTTTATTTTACTCTGGTTGATGTTGTTAGTCAGTGTTGTTTAACATTGTTAACAACATCATAAAACTGAGACTTATTTTCAAAACCATAGACCTTCAAATTTTACAATTGGTATCAGAGAGGGTTACTTAACCTTTTAAGTACCGATCTTTAATTTTTTTTTAGGTGCTATGGATGCTCAAGGCAACCCAAGGCCTCCGATTCTCAATGGGGAGAACTATTCTCTCTGGAAACAGAGGATGCGGTGGCACTTAAAAAGCATTGACGAATGTGTATGGAAAACCGTCCTCCTTGGATGGGAAAAGCCACGTGTTACTGATGGGGAAGGCGATACCTTTCCCAAAAAGGAAGTATATTGGATTCCTGAGGAAGCAGTTGCTGTAAACTAGAATTCCAAATGTATCAATACCTTGTGTAGCTATGTAGATGCAAGCTACTATCGAGTCATCAAGAATTAAAAGTCAGCAAAGGATGCATGGGATGCACTCCAAAGTGTGTGTGAAGGAACTGCGAGCGTGAAGAAATCAAGGCTGAGAATATTGATGTCCACTTTCGAAGCGATGAGAATGGATGAGAAGGAGTCGATCATGGACTACGCCATGAGATTTTCAGAACCAACTCTCGACTTGTAGGAAAACTGCTGAGGTCTATTTCGAAGAAATATAATATGAAGGTGGTTGCCATAGAAGAGTCTAAAGATGTTGATAACATTGAGTTCAACACCTTAGTTGGAAACTTAAGCAGTACGAGATGGAACACCTTGTTTCCAACTCAAAAGAGAAGAATGTTGCATTTTCCTCCGATACTAATCCAGACGATGAGGAGGAGTTTGATTTCAATGGGATTCTGAAAAAGATGGAATCCACCACGCTTGAAGAAAACGAATTTTCATTTGTTACCCAACGTTTCAATAGTTTCTTGAAGAAGAAGAATAGCCTTGGAGGCTCAAGCACGAAGACCAGGCCACAGGTGTCTACACCAAAATTTACTGGACGTGCTCTTCCCAGATCTCAGTCCACATCCTCAATTCCCAATGCATCCAACCCCACGAGACCTCTCAGTGAGGTGCAATGTCATGAATGTAAAGGTTGGGGACACTACAAGAATGAATGCCCTAACACTCTTAGGAAGAAAAGCATGGTTGCTATTGACTTCACTGAGGATGTTAATGGTTCCGAGGCAACTGAACCTGTTCCATCCTTGTTTAACCATGTTGTGTGGGACGACGACGTCCATGTTGATATCCTTGAAACCAACATCGTGTGCTTGAATGCTGAAACTACTGATTACCATAAGAAATATGAGCTGCTAAGTGTTGAACACCATCGACTGTTTGTCAGCTGGGGAAAACAGGTACTCAAGATCAAGGATCTCATGAAAGAAGTAGAAAAACTGACCAAAGAAATAGATGATCAGCTTGACATAATTGTCCGTTTGGAAACATCTCTTACCAAGAAGGATGCTGAGTGACGAAAACCGAGTTGACAAAGGTCCAAGGAACCATATCAAATCTGAACAAGGGCAAGGCGAAGCTTGATGAAATCTTAGAGATAAGCTTCCCAGAAACCTCGAAGAATGGAATTGGTTTCAAACCTAATCAACCAACACAAGTTTCAAGTCAAGAACAGAAATCTTCCAAACAACACAAAAAGCAAAGGAGACAGTTTGTGTGCCATCATTGTGGTGAACCAGGGCACGTTAGGCCTTTTTGCCGGAAGATCATAGGCGAGAGAAGACACTTTCAGAGAACTAATGCGGCTGCTAAATCCAATGTTGGTTTCTGTCATACCAACATCAATACCAACACCAGATTCAAACAAGTGTGGGTCAAGAAAAATAACGTCAAGTGTAATATGATCCATACCTCCCTGAAGTCTCACGTCCCTGGAGCCTGGTATTTCGATAGTGGTTGCTCCAAGCATATGACTGGGTCAGAGGAGCTTCTTTTCAACATTGTCAGATTTCGAGGTGAAAAGGTAAAGACTGGGCAAGCAGCTCCTAGTAAAGAGAATGATGGTGGAGGTGCAAATGGCCAAATTGTTGGTTAAGGAACTCTCCATGTTCCCGGCGTTGTAACCCTGGAAAATGTGTTGCTAGTAGAAGGACTTACTGTAAATTTGATTAGCATAATTCAACTGTGCGACGGAGGCTTTAGTGTCAAATTCAACTGTGAGAAGTGTGAAGTCTATGAGGAGAATAGTCCATGTATCCTTATCGGACAGAGGACTTCAGATAATTGTTATCAAATCAACAGTGATGCTTTTTGCAAGTTATCTCAACTAAGTGATGCTGAGGTGTGGCATCATAAACTGGGGCATGTCAATTATAAGATGATGGACATGTTGGCCAAAGAAGAAGCAGTGACTGAGCTTCCAAAGCTAAACACCAAGATCATTCCTGTTTGTGAGGCGTGCCAGAAAGGAAAGCAGGTCAGAGTACCACATCCAGTCCAGCAAAGTCTCACTACATCTTTTTGCTTTGAACTCCTTCATATGGATCTCATGGGTCCACTTGAGGTCGAGAGCCTTGGTGGTAAGAGGTATGTTTTAGTTATTGTCGGCGATTTTTCTAGGTTCACTTTGGTAGAATTTTTAAAAGAAAAATCTGAAACTTTTYAGYCTTTRAAAAAACTTGSAAAGAAGCTATGTGTAAGGTTCAATGTGAACATTGGTAGGATTAGAACTGATCACGGTAAGGAGTTTGAAAATGCATCTTTCTCTAAATACTGCACTTTAGAGGGCATAAGTCATGAATTTTCTTCACCTATTACTCCACAACAAAATGGCATAGCCGAACGCGAAAATAGACTCTTGCTGAAATGACTAGAACTATGCTCATTTCAAATAGCATAGCAAAACGCTTTTGGGCTGAAACAATGAACACTGCATGCCAAATTACCAATAGGGCTTATTTTAGACCAGGTTCATGTGCTACTCCATATGAGTTGTTGATGGGTAAAAAACTGAACTTGAGATATTTTCATGTGTTTGGATGTATTTGCTATGTGCTCAACGATAGAAATCATCTATCTAAACTGGACTCAAAAAGTGACAAGTGCATTTTCATGGGTTATTCCCAAAATAGTCATGCATATAGGTTGTTTAATCTTAGAACTCGAAGCATGTTTGAGTCAGTTAATGTCAAGTTCGACGATCTAACAAGTGGAGTCAAACCTACCGAGGATAATGATCTGGTTTATGATCAAAATCCTCAAGAAAATGCCACTCCTACTTCACATGAAAGTGCAGGAATTGAGAACCGAGATGCTGGTGCTGAATCCAGAGAATTGAGAGATGTTGATACCAATGTTGATAATGGGATCTCAACATCAGAACCAACATCAAGCCAAGCCGCTGCAGAATCAGATTCTGTTCAGAAGACGAAGATCCAGCTGATCCCATTGATCTTCATCAGAGAGATATCCCATCCAGGATTCAGAAAAACCACCCCGTGGGCCAAATTATCGGTGATTTAGATGAAAGGAGTACAAGACGGAGACAGATAAATTTCAAGAAAATGGTCAGGTACGTGTGTTTGTCTACAAATTGTTCTTAGATTCGTGAATCTTTGTACCTTTCTAAAATAGATCCCAAGCGAGTGGAGGATGCGCTCAAGGATGAGTTCTGAATTCGGGCAATGCAAGAAGAGTTGGACCAGTTTTCCAAAAATGACGTTTGGGATTTAGTGCCACGACCAGAAAATCCCCACGTGACGGGAACAAAGTGGATATTCAAGAATAAGACTGATGAAGCAGGCAACATTGTGAGGAACAAAGCTAGACTGGTTGCACAAGGGTATACACAAATTGAAGGGATCGATTTTGAAACATTTGCCCCTGTTGCCCGCATTTAGTCGGTAAGACTTTTGCTTTCTGTCGCTTGTTATATGAAGATTTCATTGCATCAAATGGACATTAAGAGTGCTTTTTTAAATGGAGTCTTGAGTGAAGAAGTGTATGTTGAGCAGCCGAAAGGATTTGTGGATCCTCAAAAACCAAATTTTGTTTTAAAACTGAAAAAGGCTCTTTATGGTTTAAAACAAGCTCCAAGAGCTTGGTATGAAAGGCTAACTCAACATTTGCTTTATTTGAACTTTAGACGAGGGGAAGTTGATAAAACTTTGTTCCTTCTTAAATCCAATAATCACATCTTAATCGTCCAAATTTATGTGGATGATATTATTTTTGGATCCACTAACGAGCAGATGGTCAAGGAGTTTGTTACTCGAATGTCCGATATATTCGAGATGAGCATGGAAGGTAACCTCTCATACTTTCTTGGTTTACAAATCAAACAGCTTGATGACGGTATTTTCCTTTCCCAGGCTAAATATGCTAAGAACTTAGTTAAAAAGTTTGGTTTAGAAAGTGAAACTCACAAGAAAACGCCACTGGAAAAAACTGTYAAGCTGTCYAGAGACGATGTTGGTAAGGGTGTTGATAACACCATGTATAGAAGTATGATAGGGAGTTTGTTGTATTTGACAGCAAGTAGACCAGATATTATGTATAGTGTGTGCTTATGTGCTACATATCAGTCTAATCCAAAAGAGTCACACTTAAAAGCAGTTAAAAGAATAATAAGGTACATTACTAGTACAACCGAACTAGGTGTGTGGTACACAAAAGATACTGATACTGAACTTGTAGGGTACACTGATTCGGATTGGGCTGGGGATGTGGTAGATAGAAAGAGTACTACTGAGGGATGTTTTTTTCTGGGTAACAATTTAATCTCCTGGTACAGCAAGAAGCAAAATTGTATATCTCTTTCTACAGCTGAAGCCGAGTACATTGCAGCTGGAAGTGCGTGCACACAATTACTGTGGATGAATCAGATGATAGAAGACTACGGTCTGCACAGTAGTATCTTGACTGTGTTGTGTGGCAATTTCAGTGCCATTGACATCTCGAAAAATTCGGTCCAGCATTCTCGAATCAAACACAATGACAGAAGGTACCACTTTATTCGAGACTTAGTTGAGAGGAAGATTGTTATCCTTGAGCATATTGGAATAGATAATCAGTTTGCTGACATCTTCACTAAGGCATTAGATTTCTAGACCTTCTCTCGGTTGAGGAGAGATCTCGGTATGTGCATTATCTGAACCAATGTTGGTTTGTAATGTTGTGACACCCTATATCAATATCAGTCACAACATTTGTATACTTTTGCATGCATTTTTATCTTTCTTTTCATACATAATCCTAATACATTGAGTTTGATTGAAAGTGCAAAAAGGTCATGTGTTGCAATAAAAGTGATGGCAAAAAGAACCAACCTCTTCAATTAGGTGATTGTGGGATTTGCACGCAGAAACTGGTTTCCTCCCAGGTCCAAAAACAAGAGGTTTTTAACAGCAATTGCTGATGATTAAAAGATTCAAATCCATTCAAGGATGAATAAAATCTGGATATAAATGATCCAATCTTTAAATATCACCTTCTTGAGAGATCTTGACGTAGTCATTAACTTGGGTTAAGGGGTAAGTTTCCATTGACTTCACCTAAGACAATATTAGTTTATAATATTATCAGTAATAAAAAGCAACATTGGATCAAGTCACTGAAATCATAATATGTTTTTGTAAATTCTTTTAGGTCATAATTTTTAGGCATCCCGTAGGACATTCATACTTTGTGAAGATGCCATCATGATGTGCGTATTGTTGCTTGTGTTCTTTGTCTATCTTGAAAACTCTTAAATTTTTTTTTTTTTGAATTGAGCTAACTAAGTGTTTAAGTGGAGTTAAAATTGGACGGCTGGACAGGTAATAACGAGGCAAATTTGGTGAGTGAAAATTAACATTGCACAAGATTGATACTACTGGGCTGATGGTTCAATTTTTCTAGCTTTGTACTTCGGCCGATTTTGTGTTCAGGGCTGTGCAATTTAATTTATAAAGGTAGAGATAATGGGATTGTTATATGATCACGTAGCCTAAACTGAGGGGGAGTGGAGCTTTTTAAAAAGGAAATAAAAAAAAACGTGCTTAAGCCCAAAAATTCGCAAGGGGTGAAATTAGGGATTTTTCCTTTTATTTTCTTACCTTCTCTCTCCTTCAACGGTCATTTTTTAAGGATAAATACTGGTTCTCTTTTTACCGTTTGATTACTAATCCCCTGCAAATTGAACTCTTAAGCTCTCCTTATCTCTCTCCAATATTCTCGATTTTCTTGTCTTCTCTTGTGTGTCTGAGAATCTGCAGGATGACAAACTCGCCGCCGCCTTCATCTGTTCCAGAATTATCGGCAGAGTTCCGCCGCCCCGGCGAACAGGTTCCGCCGCCCTATGTGAAAATTGGAGTCCTGGATATACGCGCTGAAATCGGTGGTGGTTCTTCTTCAAACCCACCACCAAGAACAACATCACCGCCTCGCTCGCCGTCGCTCGAATTTCAACATGTAGTCCCAACTCCGTCACCGATTAATGTCGTTCCTGTGTCGCAGGTGTTCCCAGGTCAGCCCGGGAATAAAATTGATGTTGATAATCCCCCGAATTTGGCTTTTGTTGCTGAGACGTTTGGAAGAGTTGGGAACCCTACCCTGAAACGGTCCCGACGCCTGCGCAATATTCCACCCAGCGTTGTGCCGCCTGCAGTACCGAAGACAAGGTGGGGCCGCGCCGCAATGTGCCGATTGAGCATATGAACCTCACGGAGGATGTCACTGTGATGTCCGACCCTGATGATGAAGATTTTATTCCTGCTGCTCCGGTTGAGGGGTCCGTGCCGCCGTTTACTTCTGCCCTGAGTCTACCGGCAAAGAAGTTTACTCACCGGAAATAGCTTGTGAGGAAGGCCGATAGGAGATCTAGCCCGGTAAAAGTCAAAGTTTCTCCTGGCTCAACTGAAATAGAGTATTCATCCCCTCCCTACACTATTTTGGATTTTATCACCGGAGAAGTGACTAGCTCATCTAAGCTACCGACTGATAGTTCTCCTTCGTCCCCTGTTCGTAATGATCAACCTGAGTTTGATCCAGAGTTGTTTGAGTATTCCCCTGATTCTTCGTTTGATGTGCCTATTCGAGATATTCTTAATGCTTGCAAGAAGAACAAGAAGAAAAAGAAAGTGGCTGCGGAGGACGATGTTGCTACTCATGTTGGTTCCCCCATACCAACATCACATCATTCACCGTCTGTTTCGTCCTCCAGCGCTGCCTCTGTTCCGATTGCTTCTCGTGCACCCACGCCGATTTCTTCCGACGCTTGTGCTCACTCCCAGTCCTCCTCGGGTACTCCTTCTCAGACCCTTGAGCTTGAGGACATGGTGCCTTTTTCGAAAGAGTTTTTGACTGCTGAAGCTACCGAGTTGTTTGCCACTTACCAGACCCGACACATGATCGCCGAGCGCCGAGTCCCGATTGAGCTATTTGAGAAACACAATCTGATTGCCTATAAATATATGTATTCCACCATTTTTCACGGCCATGCCTTTTGTACGAGATGTCTTTGTCGAGTTTTATGCCAATCTTTTTCCCTCTATGGTTGATTTGGAGTCTGTCAATTATGGCAAAGTATATGTACGTGGCAAGGTGTTTTCTTTCACTCCTGCTTTGATTGATGAGTTGTTTGGCACTGAGCCATACCGGGGTGACTCGACGGTTGATGATATAAATGAGGTGGTTTCATTTTTGTCTGGTGGTCTAGTTAATGCGTGGTTTGAACAGCTACCTAGTACTCACCTTTCGTCTCTTTACTCTATTCTGCATAAGGTTGCTATTTGTAATTGGGTTCCCTCCAAAAACACAACATGTGTTACGCGGCCTCAGGACCAGTTCTTGTATAGGCTTGGGAGAGAGATCAAATTTAGTTTTGGCCAGCATGTTTTTGATATTATTGCTAAGTTTGCCACCACGAAGTCCGCGGCCTCGTTGTCTTTTCCTTCTTTGATTTTTAGCTTGCTAGAGAACCAAGGGTTGCCGCTTCGTCCCGATGATGTGCTAACAGGTGAAGCTGATTGGTTTGCCTTGAGAGGTCAGCATGTTACCGGTGTCAGGGTCATTGATGTTGGTAGTGGTGTTGGGACGGCCGATCCCAACATGGTCCGCATTTCTACACATGTCCTTCGTGCCCATGTGTCTTCCATTGATTTGCAGATGACTCATCTGATTGCTCTTCGTATCTCTCTCTTAAAGGCACTTTCGCTTTCTGGTCAAAAAGGGGGAGAAGATGTTGACGTGGATAACGAAGCTGTTGATGATGATGCTGCTGGAGATAATGTTGGTGGAGAAGATGCTGTTGCTACCGAAGCCTTGGCCAGTCTTGCTCAGGAAAAGCGAAGGAAGCGAATTCGCTCTCGCAATAAGGCTATGAGGAGACTGAAGCGAATGCAGAAGAAGAAGAGGAAGGATAGGGGTGAAGGAACTTCGACATCCCCTCGTCGTTCGAAGAGGGTTCGAAGTCAATAAGTTCCTTTATTCTGATTTGTTTTGTTAAGTATTATTTTGGACAATGTTGGTTTGTAATGTTGGTTTGAATTTCTAACAACATTGGGTGTTTTGTTTAGGGGAAGTTTTCCAACTTAGGGGGAGTTAGTGTTTTTACTTTTATTTGCGTCGTAGTATTTTGTCCAAAAAGGCAAAAGGGGGAGATTGTTGAGGAATTTATTCTTGGCAATAATTCCTATTTTGTTATTTGCCTTTCTTAGGCATAAAATTAATTAGGAACTCTAGACTGTGTTTCCTAATTTATTTATAGGACTTTATTTTCCTAAATTGTGTCTAGATTTTAGTATGTTTATTTACCAAGTTTAGAATTATAGGATTGTCTATTTAAGACAAGGGATTACTAAGTTTGGAATTACGATCTTTACGCACGGATTTCTGAAGCAGAGCACGACGCAAGACGCACGAGCAAGTGAAGAACACGAAAACTACTTGGAGCCATTGTTCGAGATCGACAAGCTATTCGAAGTTGCGTGACCAACGGAGAAGAGCTTGTTCAACCTAGGCGACAAGTATTTAGTATCATGTGTTTTGATACTTTAGTTTTCATATATTACTTAATATTTTTGTGTTGATCGAAAAATAAGAAAGTAATATAGTTTTCGGGTTTGTACACCCAAGTTCACAAGTACTTTTACTTGTGAACTGAATTTGTTTATCGTGTTCTTAAATTTTAAATCCCGATGCATATTTTATTTTACTATGGTTGATGTTGTTAGTCAGTGTTGTTTAACATTGTTAACAACATCATAAAACTGAGACTTATTTTCAAAATCATAGACCTTCAAATTCTACAGTCGATAAGGTTTTTGAGGTTCCAGACATCCAAAATGGGATTTGATGTCTTCATATGAAATTTATTCATGTCTCTTGGATTTCATTAGGCTTTTGATTCATCTCAATTGGAGTTTTGTAGGAAGAGTTATGTTCTTCACACCATGACCATATTTGAGAGAATTTAAGCATGAAACTTCCACTTTAACCATCTTTATGACCAATCTAAACGTATAAATGTGGTTGAGTGAAAACATCAACATTATAAATATCTCTCTTAGGTTTCTAATGGTATAAAACTCATGTCAATCCGATGTTGGTTCATAGTTATGCTTCAAAATATGAAGCTTGCTACATGAGCTGACACCCTGCCTGGGCAATGTTAACTTTGGAGACTAGAAAGTGATTTTAGAAGGACTCATGCATAAACATACACATTCGGTGCCGGTTAATCGGTAAACTTTTAGTTTCAATTTGTGATCAAATGTTCAGTTAACCGTTGACCACGGTTCACGGTTAGAACCATGAATCGAATTTCAGTAGTTTGGTTTCAATTTAGTAAAACCTCAAACCGTGAACCACCAGTTATAATCGATGGTTCAAGAAACCGGTAGTTTTTGATTTCAGTAAAAAAAAAATAATAATAACGATCAAAACCAAATTAATCAACGTTCAAAAAAATGGTTAACCGCCAGTTACGCACCAAATCGATGGTTACAAACCGTAACCATATAACAGGTACAATTCAGAGCTGAAAATAGTTTTTGTCCGACTTGATTATGGTTTGCTCATTGCCGGTTTTAACCAGATGTGCATGTTTAGTCATGCATATTTTCCCATGTATGAATGAAATGAGGTGGGAGTAATCTGAACCTCATTAAATCATGTTCCCCAGTGCAAGAGAAACATACAATGCCTGTGAGCATTATTGGTGTCGTATAGATCCATGAAACCATAATAATACCCAAATGAGTGTTTGGATCAGTTTTGAAATTGCATGGATTGAGCTGGGGAATCTTCAACTTTTTCGGAAACAATTGGTTGAGAATTTGTTGAGAAAATATATATATGGATTCATAATCTGTAAAAGGATTAGCAGAAGAAACTGACGAGTTCTTCATCTTTCTCTCTAAGTTAGTGATTTGTCTTCTCATTTGATTAAGCTCGATAGAGCTTCTCAGATGACCCCTATTCATAAATATGGCTTTGTAGCTTATCAGTTGGTGGTAAGTTTCACCTGCTTAGTTTTTGCTACAAACCAAGTAGGCCTGAGCATTTTGTTTTCTTTTTCACTTTTATTTCCTAATAGGTGAGAAATTGATATGAGATTTGAATAATCTTGGACATTATGGATATAACTCTTACCTCAGATTTCACGCCTAGAGTCTTCAGGAAAGTCTTCCTCCAGTGCTTGTTTGTGTTTGGCCTGGTGCTCTTCATTTATAGGAAGTGGTGATGCAATCTAACTACATCTTGAAATTTCATTTTCTTTTGTTGTTATACATAAACAACTAGGGGAAGCGCCAAGGCGGAGTTTGTAAATTTTTACTAGCTTGAGCCACCAAAGTGGCCATAACTTGTTGGAAAATCTGAACTTTCAGCAATCTATATAGATATGGCCTAAGAAGCAATCTGGGGAGGTATCATCGCATCGATTGCAATTGTTCCTACCCCTTAATGATGTCATAATTCATCATTTCTGGGGTCTTTTTTTATTTATTTTGGTTCTTATTACACTTGGTAATACCCTTGTCATATGGATGAACCATGTCAAATAAAAAAGAGGAACTCTACTGCCAATTTATTGATACATATATAGTTTAACAAATCCATGTATATGACGTAACATAGTAAAAAGATGTTTAGTACTATGGAATCGTACAAATAGCCGAACTAGAATTCAGCTGGAGTCTGTATAAAATTAAGTTTATCCTTTTCTTTTGTAGATTTTTTTTTTTTTTTTTTGGATTCAAAAGTCCTTTTTTGAATATAGCTATAGAGGATTCCATTGCCCAAATCTAGAGCATTTAATGCTTTGATTTGTCATAGGTAGTCAGTAGATACTCTAAAACATGGAGTATATACATCAGAAAGAATGTGTCCCCATCGACTATATTAAAACCGTGTCATCGCAAATGAAGTATGTTTGCTGACTTCTTTCCTTCTGAACACTAATAAGTGTCAACGTTTGAAAATAATTTGATTTGTCGAACACTTTGCCAACCACTTTGACGATTGATTCTTCCCTATTTGGCTGACAACTTTTGAATTATGCGTTCATTGCAATCGACACGACTTCCTTTCAATTAGTCGTTAACTCAGGTTCTTACTTACCAAATAAGAGTTCTATCATAAGATAGAATTACAAGTGAACGGGGAATTTAGTACTATTATATTCTATTTATGTCATCGTCGAAATTACAATATTTGGCTTAAAATATTTATTAACGCTGGTAGGGTTGGGGACATTAACACTCACCGCTCTACTACTGGTTCTTGCACCTACTTCGATGATTATTGTCGTGGCTCACTTCAATGTAGAAGCCAAGTATCGTGTGTCTTACTATCATTGCCTTAGAGGTCTGAGATTGCTCTTCATTGACAAAGACATTGGCTTATATCTCTCCCAACTTCTAGTGATTTGGTGAGAAAATATTGGAGTTAACTAACTTGATTATAGTCCCCTCTTCCATGCTCGCCCCAAACAAATTGAGTTTGACTACCATTTCGTCTGTGAGAAAGGTTGCTCATAAAGTCTTACAAACTTGCTTATTTTATCGCGAGATCAAGTTGTCCATGTTCTCACCAAGCCTTTTGCTGGTTCACGATTTGCTACATCATGTGACAAGCTTCATGTGCTTCTTCTACCAATTTGCTTGAGGGGTGTGTTAGTGATAAATCCTCCAAATCGTCCTGATTGATCTTTTAAACATTTTGTGTATATTTTTCCATATACATAAGAAGCCTTATCCTTGTAAATCTCTATTTTAAATAAACTCCCACATACATTAGTGAAAGTGGGAAGAAGAAATGATTTTTGAGCACATTATCATATTTAACACTATTACAACGATTAACTTAATTGATTTCAACTTTCTTTGTGGATGAAGTCAAATGAACAAATGGTTTCAAATCGTATTTTATGTAGCCATTAAGCTTGGAAAATATCATTTGTCTTCTAAAATGTGAAGATTTTATTCCAAATAATAAGGGATTGGATGTTAGAGGTTTTATAGGGATAGTTACAGATATTGTCTTTTTTTATTCAAATAGGAAAAGAAAAAAATTAATTCAAAAGAATGTACACTATACATCAGGTGCATAATGTATAAGCACCCGATCCCCATTTTAAAATCTATATATATATATATAAAAAGGTTAGCGTTTCTAAAAATATTTTTTAAAGTTTTCCCGCCCATTTTACTTACTTATTTGTAGTATACATATTTATTATTTTTATAATTATTTGTGTAAATATTATTTTGGAGATTATAATTTATTTAAAGAAAATATTAAATATATAGAAGAATTATGTATACTTATAAATCAAAACTGAGAAAAATAAGAATAATATAGTTTTTTTTTAAGAAAATATAAAATATTAAAAATTATTTAAATATGTAAATATATGTAAATAATTAGTTAATAAATTATAAAAACCCAAAAAAAGAAAAAGTAAAATATAAATATTTTCAAATGCTCTAAAAGAAAATTAAAAATATTAATAAATCATATAGACAAAAATATAAGAACTTATAATTAAACTATAAATATTTGTTTAATATATGTGAAAAAAAATGATAATTCAATAATTAAATAAAAAATTCATAAAATAAGTTAAATTAACTCAAAAAATTCATAATTAAATTCTATAAAATAATTAAATAAATCTATAAATAAAAAGGAGAATTGATGAAAATATAAAATAAAATAGAAAAACAGTAATATCAACTACAAAAATATTATATATATATATGTGTGTGTGTGCGCGCGCGCAAAATCTAAAAAGTAAAATAAAATATATAATAAATAATCTATAAATAAATCTAAATAATTAGTTTATAAATCTGCAAAACCCGAAAATTATCAAAATATAAATATGTCAAAGGATATCAAATAATTTTTTTTATTATAAATAAAATATAAGAACTTATAATTACATTACAAATATTTATTTAACAAATACAAAAAAATAAAAAACAATCCAAAAAATTGCTAATATTATAAAATTAAATATGAATTCATAGATACAAAAAAGTACCATTAAATTATAGAAAACTATTAAATAAATATAAAATTAAAAAATTAAAAATTACAAGAAATATGATATAATATAAACAATATTGAAAAATAAAATAAAATGAATAAAGAAATATAAAAATTATAATTTGATTTTAAAAAATTATTTAATAATTTGTTAACTAAAAAAAATATAGTATGAGTACAACCAAAAAATTGATGCAACGAAGAAAAAAAAAAAAAAAAAAAAAACTTATAATCGGTAACAAGAACTTGTCTTTTCTTCCATAATTTTATTTGTTGACCAGACCAGGTGATACGAGGACAAACCTAATAGCGTCATATCTTTCAATTTTCTATATGTGACTCAAGTAAAACTCGGATGACCCAAACTTTGACCCTGAACGTGTCACAAACTTGACAATGACACTTTTTTTTCGTTTCCTAAAAAAATTAAAATTTTATATTATGAACATAAGTGAAAGGTAAATAATTTTATACAATTATTTGATTAAAATTTGAAATCAAAATTATATGTGGGTAGAACAACAATTGATTATATAATCGCATAATATAAAGAATTCAATACATTATTTTAAAATTTTTAACTAAATAATTATTTATGAACATTTGTATATTAATAATTTGTGACTAATTACTATAGCTTTAAGTATTTAATGTTATAAGTCCATACATAAATGATTTTATTACTCTTGGTTATATAATTACTTTCGTATAACTTAAATCTATATATAAATTTTAATTTATTTATCGGGTTCATCAACTGACTCGATGACTTGGTGATTAAATTACTCAGTGGCTATCCCGAGTCAATTACCAAGCTGGTTTAAAAAAAATAACTATAATAAAATAAAATACAAAGCCCTCAATTAAAATTTTAACACGATGCCTCATTTATTTGGTATTTCTTTTTTCATTTTTTTAGTATTTTATATATTTTTACAATATTTATATTTTTTTTATTTTCTAGATTTAGGAGATAATTTTTTATAATACAACATTAATTAAGTATATTACTTTTTGTTTTAAAATATTTTAAGATTTATTTTATTATATTTGATAACTTCTTGATCTTTGTTATTGTCTTATTATCAACTTTCAATAGATTAAAAAAACTATTTGAAATTAAATCTTATATATTTATTTTATTTACTTTATAACTATCGCCAATTTATTCTTTCAACGTCTTTAAAATAAATATTTAGAAATTAATGATAATTTTATTATATTTTTATCTGATTTCAAAATAATTTCGTATTTATATTATTATATTATATTATAATATTTATATTTATGTTTTGCTTTATTTTATAAATTATTAAGAACCATCTATATATATATATATAAAGGCTAGTGTTTCTAAAAATATTTTTCAAAATTTTCCCTCCAAAACAACATGCTAAAAATAGTAGTCAGTTTTAATTAATTAAAATATAGGGGGAACTGCCAAATACTCCCCCTAGAAAAATGTCTTTGTCAAATACCCCAACTAGTTTTAGAAAATGCCAAGTACTCCAGACACAATTGTACAATTACCAATTTAACCTTGATTCCCATCAAACTCGGTTATTCTCTCCTCCAACACCAATCTCTCACAATTACCGTCGCCGCTAATCTGAAAATTCATTCCTGCAATACCATTTTGCTAAATCTTCTCTCTCCTCCTCTACTGTAATCGTCGGATCTGTGCTTTCTTCGAAAAGGTAAGCTCATCACCCGAATAACATTTTTGATTATTAGATCTGTTAATGCCGCGTTAATCCATGTTTAGATCTGTAGCATTTTCGTGTTTCACGTTTCTTTTTTCTGCGTATGAACTGTAGATGTGTTGTATAGAGTAGAATGTCGGTCGATTTGATGATTTCGCGGTGTGTTATTCGTTTTTGTGGAATTTAGTAAATGAAATGTGCTTATTGAATGGTGAATCGCTTGATTTGAGAATGCATCTGAGTTTCGATTCGATGTTTGCTCCCTTGCTTTTTTAGATTCAGATCTTCTTGTTCGTTTTGTGCCAGAAATGAATTGTCGTGATTACCCATTGTGGATCTGCTTGTTTTMTAATAAAGTGTGATTTGATGGCTTATTGGATGCTTGTCGTCGTGTAAAAGATTATAGCATTGTAGATCTCTATTGCATCAGCCTTTAGATGTTCCATCTGTTGCTTTTGGGAAAAAATGTTTTGTGCTTCATGGACTTCGTTTCTTATTGATTGCATAGTTTTATCAGATCGTTAATCTTGTGCTATGAAGTATTGGTTTTCTAATTGTGGAGTATGTGTGTTTGTGCTATGAAGTATTGGTTTTCTGTTTGTAGAGTATGTGTGTTTCGCCAGTAATCTGGAGCAGCCTGCAGCAGATATAATTTACAAAACACGTACGTAAAAGTTTTTTTTTTTTTTTTTTGAAATATCAAAATAATGTATAATTATTCAGTATTACATATAGTTTAGTAATACAGAAGAAAAAAACAAAAGAAACCGACAAAAACCAAATATAAAACTGAATGTAACGGGTGACATGTGATGGTAGATCCAAAAGTAGAGTCCATATGTGTCTACCTTTTTCGTTGAGAATAGGCATCAGACTAGAGAATTCCAGTTTTGCCTCTTAGCTTGCCAAATTAAGGTGTATGCTAGTGAAATAAGATTCAAGGCAAGAAGTTAGGATAGGTCTCAAACTACACCAATAGCATTAACTACAGTTTCAACAAAACAAAAGTAAGAAATACACTTCAGAAGCACTATACAAAAAAAAAAAAAACCAACAAAAAACCTGAATCTACAAAAAATTGCTACCAACCCGTAGTAACCGGCGAATAGTCGCCGTAGAAATCTGAAATTCCCCGACGCCACCCACATCTTCTCATTGAAGGCCTCCTGCATTTCCTCGGGGATAAACTGCGTGCGGCACAGCGGACACGTCTTCTGATCGTGGTCCATCCAACGGTCCAGGCAGCTCCGGTGGAATATGTGCCGGCAGTTCGTCAGCCGCCGGAATCCTCGCCGCCAAACTCGTACAGACATACCGCGCAATTATCCGGCGTGTCCATCTCCTCTGCCAATTCCGAGAACTTCACCACCGGCAGCAGCTCCCGATGAGCGCCGCCGAAACCGACCGGAGCTCCGAACCGGATTCGCTCCGGGACGGGTACGACGCCGTTTCAGGCTCCAGAAAATCACCGACCCCAAAAAATGAGAACAAAGCATATACGGATTTTCGAATGAATCCCAAAAATGTGAGCACATGTACTAGCAATTTGGGGAGAAATATGTGGGGATAAATTAGACATTTCACATTTTAATTTTGGACTATTTGGCAAAAAGGAGGGACCATTTGACTTAAATCTACAAGTTGGATTATTTGACAAATTCATCTATATCTTAAGGAGTATTTGGCAATTCCCCCTAAAATATATAAAAGTTATGTATTTATGTATATTTAAGTTATTAATAACATACTTATTAAATCTTATATATATATATATATATATATATATA
>BMAC01000028.1:1552925-1584044 GCA_014905375.1 Phtheirospermum japonicum | reverse complement strand
TTTTGTGCTATGAAGTATTGGTTTTCTGTTTGTGGAGTTTGTGTTTTTGTGCTATGAAGTATTGATTTTCTATTTGTGGAGTATGTGTGTTTGTGCTATGAAGTATTGGTTTTCTGTTTGTGTAGTATGTGTGTTTGTGCTCTGAAGTATTGGTTTTCTATATGTGGAGTATGTGTTTTTGTGCTATAAAGTATTTTGTTTTCTGTATGTGGAGTATGTGTGTTTGTGCTATGAAGTATTGGTTTTCTGTTTGTGGAGTATGTGTGTTTGTGCTCTGAAGTATTGGTTTTCTGTTTGTGGAGTATGTATGTTTGTGCTCTGAAGTATTAGTTTTCTATATGTGGAGTATGTGTTTTTGTGCTCTGAAGTATTAGTTTTCTTATATATATATATATATATTTGGATCATATTTAAATCTTAGATATGACTTATATATAGTATATGAATTCACATATATAATTATTCAACTAAAACCTACCATTAAGACAATCATTACCAAAGGTATACATACCTAATTAATTATAGAGTTGATACTATAAATTAAAGTTAATATCTATTATTATTATCTATCGCATTAATTTATTTATGACTTGCATATAAATATTTCTAATACATTTATATTCTTATATACAATAAGTAGAATTTTTAATCAAATTATGACAAAATGAAATTACAATTAATAAATCTTATAAATATCTATAACTATATACTAAGTGAGCAGTATAAAAAAAAGATTATTTTCAATATTATTATCATTACTTAATGCATGATTACCATTTTATATATATAGCAAAATTTCTTCCAATGATATTTATATACTGCTAGCAAGCATTTTCTCTACATTACTAAGAAATAGATTTAGAGCTCTGTTCTAATTTATATTTATGCATGAATAATGTACTTAACGTTAAACGCATGACCAAATTTTTTTATAAAAGTTTTGCCATGTCCAAATTGACTCATATTATTTTTTAATTGATTTAGATTAGGTCCTAAAATTAGTTTTTAAATCATATATTGCATGTGACAATATAATTAGATAATTTCAAAATAGAAGATCAGTACGAAAAACTTTATATAATATTTAATTTAAAATGTTGTAATATTTCAAAGTTTCAATATAACTAAAATAAATAATTATTATTAAGAGCTTTCATAAATAATTATTTACTTTCTATTAAGTGACCTAATGTATGATTTAGCCTTCATAAATAATTATTTGGTTAAGTGTATGTGTGTTTAATCATATTTTAAATAAAAAGTAACAATTTAAATTATCCATATATACATAATATTCATCCTAAACATCAAAATGGTAAACTACGAATTATACCCTCCAAAATAACCTTCATAAATAATTAAGTATTTTGAATATGGTAAATCCAATTAGATTAATCATATTTGTTATCTAAATGGTAAAACTTGAGCAATTTAAAATAGATAAATATTCCACTAAAAATATAACAATCTCTATTAATTATAATTGAATTAAATTAAAAGATTTCTTACATAATCCCTGGTCAACTATAATTTAAAACTCCGCACCCAAAAAATAAAGTAAATAAATATTAACGTAATCAATTTGTTTCTAATGTTCAGCTATTTTTTTATGAAAAAATAAAAGTGACCAAAAGTTATGTATTGCCGCAAATAACCATTAAAATCCAAATCTTTATATATATAACAATGGAAAATTTAGTACTTTGTATACACGCTTTTCTTATAGTGTGTCATTTTATTAATAGAGATATTATCTAATGAGCAAATAAGTTGATCTTTTAATTAATATTTATTTAATTGATAATTACAATATATGATGAAAAATAATAAATAGGTATAATTTATTTTTTTTATAAAATCGATCGTGTTGTTTATATTTCTACATAATTAATTGATTGTTCATTTGATATGGACTTGACGATGATGTGGATATTGTCTCCTTACAATTAGTAATGTTAGTGGATCACCTACATGAACTTACCTCAACAATCTCGAAAAGGAAAATCTTTAGTTAAAACCATAAAATAACTTATAGGTATGGAAAGGTAATTTTATGTGATTATTTTTAAGAATAATCTTTATGGGATTTAAATAATATTTAACAAAATATAATCTTCAAGTTAAACCATAAAATAACTTTAACATCACGTAGAATTAATTTTATGTGATTATCCTTGAAAATAATTATTATGGGTTTTAAATCATTTTTATTAGTTTTGACATTGAATGTATTTTAGGTGTGTATTTTTTTTTCTCCCTCCTACTTTAATATGAGAATAGCTTGAATGAGTTTAACATCAATTCATTTTAATATTTGTTGAATATTGATGTTATTTATTATTTTAGCATAATTGATTTTTTTTCTCTATTCTAATATTTCATGTTCCACATATGGATATTACTTAGTTTTGTAAGCTTTTTAATTATTAAAAACATAGGCTAATGCTAGAAAATGACTTCTATTTATAATTTAAGTTGATTAAACCATTCAAGTATGATGTATGAGAGGGTGAATGATTCAAAAGAACTAATTAAAAATTATTTTTATATTTAATATGATTCTTAATAATAATATTTTGATAAATAAAAAAGAATAAAAAATATGTAATTACCGATCAATTAGTATTTTTAGTGATTCTAATAAGGAAAGCAACCACGTGATATCTTTAAAAAAAATAATAAGACTTCATTAATTACGTATGTAATTAAATAACTCGATTGATTTATAAAGTATAACAAAAGATCGATCGTATCATACTATTAATATTACACGATACATGCCAATAAATATAAGTTCGATGATAATTATATATTAAAATCATGTGAATTACATTTTAAATGTATAGTATGAAATTATAGTGTTTATTTTGATTTTATATAAAAAAAACTATATTTTTTAATTTTTAAAAATACCGAGGGGACAGAATTCTCCTCGGTAATGCCGAGTGCGTTTTTTTTACCCTCAATAATATTTATTTTTTATTTTTTATTTTTCATAATTTGTTGAGGCATTACTGAGGGTGTAATATCGAGGGCATTTGATTCCCCTATGTACTTTCGAGGGTTTTATATTCCCCTCCGTATTATCGAGATTTTTTTTGCTCGGTATATTTTCCCTCGAAAATCATTCGACATTACATTCGATAACAGTGACGGTAAATGTTGGCGCTGATTTACTGAAGGCTTTACCGAGAGTGTCGTTAATGAAGGTTTAATCCATCGGTAAAAATCTCTCGATATTGCTGAGGGCAAATATGTTTGGTAATCCATTATTATTATTATTATTATTATTATTATTATTATTATTATTATAAATTTTACTTCATATTTATTATATTTTTAATTGATAATAGAATAAACAATACAAATTGAGATTACTAATAGCCAAAACAATTAAGACATCAAATTTATGATTTATAATCTTGTATGCAAAACTACAAATACACATACTATTTTTTACAAGTCACCAATCGAAAGTTGGTGGGAACGACAACTCTACGAATATAATAACAAACATATTATATACCAGAAAATATCAAATAACACATACTTAGTAATTTAATTGATTAGAATTAATAATAACACTAATATTCAATTTATATATTTATGCACCATGAGATCCGTGCATCGCACGGGTACAAAATACTAGTTTAGAATTAAAACATATATGTTATATTTATTTAACTAAATTCATAATTTTCTGATTATTTTATTATTTATAGTATTTTAAGTGTGTTTTGTTACTTTTAGGATTTAATAAATGATTATACAGGATTTAAATTATTTTTAATTTTATTCTATAGAATTATTGTGAAATAAGATTTATTTTATATTATTTAAACTAACACTATCTTCATAATTTATTTATTTTAAATTAGTTGATAAATATTTGTATATAAAATATATTTCTTATGTATATTTAGCATATTTCATATTTTATTATTTATTTTATTATATTATAACATTTCTTTGTTTTTTCTCATTATTAAGTAATTATTTAGAATTCATAATATTTTAATTCAATTTTAAAATATTTTATGATTTATTTTATATTATTTATAATATATATGATTTTTGTGATTTTTTTAATTTTAATTTAATTAATATATATTTATAATCTAAACACAATTTTTTGTATTTATTTAGTTGATTTTATATTCTTTTTCAGATTTATACTACAAGTATTATATTTTATTGGTTAAACATTTATTTGATAATTTTATATTTTAATCGAACAATACAACGTTGTTCGAAAAAAAATCCGAATAACCCTTTTTTAGCCTTAAATGGGACGTTCTGATTGATTTTTCGAACATGTATTCTGTGTACGAATCAATTCAAACGACTTCTTTTCAAGATATTTTTTTTTCTTTTTCTTTCTTCAATGGCACGGCGCGGGGTATTTATGTGCGCATGTTTTGTTTATATTCTTCAATAGACGGTGGCCATGGCAGTGGCGACGGTGATGGGCAGCGGCTGGAGTGATGGTGGAGAGTCGAATGAGATAAAGTATTTGGGGGTGTAGGGTTTAAGAATAATATTGATATTTTTGTGACAACATTTTTAGTGGGGTGGACTAATAAATAAACGAGGTGCATATATCCACACCCTTTATTTTAAATTTGATTGTGTTGACCAGTAATCGTGACTCGAGTATTTTAGGTTATTATATTACATTAATAAATTAATAATAATACACTTACACACCATCCATCTCAATTCGCTCCGTGCATCGCACGGGTTAAACACTAGTTGTTTGGTAAATATGCAGGGGCGGATCTACCTGTATACTTGAGGGGGCCACGCCCCCCCCAAAAAAATCAAAAACCATATTACTATTTATGATATTTTGTTATTTGTAGTTATATATACACCCCAAAACTTACAAATTTGTAACTTGGTTTTTCGGTTTGTGTGCTTAATTTCTTTTCAAATGGTTCATAATTCAACTCTTATTCTTTTCCATTTTTCTACTATTACTCTTGTCCATTTTTCTATATCTTGTTTTTCTATATTTTCTTATCTTTTTTTTATTATTATATTCCTCTTTATCATTTATTTCTTATTAGTTTCCTTCTTTTTTTCTTTCCCTTTATCTCTTGTTTTTGTATATTTTTTTATCTTTCTTTTTATGTTCTTCTTTCTCATTTGTTTCTTTTTAGTTCCTTCTTTTTTCTTTCTTTTTATCCACTAATACATATATTTTTTTATCCTTCATTTTTATTTTCCTCTTTCTCATTAATTAAATTTAAAAGTAAAAATATAGAATTAAAAACATCACCACTCTCTCTTTCTTTTTATTTTTCTCTTTCTCCTTATTTACCTTAAAAAATAACAATATAAAACAAAAAAGTATCACTCATTTCTCTCTTTTTTCCTCACATTTTTTTTTCTTTCCCTATTCTCACAAATTAATGGTATCAACTTAGAAGAAAAAAATATATTTCTTATTTTCCTTCACACTCTCTAGCTTCTATTTTTTTATTTCATATTCTCTCTAATTTATCGTAACACCAAAAAAGTTAAAAATATTTTTTTTTTCCTTCATATGACACGAGTCGATTCTCGTCATTTTACCAAATTATTTTTGTCTTTTAATACGCGGCCTCCATATGACACGAGTCGATTCTCGTCATTTCACCAAATTATTTTTATCTTTTAATACGCGGCCTCCCCAAACTGACAACTTGGATCCGCCCTTGTAAATATGTATATTATGTGGGGGTGAATATTACGTGTGATAAATATGATTGTATTGAAAATTATATTTCATCATAAGTTATATATCATACAACAATATTCATCACACATAACATACATATACAGAAGTGCAATTTCTACCCGTCTCATTTAAAATTCAGTACAAACATATATATATTCATTACAAAATATTCATATTCATAATATATAAAACATAATTTTTTAAATAATTATATTTATCTCACACAACATTCATATTAATTACGCGAAATATACATATCATCACACATAACATTCATTTGAATTATAGCGAAATATACGTGTCATCACACACAACATCCATATTTAGTGAACAATATAACGTGAATCAACATAACTTTAAAATATGAATTGGATGCACCCATGTACTTCATATAACTTGTCCTATTTTAGAGGGAAGAGGGAGAAAACTAAAAAAAGAATCCAAGCTTGACCCACCAAGTGTATATATAATTCCATCTCCTCCCGCGGACGGTCCAGATAAAAAGTCCTTAAACAGATCAAGGGCGGAAAAACAAAGTAGAGATACTCGGAGAGTATATATTTTATTATTTGCATATAAAAGACTTCTCCGTTTGGTGTTAAAAAAAAAAAAGAAAAAGAAAAAGAAAAGAATACGTTTATCTTGGTTTCTTCTCGCAGTCGTCTCTTTTCATCCAATCTCTTGAACAGGTCATCTCCAATAATTGATTTTCTCTTAATAATAATCCAGTTTTCTTTTACTGATATGCTGGTGATTATGATTTGTTATTGATGTATAGTTGCTTTTCGATTATTTCACACACCTTATGCTTCAATTAATGCGCTATACTGAAAGTTTAACTTGAATATAATTTATATGCATAGTATGTTTATCGGATCCGATGTTGAGATTGAAATATTTTGTTACTTCCCAAAATTATATTTATTATTTATTTCATTGACATCAAGGGTTTGGGTTCTTAGGGTTTACCTCTGTGTGTGTAATGCGTGTATTTATCATTATTTTTTTATGCGATGGTGTTTGCTTGTATCGAATTATTATAACAGTATACTCCTTTTTTTGAAGGGTTTTTTTCTTAAAATTTTCTTATTGCCTTTTTGTGCCGCAAATATATTTATTTATTTTTGTTGCAGATAAAGTTAATTTGATCAAACATGGGGGGTAGTGCAGTTGATGATGATTGGGAGTTCCCTTCACATTTAAGTGAGGTTAGAACCGTAGTTTTGGTTGGACGAACAGGTAATGGGAAAAGCGCAACCGGAAATAGTATCGTCGGTAGAAGGGCATTTAAGTCAATGTCTAGCTCTGCTGGTGTTACTAGCACCTGTGAGCTGCAGAGGACTGTTCTTGAAGACGGACAGATCCTTAATGTGATTGACACTCCCGGTACAATACAACTTCTTTTTTAGACTTGTGTTTTATTTCTATGTTTGTTTGATTGTGTTTCGACTCAAATATATATATTGCCATTTTTCTTTTTTCAGGATTGTTTGATTTTTCTGCTGAACCTGAGTTTATTGGAAAGGAGATTGTTAAGTGCATCAATATGGCAAAGGATGGTATACATGCGGTTCTTGTGGTTCTGTCAGTCAGGTCTCGTTTTTCAAGAGAAGAAGAAGCTGCTGTGGAGAGCTTGCGTAAATTCTTTGGTAGCAAAATAAGTGATTATATGATTGTAGTTTTCACCGGCGGTGATGACCTGGAAGAAAATGAGGAAACTCTGAATGATTACTTGGGCCGTGATTGTCCCGAGCCTTTGAAGGTATTCATCTCTCTTAATATATATATATATATATATATATATATATATATATATATATATTGTTTTTTCTGATAATATGCTATGAGTTAAAGATAAAACAGAAAAAAATTTATAGTTTAAGAATGATCAGTAATACAGAGTGTATTTGGAAAATTTTTGATGCTGTTTTTTGGAATCTTGTGGTTTCATTTATCCTTTAATTCCTTTTTTGGGCATGTTCTATTGTACGTAAAGCAATCATAATTTACACAAGGGCCTTATTTAACAAGTTGACAAGCTTATTATTTCACCATTCCTTGGAAATTGTAACAACATTCGTTCTAGTTGTTTTCTGTTAGTTATTTATCTCTCTTTTTAATGCTGCATCCTTTTGTTTTCTGGACCTAACTTAAAAGTCAACAAAAATAAATGTACATAATCTGTTTTTTTTCAATTTTTTGTAGAGCTATAGACAGCTTATTCATTTCCCACTAAACATGAGTGAATTGAGCTGCAATGGTTGTTTTTTCTGTTTATTTAATTACCAATTTTTACTCCTAAAAACTGCTGTGTCATAATTAATCATTTTTGTCACGATACAGGAAACCCTGAGTATGTGTGGGAATAGGTTTGTACTCTTCGATAACAAGACAAAAGAGGAAGCCAAGAAATCCGAACAACTGAAACAACTCCTTTCTCTCGTAAATGCGGTTGTAAATAAAAATGGCGGGAAACCTTATACAGATGAGCTATTTGTTGAGCTCAAGGTGAGTGTTATTACAGTATTGCATGTAATGACAAAAACTTTTGTCAAACCGCCTAACAGAGTATATTCCGTTAGTCATGGCCCAGGTTTTAGTTTTTCAGTATTTCATTTTTGTTTTGTAGGTTTTTTTAAAATTTTGTTCTTAGGGTTTTCCAGTTTTTAGGGTCTTTTTTTTCTGCAGTTTCAGATAATTTTTTTCCCCATTTTTAAGGGTTTCTGTTGTTTTGTTAGTTTTTTTTTCATTATCTGAAGAATTAGTTTCAGAGGACCAGCCTAACGGTTAGGCAGTTTAACAGGAGTGTGCGTATGCATATAATAATTTTGAAAGTTAACGATGATGCCTATTAATAATAATAACGTTCAAAAACAGGAGGGAGCAAACAAACTGCGTTACCAAACTGCTGAAATTAATTCCATGGAGGGCTACTCAAAACAGGAGATATCTGAGTTGAAGGAGCAGTTTCATAAATCATATGAACAACAGCTTAAGAGGATAACTGAGATGGTGTGTTTCTGTACCTTCGTCCGTTGCAACTTTGCATTATAATGTGAAATTTGTTGGGTGACTGTGTTTTTGTTTTGATGATATACATAGGTCGAGTCAAAGCTCAAGGAGACTACTCATAGGCTTGAACTGCAACTGGCGGAGGAGCAAAGCGCTCGGCTCAAGGCTGAAGAAATGGCACAAGCTGCTCAAATGAAATCGAACGATGAGATACGTAAGCTGAGAGAGCATTTAGAGAGAGCCCAGCGGGAGACTGAGGAGCTGCGCAAGCGAGCTGAAAGTGGCAGATGTGCTATTTTGTAATTATTTGTTATTATTTCTCTTTTTTGAGGAACATAATGAATATAGTACTTCGTGGTTAAGAGTTTCTGTTTGGTACCTTATGATACGTATATGTTTATATGATGAGTGCATGTTCTTGATCTTTTCCATCCTTGCTTTTTTGATTGAGCTTGAAGCTTGAACATCTCAAAAGTTTGAATTTCATGATGAGTCATTTTCTTAGGGGGGCGACTTCTGACCACGTAAACTCGAATAACCGTGTAATCCATCTGAATTTTTTTCTTCCTATTTTATCCAACTACCTAATGTGAATTACTGATTGGTTAAATAAGATAAATTAATATAGAATATTGAATGTATGGGGAATGATTGGTTAGAGCAAGTGCAACCCACGATCAAATGGGGGATCCTTGCGAGACGGGCTCTCTGTCATTTGTGGGGCCCACAATGAAATGGTGAGCTCGTGGGCATACCTTGCCCGTGTTAGAATCAAATGGTATGTTTGGTGGATAAAGCTGATAAGAGCTGATGACTTGTAGATGAAAATTTAGGTGATATAAATAAAAGCGTTTGACAAATTTAATTGATAAGTTAGTTCAAAAATACAAAATTACACAAAAGTATATGATTAAAATAATAGTTTGTATTATATATATATACATATATATATATGTATGCAATAGTTTTCAATAATTGCACAATATTTTGGGTTGGAGATCTTTTTTTTAATTTATATTTCATACCAGTTTATATAATAAAAAATAATAATAATAATAATAATAATAATAATAATAATAATAAGTTTATATATTCAAGTAACAATTAATAAAGTGGTGAAATAAATAAAAAAACTAAATACATAATTAAATAATAGAATTTTCCAAAAAAGAAAAAAAAAAGGTTAAAAGCGGAATAAAATCAAAAGACTTCATGAGCTTATTTAGAACGCTTGTAATAGTAGTATCTGATATAAGCTCATACTTTTCAAATAAGTTCATCCAACCAAACGAGATTTATTGAATACAAAGAACTTATAAGCCCTCTAAATCAGTCATAAGGTAGCTTATTGTGCTTACCAAACATACACAAAAGCTAAAGGGTCGTTGGAGATTCAACGGCCCATATTAATTGCAGTTTTAATTTTTAATTTTTTTAAATTGTAAAGGACCGTTGGAGATTCAACGGTCCACATTTAATCATAACTTTAATTATTTGTTTAATTTTTTAAAAAATCAAGCTAATATGGGGAAAATAAATTTAAGAAAATAGAAATTTTACTTTCTTTTTGATTGAGAAAATATTTAAATAAATTCAACTATAAATAACAATTAAATAAATTCAAAAAAAATCAAAGTACATGTAAAATTTTCGGAAAAAAATGTTTTAAAAATAAAAATAGGGGAAATAAAATTAAAAAGAAATTTACATTTTGTAATTTTGTAAATAAAAAAACATAATAATAAATTTAAAAAAAATAGAAAATATATAAAGAATTCGAAGAAACAAATCTAACAGCTAGTGTTTACAAAATCTCCTCCAAACTTCTATAAATTAACACCATCCTCACTTCACTTCACAAACCATCTTTCATTTTTTTCCAAACAACATCATTCTTACAAAAATATTTTATTTTATTTCAAAATACCACCATGAAATCATTCAATAATAATGATGAAGAACATAATTTTCGCTCATCACAATCTCCACATGGTCTCTCACAAATTCATTCAAGTGATTCATAAATGTTTCATTACTTGTTGTCCACAAATCCATTTCTTCATCTCAACCTCAAGGTTCTTTTTTTCTTAATCCCAATTTTTTTTAAATCACAAAATCAATTTTCTTCTCCTTGCTCTCCTCCTCAATTAGAGCAAACAGAGGCAATAGAGTCGAAAAATGAGAAAAGTTGTTGAAGCTTCAAAACCACGTTGGTCGGAGGAAGAAAACGAACGTCTTGCTAAGGCGTGGGTGAATGCTTCTACCAACCCGACACTAGGAAATGATCGCAATTCTTCAAGTTTTTGAAAAATGGTAAGAACCCAATATGAGCATGAGGTGGATCTAACGAATGTAGAAACTATGGGGAACCATATTATAGCGGTTGGAAGGATGGTCTTCAAGTTTCAATGTAAGATTCATGAGAATCACATTTTTTAAAGTGGAGTAACCGACATAATAAAGGTATTTTATTAACAAAAATTATGTGTGACATCGCATAATAAATTTGACTTTGCAAAAAAAATTAATTTGTCATGCATTTTAAAATGTAGTTATCTCATTGCTCTCTCAAAAAAGTTGTAGTATGACCATGCAAAATAATTGTACGAAATGAATGTGGGTGCGATATTTAAAGATTTCAAAACTTAGAAAGTGTTCAGAGACCAACCAAAGTGGAAGATATGGTTCGAAGAGAAATATCAAAGGGTTGGGAAGACGTCGGAGGCGCGACAAAGAAACTAAAAAACATTAGGGTGAATCCTCCCCATTTCCAATGCCTACCGAGTCACCCATTAGGACTCCCTTGAAGGAGGATGCGGATTGGACGCAAGAAATGTCAAGAACCAAAGGCCCGTGGGCCGAAAAGCGTACCAAAAATAAATGAAATGAGACAAGTCAAAAAAAGATGAAAACTCAAAAATATAAAAAAGTTGAATGAGTTCGACATTGAACGAAAGTTTGAGTATAAAGAAAGGGTGGTTCTAGCGGCCCAACATTTCGAAAAGTTAAAGAGAGGGCCAAGAGACAAAACAAGATTATCGTGATTGAAGCGATGAGTATAAAAGCACGCCGAAAGAAAAAGGCAGTCAGCCGAGCGAGAAGGGAGGAAGCGAGTCTTGATGGTTGATCTCGACGATCCAAAATTGAATCCGCACCTCCACAAACACTACATGAAACTTCAACAACAAATAATTGCTTAGTTTTTTTTTTAGTTTAATGTAATATTTTTAATTATTATTAAATATTTGTAATGCTTTTAATTATCTAAGTATTTTTAATGTTTTAATTAATAAATTATTTGCAAAAAATAAATACAAAAGTTTTTAAATTCTAAAAACTGAAAGCAAAATATAGAATTTTGAAAAAGTATTTAAAATATAATTATTTTCAGATTCAAAAAATAATTGCAACGACAATTTTTTAAATTATTCAATTATTTGTAAGGTTTTTAATTATTTAATTATTTAGATTATTTCTGAATAAAATAATTAATTTTTCAATATCACTTTAATATTGAAGCCGCTGACATCACACAACTTTTATTCTATCGCTACTATCGTTGTTCCTTATATCACATCTCCAATGCAACTTTAGCTTTGTACATGCTCTTAAAGAATGATTGAGTAAATAAGAGAAGTTAATTAATTAATTAATATAAAATAATGAATGTATGTGGAAAACTATTGAATGAACAATGAAAAGTGACATATGTGAAAGACATATTACCCGCTTGGTTGAGCGGTAGCTCGTTGAATTGAAACGATTTAACATCAATCCAGTTACACAAAAAAGGGTTTTGAAACAATTTAACATAAACAAGGCAAATCCCCTTAGTACTCCAATGGTTAATAGGACACTATATGTTGAAAAGGATCCATTTCGTCCTTGTGAAGATGACGAAAAAATACTTGGTCCTGAACTATTGTATTTGAGTGCAATTGGTGTTCTCATGTATCTTACCAATTGCACTAGATCGGATATAACATTTGCTACTAATATGTTGGCAAGATATAGTTTATCTCCGATGCGGGAACATTAGAATGGAATCAAATAATTTTTTCTCTAAGGAACAAATGATTTGAGATCACTTTATTCTGAAAATCCAAAACACAAGATGATTAGTTTTGCAAATGCAGATTATTTATCAGATCCACATAAAGCGAGATCACAAACTAGTTATATTTTCATGATGGGTGGTACTGCAATATCCTGGCATTCCCAAAAGTAAACGACGGTTGCAACATCTTCGAATCATGCTGAGCTTACTATATGTTGAAAAGGATCCATTTCGTCCTTGTGAAGATGACGAAAATATACTTGGTCCTGAAATATCATATTTGAGTGCAATTGGTGTTCTCATGTATCTTACCAATTGCACTTGATCGGATTTAACATATGCATTAATATGTTGGCAAGATATAGTATATTTCCGATGCGGGGACATTGGAATGGAATCAAATAACTTTTTCTCCAAGGAACAAATGGTTTGAGATCACTTTATTCTTAAAATTCAAAACACAAGATGATTAGTTTTGCAAATGCAGATTATTTATCAGATCCACATAAAGCAAGATCACAAACTAGTTATATTTTCATGATGGGTGGTACTGCAATATCCTGGCATTCCCAAAAGCAAACGACAGTTGCAACATCTTCGAATCATGCTGAGCTTATTGCACTTCACGAGACATGTAGAGAGTGTGTATAACTTTAATCCATAACACAACACATTCATTAAAAAAGTGAATTATCAATCAACAAAGACTATGTGATAATATTTGAAGATAACGTTGTATACGTTGCTCAAGTCAATGAAGGATGTATCAAAAGCGATAAAGTCAAAAATCTACCTCAAGGCTATTCACATACACTCAAGAACTTGAGAGGAATAAAGAGATCAATGTTCAATATATACAATCATGTGATAGTGTAGCAAATTTGTTTACGAAGGCACTACCCATGACAACATTCATAAAGCTTGTTCAAAATATTGGGATGCGACACTTGTGGAATTTGCAACGATGATTACCCTTGTTGAATCGAGGGGGGGAGCTCGAGTGACTGTACTCTTTCTCCCTTATATGATTTCGTCTCACAGAGTTTTCATGATAGAGTTTTTTAATGAGGTGTCCTGAGCATATAAATTGGAATCAAGTGATGTACTGTTTTCCCCCTATCATGGTTTTCCTAATAATGTTGTTAACGAGACACACTATTCAAGTTACTATAATGCTATGTCCAAGGGTGTTATAAATATATTGATGGACATAACACATCATGTAATAACAATAGGCCAATAACTCATTAGGGATGGCAATGAGCAATGGACCCAATGAGTACACTGGAAAATTACTCATGATGGATAGGAGAATTACCTGTTTAATGAGCACGGGCACGACTATGGGTAGTTAACCACAATATTTGATGGGTACGAGTAGCTTAGTACCCACTCCGCACCATAACCATACATATAATATAAATAGTAATATATATATATATATATATATATATATATATATATATATATATATATATATATATATATATGGGTGGTTGGGTTCAAATGAGAACCATGTCCTTATTTGCGAACCTGCGAACTAGTGCTTTTATTATATACCAGCAGTGTTTTTATTATGCAATCTTAATGCTTTTAATCAGATAAAGAAATATACAAAAAATCTCATCCATCCATTTAATTTGATCTAAAACTCATAATTGACCTTAAGTTCACAAATAAGGACATGGTTCTCATTTGAATCTAATCATATATATATATATATATATATATATATATATATATATATATATATATATATATATATATATATATATATATATATATATATATAACTGTTTGAAGCTAAACAGATGCAATGTATTGAAGACTCGAACTTTAAAAATGAGGTAAAACAAAATTTATAATCTTTTTAATTTGTAATATCAATTTTTATTTAACAAGTACAGCTAATTAGTATATAATATCAATATGTTTTGACAAGTTTGGAGAATATCGGAGGTTCAAGTTTGGAGTTTCAAGATTTGATGGTGTTGTGTTAAATTATATTTAAAAAATTTTATTTTCTAAATGATTCTAATATTGTCATGTTTATTACTTTTTATACATTGTCGTACTTTTATGATTGATCATTAGATTATGTTTTATTGAATTATAATTTTAGTTGTAATCAATATTTTTTATAATTCAATTTTTAAATATTGTTAATGTGTGACAATGGGTACGAGCATTAGTACTAAAGTACCAGAAAAATATGAGAATGGGTATAAATCTTGCTACTTAATCGGGTATAAATATGAGAATGGATATTTTTTTTAAACACAAGTATAAAGATATATAATATAGTACACTACCCATTATCATTACTATAATTCCTATAATTTACGAAGAGGAAGATATAATTCACTTCTCAAGTAACCTTGTATTCATTTTCAATTAACCTTGTATTCATTTTTTATTTTTATGCTCTTATATATATTCAATTAATTATATAATATAATTTAATCGTTATTCATAACCATCATCACTATCACGAATTTTTATCACATAAAGAAATTCTACAAGACCAACCCTAAGGGCTCTTTTGGTTTGGGTGACGGGATTGGACAATTTTATCAAAAGCTTCAAGATAACACTATTCATACTAAATTATCTGATGTTTATTTTATATGATTGGTTAATCGGTGGGATAAGGATAAGGGCTCTAATTTTATGTTTGTTGTCCTGGATTGCAGGAGTTTAAAAGCCAAAAGACAAATTTACCCATCTTCTTCTTCTTCTTTTTTACTTTTCAGAAACAAGAGAAGACGATTTAACTGAAAATTTACACATTAGAAAAAATGTTATTGTTATTAGGTCATGTAATGTTTATAAAGACGATTGTGATGTCTGATCTTTACATTATGCAATCTATATTTCAAAAACATCTTTTTTTTTTACTCAAAAAAGTCATACATTCAACGATCCAATCTATACTTTCCCACTATGTTGAAATCTCAACAATCACATTCAGTATGCCAATTCACTATGCCAACCAGGCCAAAATAAAATACCACTATCCATGAAGCATTTTCATTAAAAACTCAAAACTGCCTAATAATAAAATATCATAACTGTTTTAATTTATGAACCCAGATGTAGTCAAAACAAAAATCACTAATCATGGGGTTTTAAGAGACAACTCAGCCACAACAACAAAAAGGTAAAAAAACATAAAAAAAAAACCTAGTAACATCGCAACCTCCTCGCCGGGTCTAGACAAACTTCTTATCTTTGAGCGGTCCTTTCGGGATTTTACTCAAAACCTTAGCATCAAAAACAACATATTGTTACTTGAGCTCAGCCTCAGCTTTCTCAGCAAAAGCATCCACCTGATCCTCATATTTCTCGTAAAGCACATGCACAGTGTGCAACAAAACAAAACATATGTAAAACAGGGTCAGGAAATTCAGGCAGCTTCCCAGAGTTGAGAGAACCCAAAGGCCAGCAATCACTGCAAGAAATTTCTTTATATCTCTTCCAGATGCAATTTGTCAAAGTTTCGCAAAAGCTCCATTGAACTCAATCCTAAGGGACAAAGCTACACCGAGGACGGTATCCTCAGGAATAACGACTTCTGGGATTTTAAACCAGGTTAATATATAAATTAAATAAATTACAATATAGGGGTTAGAAAATACAGAGAAAAATATACATCATGACAATATAGCAGTGTATACATAAAATAATATTAATTTTGCTATATAGAGTTTTTTGGGGAAAAAATAAAACAGTTTGAATACCATTTTATCACATCTTCTACATGTTTGTGGAATACATCAGAAATAAATCATCATGATTGAATAACCCATTAATTCAAAAGTAAGAGCAATTTCACGGGGTAAGAATATAAAATTTCTGTAAACACAATAATGTTTGCAATTTTTCCCTCCTCCGCACAAGCTAATTTTGTTGGAATTTTTAATTTTGCTTTCTACGACGCTTTCATTCGTTGGGATTTGGGGTTTAGAGAAAATCAAATCTGAAAATTATTCAGGAGGTTCGTTCGAATTATTCCTTTTCTTGCTCGTTCCCCTCTTCTCCAAAATGAATATTATGCAATTTTGGCTTCTTTTATGTGAATGGTTAGAACTCGGAGAATGGTTTTTCCGGCGGACATTTGGCGAAACCTCTCCATCTTCTTCAAAAATTGACGGCGGCCAACGGCTGGGCTTGGGTCCGATCGTGCGAATCCCTCTCCTCCATCGACGACCCGACGAATTGGAAACAAGCCCTATGGTGATTTCAGTCGGCTGAGTACAATGGAGGTGGTGACGTTTAGGTTTTGGTGTATACTGCAAAATCCTATTTATATTGGTACATCCGTAATTAAATCCTAATTAGAGTTCAAAATTAGACGTGTTGAACCGTTTATTAACCGGCCCGTTAATTAATCGACGGTTAATAACCGGCGGTTAATTTAACTGGTTTTTGGTTAACCGTAACCTAACCGGCTGAGAACCGGTTAAGGTTACGGTTAACCGAACCGGCGGTTAACCGCCGTTTTTTTTAAGCAGTCGATCGACTGCTAGATCGACTGAAGGACAGTGAGTTTTGGTTTTGTGAAGGCAGTCGATCATGCAGTCGATCGACTGAAATTCTGTCGATCGACTGCATAGGAGTCGATCGTTTTCTTTTTTATTTGGAAAAAAAATAAGTTTAAAAAAAATAAGGCCTTGATTTTAATTCTAATATTAAAAATTAAGATTTTAACTTTTAATATTAGAATTAACTTGCCTACGTATCCTTGTAAAGGAATCAAAGTCCACGTAGTTCAAAAAAAATTTTGTTTGAGAAAAATAAGTTAAAAAAAAAGAACTTGAATTTAATTCTAATATTAGAAATTAAAACTAAATTTTTACTTTTATATTAGAATTAAATTGCCTACGTATCCTCGAAAAGGAATCAAAGTCCACGTAGTTCTTTTACTTACCTCACTTACCTACTTACCTATTCGTCGTTGTCGTTGCTTCCCGAAGTGGTATCGTAATAGTCGCTCTCTTCACCTTCATCTAATTGCATTTCTTGTTCTCGCGATTCGGCTTTCACCCAATCGTTCATCAACATTTGATTTTCAAGAATTTGTGGATGTTAAGGTAAACTGTCACTCATCTAACATATAGCCTCCCGTGCTGAAGGATTGTTCAACAGAAACGGTTGAAACAGGAACGGCAAGGACCTCCTTGGCAATCCTAGAGAGTGTGGGAAAAATACTGGCCACTTTTGACCAAAACTGCACAAGATCGTTAGTAACACCATCGGACTTTTTTGGAATCGAACTCGGTTCAAAAGCCCCTGAGTAACTATTTAATTCCATTTACCGACTAGCACTAGCCCTTTGCCATCTTCTTTTAGTATCTTCAATCAACCTCGTATATGGGGCTAGAGCTCCTCGAGGGTCGTTGGGTATTGTATTAGAAGTGGCGGGGGAAGGGGAAGGGGAGGGGACACATTAACATCATCACTTGAAGACTCATTGTAATTTTTAAAAAGTTGAACTAAAGATAGGTTTGCTTGGTGAGCAACACTAAGAGGACTAGGAATTAGAAGATTTGAAACTTCTAAAAAAGGTCCTAATGCATCTTAATAAAATTTAAGTAAATTTTGTAAACCCTCCATCCGATAATCCGGGTCTAAAATTTTTGCAATAAAAAATACCTCGGGAATGTATTGAGAATATTTGACCCATTTACTCAACATACTATCGATACATTCACTTAATTCAGAGTTATGGAGTAAAGAAGTACTAACAAGTACTATTTGAATACAATGATCAACAAACATTGAGGAGGTAGAATAATAAACGCCGGATAAAGCCACGGTGGCATCATTAAAAGTTTTTAAAAGGGACATCATATTATAACAATCATCCCACATATGCGGAAACAAAGCGAAACCGACATCTTCATTATTAAAAAATGAACACAATGCATCTCTATATTCATAAGTATCATTAAGCAATTTATAAGTAGAGTTCCAACGATTTGGCACATCATTTGAATATCTTTTTGGATACAATTGATTGGCCTTGCAAAATCTTCACCTTTTTTTTTTTGAAGCGAATCGTGGCCACGTAGATAATGTATAGCACTCCTAATCGGTTTAATTTTAGATTTAAAAAGAGTTAAATCATCTTGAACACATGAATTCAAAATATGACAAATGCATTTAACATGAAAAAATTTGCAGCCAATAGCGGGTTGACAAGTAATTTTTAACAATTCTAAACTAGCTGTATTAGCGGCGGCATTATCAAATGAAATTGAAAAAATTTTGTTAGTTAAATGATACTCGGACAAAACAGTGGATATTTTGCGCGAAATATTCACCGCCGTATGTTGACTATCAAACTTTCTATACGCAATTAAACGTTTTTGCAAAGTCTAAGAATTATCAATCCAATGGCAAGTAATTCCCATATAATTATGATTATGAAAGGAATCCGTCCAAATATCCGAACATATATAGACACTATGAGACAAACTATCAAATATTGAAATCAAATTCAGTTTATACTCACCAACCATTTTTTTAATATCGTGAGTCAATTTATTTCGTGAAATCCTAGTGCTAGATGGATTAAATGCACCCCTAGTATAATTTTCATAATAATTACTATGCGCATGATTAAAAGGAAGACTCATAACGGAAACAAATTTTGCAAGAAACTTTCTATGACCACTTTCGGTATATTGAAATAAACTAGAAGAACTCGTACCTTGGCCGCTGGTCCCGACGCCGGAGGTAGATGAAGATGAGAAGTTTAGTTGTGTTTGAGAGCTTTCCATGCCATACTTGTCGGGACGCTTCTTCTCCATGTGGTATTTGAGCGACCCGTAACCTCTATTATTTTTAGAACCGAAGGCGTAATGGGAATTGCAATAATTGCATTGCGCTCGAGATTCGCCGTTGATCGACTTTATTGTGAAATGAAACCGAAAGATGGGGGGAGACAAATTCCCTCAGTTTCGATTGAGGCGGTGGCATATCATCCGCTCCCTCCACATCTTCATCCAAATTGACGGCGGCCAGCTATTTTGCATGTAATTGTTGTGTTTTTCTCGTGTTCTTAATTATAGTTTTACATTATTTTTAGTGGGTCTTGAGTCGTTTAACTTTGTTTTCTAGGTTATTTTTCTTATTTTAGAGTTTTTGTGTTCTTTTGATTTGTTGATTAATTGAGTTAAATGGTTTTAATTGATTGGAGGTTGATGAATTTCTTGACTTTTTATGATTCTCATTTTATAGGTGGTTTGATGTGTTGAATTCAAACTAAGGCATGAAGACCAAAATATCAAGCCAAGAAGGAGCTCCAAAATGGCAAACTTGCTGGAATGGTGGCCATTCCTTGGCCATCTCTTCGCCATCCTTGAGCCATGTGAGACGGCCAYCCCTCCCTTGGRCATKTTCCCGCCATCTTCAAGCCAAGACMCCCCCTTGCACCCCATGGACGSCTCTTCATGCCATCTTCACGCCATTTTCAAGTCAAGACACCCCCTTGCACKCCATGGACGCCTCTTCATGCCATGACCAGGCCAACACGCCCAAGACCTTGCCAAGGCACGCRCAAGCCCTTGCCAAACGCCCAAGACTCACCCAAYACCAACCAACCAAGCCACATTGAGCCATCTTGGTCAACACGGGTCAAGATTGGGTCAAACCCYGGATTTTAAAGGCCTTAAGGTCAAATTGGCCCATTTAACACCAAATGTAACCTAGTATAAATAGACTAGAACTCTCATTCTTGTAGATCATCACTCAAATTTCCCAAACTTGCATGGGTTTTGGAATATTTTCTCTCTCTTGTTCTTAGTTTAATTTTTGAAGCTTTGCCTTGGGTTTGTAAGCTCAAGATGAATCCAAATACTCCTTTGGATTAGCACCTTCATTGTAACTCAAGCTTTGGATTCTCCATTTAATTTTAGTAAGCTCTCCTTTTAATTTCAAGCTTTGTTCTTCATTTCCATGCTTGTTCTTCAATTATGCCTTTTGTCTTAGCTACTTGATTTCATGATGAAACTTGTGAATTGATTATGGATTCTAGTTGAGTGACACACCTAGATCATAGATCGGGTCCTTGATCATCATGACTTTGAGTTTTACTTATGCTTTATTTTGAATTAAATTTCCATGCATAGTTTCAAATTGAATCTTAGATCTACTCTTCGTTTCTCGTTATGTTTCCGAAAGATTTGAACTTTTACGTCAACTTTTATTGCTCTTTACTTTGGTGCTTTCAATTTTTTTCAATTTGTATTATTTGAGTTTTCATGCATGGTTGTACCTTGTGCATGCATGGTAGTACATGGTGAAACTTAACATTCTCTTGCTTTCTTTCTTTATTGCTTTGCATTTTCAATTAAGGCATACGACCGAGGCATCCGACCAACTTGTCATTTCAATTTCTAGTTTAGTTTAATATTTTTAATTGCATTATTTCCGGTTTTCTCTTATCTCTTGAGCTCGAAACGCATTGAAACTTGCAAATGGATTGAAGTCCGATAACACCAAGCCATGAACCCGTTGATTTATTTCAACACCACTAAAACTCTACTAACAAAATGGCGCCGTTGCCGGGGATACAAAAACTCTACTAACAAAATGGCGCCGTTGCGACTTGGCTTGGTTAAGGTTTTCGATTTGATTGTAATTTCTTTGTGTTTTTGGCTTGTTTTGTTATTTGACATTTTTTTGTTTGAGTATGCAAGGCACGTATAACTATAATTATGGTGGATACATTCCCGGCGTGGGAGGGCATGGTGCAAACCACGTTGCCAATAGTGGTTATGGTTATGGCCAACCCAACATGGGAGGGCATGGTGCAAACCATGTTGGGTTTGGTGGCGTCGTGGGTATGAATGGTTCTCCCGGAGGGTATGGTGCTTCAAATCCTTATCCGAATATGCAAACTCCGTTTCCCTTCTCGTTTGGTGTTCCCCAAATTCCCCCTTTAACCGCTCAAGATCTCGAAGAGTATGAGTTGTTTGGTGGTCCGGGCTCCAACTTCACATGTGGCCCCCCCATCCGTACTATGAGAGATGTTAGCCGACCTTTTTTGGGATGTGGATGGTGTGGACCGACTATTGCCCGGACCTCTCCTTGCCAACGCATCCCTCGGAGAACGTGTATGGGGATCATGGACTTCATGTGGAACCCGATTGCGCTATGTCATCTTTTGCTCCACCGCCGTCTCATTATCCGGTTTGTACTCCTCATGTGGGCCCTTATCATCCGAATATCCCGGTGATTTCTACTACTCCACCTCCCGATCCGGATCCATGGGCCATTACAAGCTAATTCTCAAGTCTACCTTTCCCTATCCCTCCGGTCACGTTCCCCGATAAGTGTGGGGTACTTGATTTGGTTGCCTCACCGTCGGAAGAGGACTTGTTTTCATTTTTGGATGATTTTAACTCTCTTGATCCTTTGCCCTTTACTTCAAAAGAGTCTTGTGAAGAATGGGTATATATGGAATTCGTCAAGGACAAGGTCGAACGGGTTTATATTGAGAATTGGATTAATGAGGACGTGGTTGGCCCGGTTGTCGATATAGAGGGGTTTTGTGAGGATAAGCCCCTTGTTCTTCTCGATGAGCCCGTTGTGCCTCTATTCGGCCCCATTTTGTGTGGAGATGAGTCTCGATGTGTCGTTGAGGGCAACYGCGACTTTTTAGAGGGGGAGGTGGGGGTTATTGATGATGAGCTTGAAAGAATTGACGATTATCTTGAGGAGGATGAAGAGAGTAAGTCGATTATTATCCTTGCAAACTCGCACCGAGAAGAAGAGGAAGAGAGGATGGTTGAAGGGTTTAGAATTCTTAAGGATGCCATTGATTGGAGACCGAGAGTGGTTGAGAGAGTGAGCCCGTTGAATTTGATTATTGATGAAATGATGAGAGCCAGGATTTGGAGGTTGTTGTTGGAGGGCTTGATGTTCGTAATGTCTAAAAGCGAGTGGGTGAAGCCCATTGATTTGGTGCCCAAGACGAGCGGCTTGTTAGCTCTTAAGGATGGAGAAGGAGGATTGTTGGCCATGAGGGCTTCAACGGGTTGGAGGATGTCGATCGAGTTTAAAAAGTTTCATGAGGCCACAAAGAAAGATCGTTTCCCGCCCCCGTTTATCGACCACATGATGGACAAGCTAGCCGGCCAATATTCCTTTTGCTTTATTGAGGAGTCGTCGGGGCATTTCAAAACCACCATCCCACCCGAGGACCTAGTCGAGACGAGTGTCGATTGCCCGCTTGGAACGTTCAATCTTTGGCGGATCTTATATGAACTATGCAATGCGCCAAAGACGTTCCAAGGAATGAATCCTCTCGACAAGGAGGAAATTGTATTGGAGGACCCTCCCGTTATCTTTCCACCTTGATAAAAAAAGGGAGTACGTCGAGCTAATGACGTAAAACAAGCGCTTCTTGGGAGGCAACCCAAGTTCTTTCCATTTCTTTCTTTCTTTCTTTCATTGAAAAATCCAAAAACATTCAAAAATTCAAAATCCCAAAAAATAAATAAAAATAAAATTAAATTAAATTAAAAAATTGAAAAACAAACAAAAAATATTTTGTAGAGGTTCATGTACAAATCTCCTTGTGTTTTTGATTTTGTGTAATTTTCTTCTCTAGGTTTTGTTTTCCGACGTCGACCATTGGATGATTGATAGGAGTGAGTAGCGTTCGTGGAGCCGGGAGATACTAGCCATGCTCGATTTTTACTTGGATTGCTTGATTCTTAGGTGGCCCCCACCGAGCTCGACTCAAATCGCTCGGTTAAGGAAGTTTCTATTCACCCTCCTTTTACTTGATTTTCATTAAAATGCAATGAGGGCATTGCATGGTTTAAGTGTGGGGTGGGTAGGTGGTTAGGGTCCGGGGTTTACAAGCATGTTTTGACATTCTTAACTCGAGCCTTGGCGAAGTGACGCATTCTTGGCGTAGTGACGCTTACTACTTGCGCTTTTATATGGTTGAGTCGATTTTTGTGTCTTTTGCGTCTCGATTACATGTTTGAACAACTCCACATGCTTGGAAGTTTGAATAGTTTACTTGTCGAGTTTTTGCATGTTTATGGCCTCTTGTGTGAGGGGTTGAATTTTTGTGCTTCGTCCAAATCCGCCTATATATATATATATATATATATAATCAACATTTTCTCGTGAAAAGATTGCAAAGCTCTAAAATCTCTTTTTATTTTGCTCCCAAATTTGGTGCAAACTAGTGAGTGGCCTTGTGTGATTTATCGGCTTGCTTGCATTTTTAGGAAAATTGCATTGAGGAGGTTTAACTTTGCTCGCACATGATTGAATTTGAAAATGACGTCGAGGCACATATATCACCCTTGTTCCGGCCATATTCATATATGTAAGCTACTTAAAAATCCCAAATGAGCCCCCTTGAGCCTTTACCCCGTTTCTTGTTAGCTGAGCTCGATTTTAGCTCTTGTATTTTCATTACTTGTGAGGTAAGAGGGTGTGTTGTTAGTTGACAAGAAATGTGAGGGAAATCGATTGTGGGTTTCGGGTTTTGAGTTGCTTATATGAAAAAAAAAAAAGAAAAGAAAAGAAAAAAAATAAAACTCCAACACAAATCACGAAAAGTGATAAAGCGTGCGTTCAAGTAAAAAGCCTAATTTAAAAGGCTAAAGTTTAGTAAAAAGAAGCAAATTCAAGAAGCTTCTAAGTGTTGTGAAATAAAAGTCGGGAAAGTAGTGGTGATCGAAAGGGTTTCGAATGAAAGTTTGGTAATTAGTGAAAGGTGAAGCGACCATAAGCTTCGGGTTTTATAAATTAGGATTTTGTGTGTTTATTGATCGCGTTTGATCGTGTGTTAGCCACTATATACAAAAATTTACATACCTTACCAAAGAGCCAACATTACAACCCATAATAAAGACCTCGTTTGATTCTTGTTTGGTCATGTGCTACGAGCAATCTTGAGCGTCCAATTTGTGAAATCTTGACGAAGGCATGCATTGTCCGATTCGAGCGTATACACGTCCCTTATCAAACACTTGAGCGAATGAACACCCTCAAAATTTCCTTTGTGAGGAAGTCATCGATTTGGCTTGCATTTGAAAGAAGAGTAATACGAGCAATGCGTGACGATAGCGAGTCTATGTTGATACTATCATCACATAAATAAGGATAAGCACAAGGATTTTTCTTTTTACATAATGTTTATTGCATGTACACTCTCGATTATTTTCGTTGTTCGAGGACGAACAAACCAATAAGTGTGGGGTAGTTTGTTTTGCATGTAATTGTTGTGTGTTTTTCTCGTGTTCTTAATTATGGTTTTACATTATTTTTAGTGGGTCCTTGAGTCGTTTAACTTTGTTTTCTAGGTTATTTTTCTTATTTTAGAGTTTTTGTGTTCTTTTGATTTGTTGATTAATTGAGTTAAATGGTTTTAATTGATTGGAGGTTGATGAATTTCTTGACTTTTTATGATTCTCATTTTATAGGTGGTTTGATGTGTTGAATTCAAACTAAGGCATGAAGGCCAAAATATCAAGCCAAAAAGGAGCTCCAAAATGGCAAACTTGCTGGAATGGTGGGCCATTCCTTGGCCATCTCTTCGCCATCCTTGAGCCATGTGAGACGGCCAGCCCTCCCTTGGCCATCTTCCCGCCATCTTCAAGCCAAGACCCCCCTTGCACCCCATGGACGGCTCTTCATGCCATCTTCACGCCATTTTCAAGTCAAGACACCCCCTTGCACACCATGGACGCCTCTTCATGCCATGACCAGGCCAACACGCCCAAGACCTTGCCAAGGCACGCTCAAGCCCTTGCCAAACGCCCAAGACTCACCCAAGACCAACCAACCAAGCCACATTGAGCCATCTTGGTCAACACGGGTCAAGATTGGGTCAAACCCAGGATTTTAAAAGGCCTTAAGGTCAAATTGGCCCATTTAACACCAAATGTAACCTAGTATAAATAGACTAGAACTCTCATTCTTGTAGATCATCACTCAAATTTCCCAAACTTGCATGGGTTTTGGAATATTTTCTCTCTCTTGTTCTTAGTTTAATTTTTGAAGCTTTGCCTTGGGTTTGTAAGCTCAAAATGAATCCAAATACTCCTTTGGATTAGCACCTAGATCCATTTAATTTTAGTAAGCTCTCCTTTTAATTTCAAGTTTTGTTCTTCATTTCCATGCTTGTTCTTCAATTATGCCTTTTGTCTTAGCTACTTGATTTCATGATGAAACTTGTGAATTGATTATGGATTCTAGTTGAGTGACACACCTAGATCATAGATCGGGTCCTTGATCATCATGACTTTGAGTTTTACTTATGCTTTATTTTGAATTAAATTTCCATGCATAGTTTCAAATTGAATCTTAGATCTACTCTTCGTTTCTCGTTATTTTTCCGAAAGATTTGAACTTTTACGTCAACTTTTATTGCTCTTTACTTTGGTGCTTTCAATTTTTGTAAATTTGCATTATTTGAGTTTTCATGCATGGTTGTACCTTGTGCATGCATGGTAGTACATGGTGAAACTTAGCATTCTCTTGCTTTCTTTCTTTATTGCTTTGCATTTTCAATTAAGGCATACGACCGAGGCATCTGACCAACTTGCCATTTCAATTTTTAGTTTAGTTTGATATTTTTAATTGCATTATTTCCGGTTTTCTCTTATCTCTTGAGCTCGAAACGCATTGAAACTTGCAAATGGATTGAAATCCGATAACACCAAGCCATGAACCCGTTGATTTATTTCAACACCACTAAAACTCTAATAACACCGGCGCTTCTTCTTCATCGGAGCTCGGTGATTCCTCTTCAAAATTGGTTTGATTTTGCGAGTCGAAGTTGATTTGGTTATATAGGTTCTCAACTTCTTCCGCCGTCATCTCATTGGAAACATAATCTCTGGCAACGGCCGAAGATTGTCGTCGAGATCCTCGACCTCGACATTAACGAGAAGAGTTTGGAGTGTTGGTATTGACATTACGAAAAGAGCTTGCCATAGTGATATTATAAAAGAGAATTAAGAATATTATTGATATTAATTTTGGAACAAATTAATAACTTGACTTGAAACTTGAAAATACAAGAGAAGAAGAAGAATAAGTAGAGATAAATTGATGTGAGATTTGGTTTTGGGGAGTGGGGTATTTATAAGTATCAAAATTAACTAGCCGTTTAACCGGTTCGGTTAGACCGGTTAACCGGCAACGATTATTTTTCCCATTCAAATTCCGTCCGTCGATCATCAACGGCTAGTTGATCTCAGCCGTTGATTTTCAACGGCTAATTCAGTGACCAGTCGATCGACTGGTCACTGTTTTTTTTTTAAAAAAAAATGGTTAACCGGTGGTTACGGTTAGCCGGTCAGGTTAACCGTAACCTAACCGCCGGCCACCGGTTGACGGTTACGGTTATAACCGTGACCGCCGGTCAATCGGTTATTAACCGGCTCAACACCTCTAGTCAAAATGGACAAGGTGAAGACCTTTTGAAGGCAGATTCGTCATTTTTATTCGTGGTTGAAGTGGGATAGTTTAATGCGAGGGGATCAGCCAGGATAGAGTTATCCCCCACAGGATAATTACCGGGTTGCGGATTGAATCCCAGGCTCTAATACATGAAAACAAATGCAGGATCTTGTGGGATATCCCAACTTATCCCGTCGTATCCCCCAAACCAAACGAGCCCTAAATAAAATAGTCAACAGTCAACTCGAGAAACCCTAATAAACCTTCTCGCTCGTACGTCTCTCCTTTCTAGTCTCTGCACTGCCTCCACAGCACACTGCACAGCAGCTTCTTTCGGTAAATCCTTTATACCTCTCCTCAAAATATTCTGATCTGTTGGTTTTCATCTCTAGATATGCAATCTCATTACCCAATTTTTAATGCAGGCATATTGCTGTTTTCTAACTTACTGACGATTTAGAAAATTATTTGTTTTTACCGTTGAGTTTTCAGTTTTTTCTTTTTGGTGGCTTTGACGAGTAAAAGACTGATCTTGTAAGGCCATGGCTCTGGTGAGTTTACCCCTATTTCTGTTTCATTTCTTTTTCAAATTTAATTTATTTATATTTTTATGTTTTTGTCAGATCCGAAGAGTATTGAACTTCGGTTGATTGCTTTGAGAAATCGAGCGATTCTTAATATAATATACTGGGTTTATAAAAGTTGAAGTTTCTCTTCATTTTTTCCATCTCTATGTGTATATGGCTGCAAATTGATAGCTGCTCTAGTGTTGTGTTTGGCCCTTAAGCTGATTTTGTACATCTTGTAACAATATTTTATCCATTTTCGTTGTCAATGGCTCTGGAGTTTTCTTAGATAAGATTGGGACACAATAATTTATTGTTAGACATGTTTATTCTGATATGGTTGATATATTAGTATTTTTAATCCATGGCCTTTTTTTTTTTTAATAATGAGTTATTCAGCCAATTAGTCAATTGCATACAATTGGATAAGTCATGAATATTGAGTGCAAATGTTTATCTGTGCTTTATATGGTTTAATTAAGTTTATTTGCCTTGTAATTATTTGAAACAGGTTTTGCATTCTTCTAGCACGAACAAAAATGCTTTCAAGGCACTCATTGCAGCAGAATATAGTGGTGTTAAAATCGAACTGGTGAAGGATTTTGAGATGGGTGTATCAAATAAGGCACCCGAATTCCTCAAGATGAATCCAATAGGAAAGGTATGAATTAGTATTTTTTAAAGAAATTATAATTATATTGATCGTGCTAAGTGTTCTCATTTTTTTCTGATTTCCAATGCCTGTTTTTAGGTTCCTGTACTCGAAACTCCAGATGGCCCAATATTTGAAAGCAACGCCATTGCACGCTATGGTACCATCGCAATTAAATTATTTTTGTTCCTTGGTTTCTACATTACATTTTGTACTGACATGTTTTTGATCTAATTTTATACAGTGGCTAGATTGAAGCCTGATAATCCCCTATATGGCTCTTCCTTGATTGATTATGTAAGTGATTAATTATTTTTGAATGCTTCAATAGTGTTTTCAATCACATGCTCAAAAGTTTCGCCTTGAGTAACACTATATTATCCTCCGCTTGTTTATTGGGTTTTGCAGGGTCACATTGAGCAATGGATTGATTTTTCTGCTAGTGAGATCGATCTCAATATAGGGCGCTGGTTATACCCACGACTTGGTTTCGGTGTTTATCTCCCTCCGGTATATCAATCAAACTTGCAACTGTCATTAAAGAGGTTTTCATTTCAAGAATTTCTCCTAATTGAGATTTCTTTATTTTTAGTTTTTTTAAAATCAAAGATCACACCATTCACCCACTTCTACTTTTATCTCCCACCAATCACTTCAAATCATTTTTAAAATAGAAATCATCCAATCACTAATCATTAATACACATTTTCCCATGAATTTCACTATTCATCCACGCACACAATTCTACCAGCCAATCATATACAATCCTTATTTTACTATTTTTATTTTAATTCAGTTTTAATCATTATATTTCTATCTTATGTCCATTCCCACTCTCAAAATTATTCATTTGTGTTCCAAACAAACAAACAAACAAAAAAACTTAACTAATCGAAAACAGAATTTCTAAAATGAAAGTATATCCAATGGTACCCTTAGTTGAACATGGAGTTTTTTTTTTAACCTCTGTTTGCAGGCTGAGGAGCTTGGAATTGCTGGATTAAAGAGAGCTCTTGACGCGTTAAACACTCATCTCACCACTAACACCTACTTAGTTGGACATGATGTCACGCTCGCTGACATCGTGATGACGTGTAACCTGAGCATCGGATTTAAGCTAATCATGACCAAGAGCTTCACCTCGGAATTCCCGCACGTGGAGAGGTACTTTTGGACCTTGGTCAACCAGCCGAAAATCAAGAAGATATTGGGCGATGTTAAACAAGCTGAGTCCATTCCACCCGTGGCATCCAAAAAACCTGCGCAACCAAAAGAAGCTGTGAAACCCAAGAAAAAGGAGGAACCTAAGAAAGTAGAAGCGAAGCCCAAAGAAGTTGTGGCAGAGGAAGAAGCTCCAAAGCCCAAGGCGAAGAATCCTTTGGACCTGTTGCCTCCAAGTAAGATGATACTAGATGACTGGAAGAGGCTGTACTCTAACACCAAGACCAACTTTCGCGAGGTTGCCATCAAAGGTAAATAATCTCCGAGCTTTTCTTTGATGAACTGTTAAAATAATAAATTTTAAGATGGTATTTGCATTTTTTAAAATTTTTTTTTGGTATGTGCATTAGGGTTAAAGGACATAAATAAGTACTCTGTCCCAAAATCATTTTTGTTTTAGGATTCAAGTTATAATTTCCCATTTTCTTCATGATTTACCCTTGCATTGTCTCATTAAATTAAATGATTAGTAATTTACTAGATGAAGGCATTTGTTATAATAAAGTTTAAATCCAGTGCAGTCTCAATTGATTGCAATAATGCTGTATACGTTAGAATAGATTAGGTTCTACATTAAAAACAGAGGAAATGACTTCAAAAATTAAGGACATGTTCGCCCTAGCATTCAGAATACTGAATTTGGTATTCTGAATGCCGAATACTCGTTTGTTCGACTCAAAAATCAAATACTCAAACAACAATATATTACAATTAAATAATTAAATATTACTAATACAATATAATAATACACTACCACCTAGTTTTCAGATATGATTTGACATCAAATATAATACAATAATACATTATCACCCACTTTTCGGACATGATTTGACATATACATAAAAAGTAAAAAGTAAAGGATTCTGAATCCTATAACAAACAAGAATTCTTACTATTCACAAAATTCTAAATACCTTAAGATTTTGAATACCAGTATTCAGAATTCCAACGAATGCTAGTTTGTATACTGTTTTTCATTGCAATTGGTATGTAATTAATTGATGTATACCCAAAACTAGATAGATGATTTGATGGTTTCTAGTGAGTATTGATAGGAGAGAATGATACTCATTCCGTCCCAAAATAATTGTCGTTTTAGCCTCTCTTGTCCCAAAATAATTGTCGCTTTAGGAATTCAAAGCACTTTTGCGCTTGAACTTCCCCAAACACCCTTATTTGTTGTTTCTAAACAGTTTAATATCTTCAAAATGAGTGTTGGGAATATAAATACATTATATATTCCTGTATTAAATCAGGGTAGATCAGTCTTTTTTTGTGAAATCTTCTGAAATGACAATTATTTTGTGATGGAGGGAGTGAAAACATTATAAACAAGGGGGGTATATTTAGTTTTTCATTGGGTTCTTTATTCTCTTGTGAATCTTTCTAAAATGACTAATAATTTGGGACAAAGGGAGTGTTTCCCAAATGGTATTTATTATTATTA
>BMAC01000028.1:1530574-1552915 GCA_014905375.1 Phtheirospermum japonicum | reverse complement strand
TTTTAAGGAGCCTCTTGGTTTCTGTGATCTTGCAGGATTTTGGGACATGTATGATCCCGAAGGTTACTCACTATGGTTTTGTGACTACAAATACCAAGATGAGAACAATGTCTCATTTGTTACTTTGAACAAGGTGAGTGGTTTTCTCCAAAGAATGGATTTGGCTCGCAAGTATGCATTTGGGAAAATGTTGATCATCGGTGCGGAGGGCCCATACAAGGTGAAAGGGCTTTGGCTCTTCAGGGGGACTGAAGTTCCTCAGTTTATTATCGATGAGTGTTATGATATGGAGCTTTACGATTGGGTTAAGGTTGATATCAACGATGAAGCCCAGAAGGAGCGCGTCAATCAGATGATTGAAGATGCCGAGCCTTTTGAGGGCGAGCCCCTCTTAGACGCCAAGTGCTTCAAGTGAAGAAGAAATTCCAACACGTTTTATTTTTTCTCCCTATAGAATTGTCGTGTTTTGTTAAGCTTGTCTTAATTATGTTGTCCTAATTTTGTAAACGTGTGTTACTACTGTGTTGTGTTCTTATGGTTTGTCTTTTGGTTTATTTCAAATTTGGTGCACAAATTCAATTATTGACTTGGCTAGATTTTGGAAATAACATTGGTAAGTGCTTGAAATGACGAGTAGAAAGAAATTCACGAGTAATATAATCAATATGTTATTGTGATGATGTTATAATCTTTACATTGCTTGTGCAATGAAATAAAGAAAAATTGATCTACAGATGGATGAATGAGTTCCGTAAATAAACATTTGGCGGTAAAATAGAATGTTAATTGCCTCCAAAACTATTTATATCAAATGCTAATTGCCTCCGAAACTCAACTTTACCAAATATTTACGACTCAAGTTAAATGGCCCAAAAGCTGAGAAACCGAAACATGGCCAAAAAAAGTAAACCTTGTATGCACTATTTACAAGTAACAAATAAAAGCTGTGGAAATTAACCCAAAAATATGCATCCTATCTGAAACCACCCGGTTAAGATAATTGCAAAATAAGTGGGAATAATCAAAAAAAGAAAAGAAAAACACCAAACAGCTAATTTTTTCGTGAACATTGCTAGAATCAGTAACCATACAGGTGAATTCATTTACTCCTTCCTAACCACTGTCTACCTCCCCTTATTAAACTCAACACACATTTATATAATTTTATACACAACAACAATTTGCACCACCACCGAGAGAAAAAAAAAATGGCTGACAAGAAATTGAGGTTCTATGGGCTTTGTTTGATTTTGTTGGTGTCAAGTGCCAACAACGCAAGTGTTGCGAGGGGCCAAATTGATGCGTTCGCACCGGAAGCTAGTCAAAGGAGGAGACAGTTAGTGCCCGCCATATTTGTTTTCGGCGACTCTCTATCGGACAATGGCAACAACAATAACTTCTTGATTTCTTTCGCTAAAGCCAACTATTTCCCGTACGGCATTGATTTCAGCTCCGGCCCCACCGGACGCTTCTCCAATGGCTACATCATGGCCGATGCAATCGGTACGTTGAAATCATAACACTTACAAAAGAGTTCTTATTTCCTATAATATTTCTCATCTCAACACAAAAAACTTGTGTCAGACCGCCTGACAGAAGATCTTAGTTTTTAGAGGACCATCTAATAGTTAGGCGGTCTGGCATGAGTGTGCCTTAGCCTTCCTAATTGCTTTGTTATTTGCAGCTGAATTGCTAGGACTACCACTAATTCCTCCTCACTCCGGGGCTACGGTTGAGCAAATGCGATACGGAGTTAATTTTGCCTCTGCTGCAGCTGGTATACTTGACATCACTGGCAGGAATTTTGTAAGTTGTAATATATTTTTTTTTAGTTTCCATAATTAGCATTGGAGGCCTTAACACCACCACAAGTGATGTTCTTAGGTTGCTAACAAGAGAAAGTGGGCTCACCGTGTCCCATTCGATTTTCATATAATTTACAGGTTACTCTAATCCCATTTATCGAGCAAATCAATAACTTTGAGAACACTCTTGAACAAATGACAGACAGTCTTGGCGTACCGGACTTGGGCCAGGCTCTGGCTAGGTCCATTTTCTTTATTGCCATTGGCAGCAATGACTACCTCAACAATTATCTCATGCCTAATTATGCCACCAGGAATCAGTACAATGCACAACAATTTGCAGACCTCTTGATCCAGCAATACACCAGCCAGATCACCGTAAGATACTCGTTATTTTGATGATGCCAATTATTTTCCACAGGCCTGGCCAAGTAAATTATTAGGCTCTAGACGACATTGGGCCGTGATAAATAATTACATTTTATCGCGCAGAAAATATAATAAAGCGAATATTTAAATCGCATGTATTTGTTATCGTCAAAATACATTACAGTGTGTGTACAAGTTACTTGAATATTGCAAGTTTTGCATTTTTAGATGTGTAAACACTAATAATATTTATTTTCGGCTCTAACTTTTTTATGGGTCCTTAATAAAAAATAAATAAATCATATATAGAGGCACACTTTTGTCGGACAATCCCTAAAATTAAAATCTTTAAAAAAAATAAATAAATAAATAAAAACTCCAAAAATTACTAAAAATCTAAAAAAAAAAATCCATAAATTTGAAAAAAAAAACAACGAAAACCTATATATTAGGCCATAGTCTGACATAAGTTTTTGTCATGATCATATGCTTTTACATGATCATCATATTCACATTTATTATTTTTAAATTTACAAAATTGCAGAGGCTGTACCGGCTTGGAGCTAGGAGATTTGCGATAGCCGGGCTCGGTCTATTAGGCTGTATTCCAAGCGTCCTATCGCAAGGCAACGAGGGTATCTGCTCGGAGGAGGTCAACCAGCTTGTTCATCCATTTAATATAAACATAAAGTCCATGATCCACAATCTCACTACTAATCTCCCCGACGCCTTATTTTCTTACATTGACATTCATAATATCATGCAAGACCTCGTCGACAATTCTAGATCATATGGTAACTAATTTCTCTACCTTGTCTAAAATTATTGACATTTTTTTTAAAAAAATAATGTCATCATTTTTATTCATTGTGAACTTGTGTAGGATTTAATGTTGTAAACCGGGGGTGCTGTGGGACCGGGAGGAACAGAGGACAGCTCACTTGTCTCCCGTTCCAAACGCCATGTCCGGATAGAAACCAATACATATTCTGGGATGCGTATCACCCGACTGAGGCCGTAAACATATTACTTGGACAGAGAGCTTTCAATGGAAGCACGGATTATGTTTATCCCATAAACATAGAGCGACTTGCCACTCTTTGATCTTGTGATTGGGTGTGTGTATATAAAATAAAAATAATTATACGTTGGAGTTGCTATTGCAATAATACAATTATTTTCCAAAGCACGTGTGCTATGTAAGGTTTTTGGACGAGACTCGTAAAAATTCTAGGAATTAGGAATTCAATATTTATTTTTTAAAAGATCTGTGTGTTCCGCTCTTCGATATATTGTACCAAATATTATTAATACAAGTTTTGTTTATAGAAAATCACAAGTTTGTTACTCAAGTGGTATCAATAACCCTTTATAAGAGTGTTGATAAGGGTTCGAAACTTGAAGGTCTAATTTCGAGTGGAGTAAATGTCAGTTAGCATGGTTTATAAATGAATACATAATGAAACTAGTGTAAGATAATCATACTTTTACAGTAAAAATCAAATTCTCTTGCGACTAGGTCACATTGTAAGAAAATATTGGTTAATATAGTCAAAATATTATGTTTTTTCATCTATGTCCATATGATTAATTAATTGTTTATTCATTTTCTACTCAATTTCCGTAAAAGTAAGGCAACAATTATGTTATATTGAAATTTATATATTTCAAATTCTCGTGACATCACAAATACATGCATATCGCAAAAACTACTGTACGACTGTTCTATGTAAGATGGTCACTTCATACTTATATTGTAAAAAATCATACTTTTTAAAAAGTAAAATTCATACTTTTCAAAAAATTGCAAAATTCGTACATGAGAACATCACGAAAACTAGTCCATAATCATCCGAAACATTTATCCGAATTGAAATGTACATTTCAAAGAGTACAAATTTGAAATACAGAAAAAGAAAAACAAATTTGAAATCATCAAAGTCATTATTACCAAGAAAAATTAATAATAAGAGGCTACTAGCCTCTAGCTAGAGCATCGCCAATTGCTGTATGTTGATAGGATAAGCATACGACTTAGACTTGGAGCTGTAGGCTTGCTTAGCAAGCAAAATGTTAGCAGTCTCAGTGGGATGAAACGCATCCCAGAACACATATCCCCGACGGTTATCACACGGAGTCTGAAGAGGAAGGCACGTTATCTGCCCATTGTTTCTTCCCACGCCGCAACATCCCTTGTCCACCACTTGGAACCCATATGCTCTTGCGTTTTGGACCAAGTCTTGGCTACTTTTAAATGAATCCAAGTACACAAATCTCGCCCCGGGAAGCTGACCCTTGTTAAACCGGTCGACCAATTTTTTGAGACCGGTGTTGAAGAGGACAATAGCGTTGTTGATCTCTTCGTTGCACCTGCTGCCATTACCATCGTACCGGGCTAGCTCGTACGGTATGCATCCTATTTGTCCAACACCGGTCACTATCACTTTTCGCGCTCCCAAGTTGTATAATGCCTGCAGATTTTCTTTATATATATCAGTGTTGTAAAAATCGGCATAGACAGCCAAAATATCGGTCAGATAATTCAAATTCAAATTCAGCTAGTAATTACTCCCTCCGTCCCATTTATTTAAATGACAAAAATATCCTTTTATTTAAAATAATTAAAAGTGTGAAATAGTAAATGTAGGGGTAAAATTAGTAAAGTAACATTTAATTTTTATTAGGAAAGTAAAAAGTAACCATGATTCTCTCTTGAAAATGATGTGACGGATAAAATGAGACATGATAATTTTTAAATTGCGACAGATAGACCGGACGAAGAAAGTAATAATTTTTGGGTTATTTACAAAAAACACTTAATCTTTTGCAACTTTTGCAATTTAATCCCAAACTTTTAATTCTTGCAATGTCAAACTCAACCTTTTTTTAGCAAGTCGATGCTATTGGAGCGCCACGTGACGCTCCAACAACATAATATTATAGGAGTTTAGCCAGGGGATCGACTTGCAAAAATCTAAACAGTTGGGTTTGATATTGCAAAAATTAAAAGGTCAGGGTTAAATTTGCAAAAGTTGCGAAAGGTTAGGTTTTTTTTGTAAGTGTTGGAAAAAGGGTTAAAAGATGTATGTACTGTTAATTGTTTGGTATAGTCCTGGATGAGGGAAGCAGCATAAGCCCTTGGGGTGTATCGAGAGCTGGTTGTGTAGTAATCGGTCATGAAATAGTTGTTGAGATAATCATTGCTTCCCAAGCCGGAGTAAAACATGCATTTGCTGAGATAGGCGCCGAGTGCGTTTGCATCTCCTCTAAAGAACCTCCTCAACTGCTGCACGGTGGCGGCAAAGCTATCAACCTGCTGGTTCATTGACATGTGATCTCCCTGAACATTCAAATAAAAAATGGTTATAAATTAAATTTTTTTGGTGTAAATTAAAAAAAAAAAAAAAAAGAAAGAAAAGAAGGCATACCAAATTGTTTCCAGTTTCATCTCTAATTCCAGAAGCTCCTGATGCATAATTTGCTCCCTGAAGTAATGCTCGGCCACGTGTCCTGGCGTAGGGCGGAATGTAATTTGGAAATCCTAATAATTGAGCTGGAAAAAAACAACACAAGTTAAAGATAATATTGCAAGGCCTGCATAAAGATTTAAAAAAGAAAACTTAAATAGAATTGAGTACCTAAAATATCGACAAAAGTACGGCCATTAGTGAAACGTCCAGTGGCGCCTTGTGGGAAATCGATGCCATAAGGCATGTAATTAGCCCTGGCAAGACTGAGTATCCCATTATTGTTGCCATTGTCAACTAAAGAGTCGCCAAAAATATAAAGGCATGGCACTTGGTTATTATTGTTCGGCTGTGAATAGGCCTTAGTGGATGTTAAACACAACAAAGTAAAAACAACCCACATGACAAATTCACTAGAATTTGACATTGTATTGAACTGCGGGTCTATATTTTTGGTTTGTGATTGGTTCTATTGGAATGAGGAGCTTTATAGTGTGCTGTTTTTGGTACTTTATGTGATGAAACTTAAGAGGAAACAACAGCCCGTGAGAGAACATTTAAAGTGTTTGTTGGATGGGTAGTCTTTTTATCTGTACATCACGAATGAATTGTTTGAAGTCAAAACAGCGGTGACAAGAGCTTATATCTCGTGATCTAACTTCAGGGCTATGTTCGTAACAGGAAAAAGCATGCATGTGCATTGAATGAATATTCATAACCGAATTATTGACCCTTCCCTTTGGTACAATTTGGATTTAAATCTATTACCTAGTGTTCAACACATTTGAAATATTTGAATCTTAAAGTGGTGATTAAAAAAACGTCTATTCAATTTTAGACCAAAATTTTTCAATTGCAATTTAAAAACAGGGTAAATATCATTTTTGGAACCCAAAGTTTGGTGAAATTTCAGTTTCAGTTACCCAAGTTTGCAAAGTATCAAGATTAGTACTTCAAGTTTAATTTCGGTTCCACTTTTCATACCCGGCGTTAATTTTTCCGTTAAAATTAACGGAAATATCAAATTTGGAGGGAAATAACTAATTTAATTTTAAAAAATAATCTATCTATCTATCTATCTCTATATATATATATATATATAAACTGGAAATTTATAATTTTGTATTTAATAAAATAAAATAAAATAAAATAATTAGTTTAATTCAAAAAAATGATAATAAATATAAAAAAATCGAAAAAAAAAAATTCAAAAAACTAGGAAAGAAAAAAAGAAAATATAAAAATTTGTAATTCAGTAAATAAAATAATTAATCAAATTCAAGAAAAAAATTAAAAACTCGAAAAAATAGAAAAATATAATCCAAAACATAATTTATTTAATTTATATTTTGTAATTTCAAAAATAAAGTACAATAATTAATTAAATTCCAAAAAGATATATTTTAAAATACAAAATAAATTTTATTCTTTTAATAAAAATATTTTGTAAAGTTTTTTAATTATTTAGTTATTTATAAGTTATTTATTTATTTTTAATATTTAGAATATTTCACTTATCAATTTTTTTTATTATAAAAATATAAAAAATAAAATAAAATAATAATTTATGTTACTTGACCTCAAATAATAATTTGTATTTTATTATTTTTTCTTGAATTAAATTAATTATTTTATTTTATTAAATACAAAATTACAAATTATAAATTTCCAGTTTTTAATTTTTATATATATATAAATTAATTAAATATTTCCCTCCAAACTCGATGTTTTCATTAACTTTAACGGAAAAGTTAATTTGGGTATGAAAAGTGTGACCGAAATTAAATTTGGGGCACTAATCTTGATACTTTGCAAACCTGGGTACTGAAACTGAAATTTCGCCATACTTTGGGTACCAATAGTGAGATTTATCCTTAAAAATACTTTACACACACTCACTCACTCATTCACATTGAAGGTTTTTAAGGGTAGTAGCGTGACACTATTTTCCTTTGACTAGATTTTGTCTCATTGAGTTTTTCTAATAAGGTTTTAACGAGACAAAATCTTAAGGTCATCAAGGTGTTATGATTATATATTAGTGAATGAACATTGTACCCCTAAACCCTAATCTTGTACCTATAAATAAGAGGTTCTAATTTTCATAATATAAGATCACTCTATATTTTCTCTCCTCGTAATATAAGATCACTCTATAGAGAAAGCGAGTGAGTGAGTGAGAGTGAGAGATTATTAGTATTAACCGTCTTTTATTATTTAATCGATCAAAAGATGATTGTGATTACGAACTACTAAACTAAATATAATAACGAAATAAGAAATAAGTGCCCAAACCAAAAGTTGAGAAGTTAGAAGTTGTTTTGAAGAATGAATATATGAGAAAAACGTGTTTGAATGTAGAATCCCCCTAAATTAAACTTGTGATTGTACCTAAATAAATCATCATAACCCCTTAAGTACTACCAAACCCACATATTAATTCATATTTATAAAAATCGTAAACTCTCTGATTTATCTAAAACATCGAGTTTCAAGTGAATTAATCCTAACCCCGAGTTGATTACCCGAAATATGTTCCTAATCAAAACCCCCAAGATTGCAATGCGGACAATGGAATTCCCCTATTAGGTTTCACCCTAATCTAGAGGATTTATGTCGTCTTATATCTTTGATTGCATACAACTCCTTCTACTTGTGTGTGTTCTTACATTAATTCGCTTCGTTTGACTAAAAGTAAAGAACAAACCCAAATTAATAAATTAAAGTTACCGAGTTCGAAAAATTGATAAAAAGCACAAGCAAGTCGAATGAAGAGCGTAAAATAATGTAACTACCAATAAGAAGTTTAGTTCATGTTTGAAATGAAATCAAAATAAAGTGTAAAAAGATAAATCCAAGAAAGGAGAAATCATGTTTACAAGTTTTAGTTTTCAAGTCAAAGATACTTCCTTAGAAAATCTTCGAAGTACGTGTGATGTTTTCTTCAAGTACTCCTTTAATCTCTTCTCGTACTTGTTTCTTGCTTATTGTTGTACCTTGTAGCCTCCAAGTTGTGTTAGAAAATGTCCTAGGGCTCTTCTTAATATTTATCATAGTGTTTTTCCTAATATCCCTTTAAAAAATAGAGAAACCCGGCCTCTATACCACAAAATTACACTATTCGCATAGAAACATGGCAAACAGGACAGAAACACAGCCAGGCCATGCATTTCTAAAAAGGCTTCCGGTAATTAAACATGGCCGTTTTTAAAACACGACCAACCCGTATTTTCTATGTACTTTTCCTAGAGACCTCTTCTTCGCGCTTGAAACATGTGCTACTTTTAAACATGCTCAGGGCATTTTTTTTTTTTGATTTCTTGATGATTTGACTCCATTTGGGTGTTTTTACTTCATGTTTTATCCCCTCAACCCGTGCTCTTTTATACATAACTATCATTACACTCTAAATTCACCCAAACTCGCTCTTCTCCAATGCTCCTAAATAAATACACCTCATAGTGAAAAGAAAACAAAAGACACGATAAAAACTATCAAAGGACACACAGAGAACTCTGAATTAAACACATAAAAACCTACTAGAAATATGCATGGAATGACGATTATAAAACTATCCCCAACCTAGACGGTTGCTTGTTCTCAAGCAAAATAATCTAAAGTTGAAGAAAATCACATCGACAACCTAAATGGAGACCACATTCTCAGTAATTACAATCACTTCATTAATTTTGAAGTAAGTAAGTAGATAATAATAATAATAATAATAATAATAATAATAATAATAATAAATGCAAAAAGAGAAAACTATAACTAGCATTAACGAACAACGAAGTGAACTAACAAGTCCTCGTGAATTCACTCTTTTCAATCAAGTTTATAGGCAATTATGTATATAGATCTCTCAAGTTACAAAATAACGAAACATTGTTCACATAGGCTTTCAAGTAAGTCACGCCGATTCCAACTAAAAATGAGTTGAAAGGTATGAATCCCAATGGTTAATGGGTTTAATTGGCGATAGGGCGGAGGATGGGTAAAGGGAATATATATAAGCTTAAAAGAATCAAAGAAATACATAAATACACATTCTAAAAAAAGTAAAAATAAATACATAAGAAATAAATAACACCTTTATCCATTGTTTCTTATTTTAAAAAAAATCCATAATAACTTCTTTTTTTTCCCAATGAAATGAAAATGACATGTAACTGGAAAACGAACTTGGGTCATCTGCATGATAGATGGGAACTACTCACCACTTTAATACAACGACCTAAGAAAAATAAAATAAAAAGACCTAAGAAAATATTAAACAACTCACACGACAACAAATACATAGCCACATGTGTATTTTCAATACAAAGTTCAAAGAGGGAAAATCAAAGAATGGTTACTAAGGCTTGCAATACAAGTTATAATCAAAGAAAAAGGCTCAAGGCTAGACATTGGTTTACTAAGGGGTAATTTAAGGTAGGCTTCTAAAGAAAAGGTTAATAACAAAGGGCATAATCCTACACATATATGACTTCAAACGACGACGTGTATAACCGTGCAAGTTCTACAACAACCAACAATTTGAAACTTACCTAAAAGTAATGAAAAAGAGCATAATATGTAATGTATACTCAAAGGCTCAAATCTCACTAAAAATCAGGTTATACATATCGAGTCCCAACATTGCTCGTCTAAAGATTGCCAACAAAAATACTTGTTATTATATTACATTATATATATACATAATATATTTATTATATAGGTAAATGATCAATAAATACAAATTAAAAGACAATTGTGCCCATCAAATCACGCATCTTATTTTTTTGCCCACTAAGTATATTTTTCCATATTTTTAACCATTAAGTATTATAGCTCAATTTTAGGATATATTGCCCTTATTTATCAACAATACAAAATAAAACAAAAATGAAAAAAAAGAAAAGAAAATCAACTAACATCCCTCAATTCAATGCAACGCCTTCTTCGTGCACCGCTTCACCTCCATTCAGTGCCATCTTCGTCCACTGCCCTGACGACATGCCACCACCCGACATGCCACCACCCTCTGCCTCTGGCACCAACAGCCACAAGTGATGTGCGGTGGCTAGTGGTGTCTAGAAAACCTCTATCGTCACCAATTCATCCCCACGGGAACCCTAATCACCTTCTAGATAGTCTTGCCATCGATCTACACCACTGACGAGTGCCCTCTGTCACCACCCACACGATCTGCTCGATTCACGGCCCCTACACACTCTATTTCTCCTTTTCCACTTCATGAACACTTTCTAGGGGCCAGGTAGGAAACTGTACTATGAGTTTGTGAGCCCCAAGGGCCTGGAAATTTCCATAATGGGCCTCGGCGTGGACGTGCAGCGGGCTGGGAAGTATAAGGCCAGCTTGAGATATTTTGTGCACACGTTGTCGAATCTCAGGTCACGGGTTGCGTGTTCCCATGAAATGCAGCGGAGTTGGATGAGGTGATGTAGGATTTCAATTTTTCATATTTATTATTATTATTATTATTATTATTATTATTATTATTATTATTATTATTATTATCTATTTAATAATGTGCGAGTTTGTGATTTAATTAGTGAAATTCATTTTGATGGTACTAGAATGAAGCCGAGCTGAGGCTCATTGGCATCTCAAGCATCGACACGACCTGTACGATTTGGGATGTCATGTACTATGAGTTTGTAAGGCCCAAGGGCCTGGCAATTTCCATAACAGGCCTCGGCGTGGATGTGCAGCGGGCTGAGAAGCATAAGGCCAGCTTGAGATATTTTGTGCACACATTGTCGAATCTCGGGTCACGGGTTGCGTGTTCCCATGAAATGCATTGGAGTTGTTGACTCAAACTTTTGTGCACCCCTTATTAATAAATTAATTTAAAACACGTCAGTTTGCTCGCAAGAGTACGAGGTAACTGTAAGGTGATGAGTTTGACTCGAGTCGTATCTCTCGAGGAAACAACTATTCGGTCTTTTCGATGTTTTTCTCAAATTACGAACTAGAATAAAATACATGTACATTTGGGGTTTTAAAAGATTTTGAATTGATCATTATAAATTAAAGCAGTAATTAAACTAAGGATAATTAAACTAATTATTCTAAACTAGATTATCAACTACGAGCAATAATTTAAACTATCAATAATATGCAACCATAGATCAAAACTAATTAACGAATCTAAGAGCATGAGCATAAGAAATTACCACTAAGCAATGAATCATAAGAATCTAAGATTAACGAATAACTAAGCATAAATCAACTCGTATAAATAAACTAAATTAAACCAATATCCAAATATGAAACGATTTAACTAAGTAAACTAGTTTTAGCATTAACTAAGAATTAAACTAAGAAATTAACTACTAAATTAACTAAGAGTTTAGAGTACTTATTTGAACTAAGAAAAGCAGTAAAAAAGCTCCAGCTATTCCGGAGGTTGAACGTTGATCTTGGGCGAAGATTGAATCCCGAACTCGAATTCGATGTTTTGGACGCGTTGTTCTTCGATCCTTGATATCCGTCTTCAAATCTCGTTATGAGATGTGGGATTATTGTTATTGTAGTCTAAGATACTCTAGGTGGTCGTGTCTTCTCCCCAAATCCAAAATATGAAGGGTTTATATAGATTTTGCATGACTTGGCGCATAAGAAACCCTAAAATCTGAATTCTGGGCCGTAGCGTCGACTGACGCGCGCTGGTGCTCGGCGTCGGTACTGCCTGGGTGTGCGCGTCGGCTAGGCGGATGCGTCGACATCGACGCTTCATCAAGTTGCGTCGACGTTGCGTCGACATCGGTGCATCGACATCGACGCTTCAGCAAGTTGCGTCGACAGTGCGTCGACGCTGCGTCGACTGACGCGGATCATGGCTCGCGTCGACGTAGCGTCGACGGTCGCGTCAGTCGACGCGATTGCGCGTCTGCCTACGTCTCTCTTAATCTTTTGCTACTCGTTTCGCCGGAAAACTCGTTCTCCTATTCTTGAGCATCAAACTTCGTCTATTACGCGTTGAACTCTTCCGGTTACTTAGCTGTAAGGTGAAAACAACGAAATATCACCTATTTGCATCAATTACGAATAAAATACGGTAAAATAAGTCAGAACTATAAAAATACGGAATTATGCTTAAATCGACCAACTTATACCAAAAACAAATAGAAAAACGTACTAAAATACTAAAAAAATAAGGACAAATCTACTCTAATCAACTACCCCACGCTTTATTGGTTTGTTCGTCCTCGAACAAATGATAATTTCAAAGTATAACTAGAATGAAAATTAGTTCAAGCAAAGAGTCGTGCTATGCTACATACGTAATTTTAAAAATATAGGTACAAGTCACGCAACGTCAAACACTTGACCATTATTACATTGTCGCTTCAAAATAAAATCATGCTTCCTCACGAAGGATAATATATATAAGTACGCTCAAAAGCACTCAAGTATTCTCTGCATGGGACGTGTATACACTCAAATCATATAATTACATGCACAATAAATAAGCACCGAAAATCAATCTCTTCTCAATCGCAAATTAAGTGTGCTGTCACTACTAAGAATCAGAAAAGGTCTTCGCGGGTTGTAATGTAAGGCTCTTTGGACGGGTATGGTATATATAAGTCGTGTGGCTCAATAACTCACCCAAACTAATCTAATCAAGAAGCAAATTGCTTCACCTCGCTCAAAAATAAAAACCTCACTTAACTCTCATAACGTAGACTTTAAAATATAGGCTATTTCCTAACTCGCGAACCGTAAAACTGACTTGAAGCTCAAACCACTTAAACACAATTGAAGCTCATAATATGCTTCTTACACAACTCTTTTGCCTTCTAAACATAAGGTTTCATAAGAAAACTAAAAATAAAACACAAGCCTTAATTAGCGCGTAGGCAATTAATCGACACTATCCACCATCCTATTATTTTTTTTTTATTTCCCCTTTTATTATTTATTATTTATGGGGCATTAATTTTTTCTTCTTTTTTTTTCGGATGGTGGTCCTTAAATCATAAATCCCTAATAAAATTTCCAAAACACTGATAACCAATAAAATTAGCGAACTCCTACCCCACGCTTTTAATGGGTTGTAGGGGTCGTCACAAAAACACTCATGGCTATAGGCATGGATTATTTGGCTATGACTGGCTCATTCGGAATTTATAGTGGCTAAAAATATATGGATATGGCCGGAATAGGGTTTTATATGTGCCTTAACGTCATTTTCAAAGTCAACTACACACAGCGGTATCAAAGAGATATCAAGACTGAAACTTAATCAAGAACATGCAATGATGATAAACACTCAGGCTACTCACTGGCTTTTTGCATGAAAATTTTTTGAATTGACGCTGTTTTTAAGGATTTGTGAAATCAATTGCGTCCAAGTAACTTTTTACAACATATAAATAATTTTGAAAAAAAAATTATGCACTTATGCACGCTCAAAGGACTAGAACAAATAATTAAACATAATTAACTATGACAGGCAAGCCATACAAACACAAATAAGCGTAGAAATAGCGATCAATCACATCAAAAATATGCATTTCAAAACAAAAGACATCAAATTGCACTAACCATACTCAACCACCCCCCTCCCTAAAAACTTGGCAATCTCCTGATTGTCATAAGTATAAAAGAAAAGAAGAGTAAGGGAGATAAGGAAACATCCCTGAAAATATGATAGTCGAGTCTTCTCCAAAAACGCCCGTGCAATTATCCTTCGTCTTAGATCGCGTGACTAGATTGTCCCGAACAAACCTATAAAGATAAACAAAACAACAAACAAAACATGATTGCAATCAATTGCTACGCGCAAGTGCCCGGTGGCACGTCTGTTTGGATTTGAAATAGCCGGATTGCGACCAACGTCGTAAATGGCTGGGTTGCAGCTAATCCAAAGGTTGCCGGGCTGCGGCTAACTTGGGTCGGATTGCGACCTCGATTGACGAAATCATCGTTATCCCTAATTGCTGCGGTAAGCGATAGGTTCAGTGGTTGATCGTCATCGTTAACACCTTGAGTGGAACTAGCGGTAAGGCCTTGCGGTAGTGAGCTTCCGCTATATAACCGTTGTCCAGAATAAGTGATTTATCATATTTTTTGCACATCAACACACACATAAACGTACCACGGTAATTGACACAATATAAAAAGACAGAAATAAAATAAAAGTAAATAAAGAAAATAAAACGAAAACTAACTAACGCTTGGGTTGCCTCCCAAGAAGCTCAACATTTAACGTCATATGCTCGACGTAATTAGTTGATTAGATTATAGCTCGTGGTGGGTCCACGAACTCCTTCTTGGTACGACCACGATTCTTCATATAATCCTTGAAATAAGGCTTAAGTCGATATTTGTGGACTTGGAATCCCATCTTTGCACTCTCATTGTAAATAGTGGCGACTCCATACTCATCCATCTCCCTTATTAAAAACGGTCCACTCCATGCAACTTCAACATTGGTTGGATCAAAATTACGTTCGGAATTATACAGCACTAGTTGACCAACCTTGAACTTCTCGTTAAAAACTTCGTTCGAATTCTTCTTCTTCGCTGTCCAATCCTTGCTATTAGCCTCGCCCTTTTTCTTCGTACGTTTAAAATTCTTGTAGAGATTGAGGGAAACATTTCTTGAATGATTATGTGGTGGCCTTGTCTCTTCTCTTGGCTCAAACCTCGAACGATCTCGTTGTGGTCTCAACTCCACTTTTGGCTCGTTTTTAGGCATGTTAAACTTCATGGGCAATCCATCATCAAATGCTTCTACATTATCAAACTCTTCAATCGTGCCGATGCTCAAGAGCTCATTCGCGCAAGAATCTACTAAATCAATAGTAGAACAATCGTTCTTAACAAACAATGCAGGATTCTTGTGAAAATCTTGAAGTGAAAACGTCACCGTTTCGCCCAATACGGACATAGTCACCCTCCCCTCGTTTACATCAATCACCGTACGCGTTGTAGACATGAATGGACTTCCTAACAAAATGGTGTGTTCTCGGTTCTCGCTTTGTACGTCACCAACATCCATAATGACAAAGTCGACCGACACTACTAACTTGTCTACTTGTACTAAGACATCCTCCACAATCCCCAAGGGTAGCCTTATCGTTCGATCCGCCAACTGTAATTCATCGTGGTCGGCTTCAGCGGTCCTAGGTCAAACTCCTTGTAAATTGAGTAGGGCATCAAATTTATGCTAGCGCCAAGATCGAGCATCCCTCTTGCTGTTTGTCCATTCCCGAGAGAGATAGGTATGCAAAAACTCCCGGGATCCTTCTCTTTGGGTGGCAATGGTTTCTTAAATATATCTCCAACTTCTCTTATCAAAGKTACAGGCTGATTTGTAGCCAAACGCCTTTCCTTTGATGCTAGATCTTTGAAAAACTTCACAAACGCCGGCATTGTCTTTATCACCTCTAGCTGGGGGAGGTTAACATTAACATTCTTCAGTAAGTTGTATAACTCCATGAATTTTTTTTTCTCCTTGGCCGGACGTAGGCGACTTGGGAAGGGAACATGATCATAAACAGTCAACTTCTTGGGCGGCAAATTTAAGGAACCGGTGGGGTCTTCAGTTGCTGTCGATTCCTTTTTCTTCATTGCTCCCGGAGGTTGGGTCTCGGCTTCTTCCTCGTCATTCTCCTTTTCTAGCTCGACGCCGTTATCCACTTCTTTCCCGCTTCTCATCACATGAATAGCCGAGACTTGTTCCGTTTGGCTTGGAAGAGTATTTTTCTCCTTCTTCAATGATGCCATGTCAGTTGCCAATTGTCCTACCATTAACTCCAATCTTCTTAGTCCTGACGAATTTTCAAGAGTGCTTTTGGCCATTTCAGCCATGATCGCTCTCAATTCTTTCATATCGTCTCGAGCTCCTTTCATTTCCTCCTGAACATGTGTGAGGCCGTCTCGGTTCCGAATAGTTTCGGCAACTTGGTTCTGTTGCAAGACTAAAAGTTGATCAGTCGACTGAACTGTAGCAGGTGTTTGCATGTGTGGTGGTCTCTGCCCCGAATGTTGTTGATTCGAATAGTGCTGGATGGCGTTGACGTCCCCTCGTTGTTCGTTGTTGAATGGGCACATATCGGCTAAATGTTCGGGGGATCCGCATTGGTGACACATCGCATTAGTCTTCTTCGAAGAGGCCTTGCTTGCCCGCTCGGCCTTCCAAGCTGCCAATTTCTCCTCAAATATCTCTTCGCACTTTGCTTTGACTAATTTGCCATCATCTAAGTCAGGATCAGGGATGCAATTCTCATTAACTTTCAATACGAGGCCGAGAGTTGGTTTTTCTAGATTTTTCACTCAGTTTCTCCAATACTCGTTTTGCCTCGCAAGCCGTTAAATCACCAAAATCTCCTCCTGATGCTATTTCAACTTGGCTCTTCCCCATGGGCGACAAACCATCAAAGAAAAACTGATTAATTATCTCGGGGGAATAGCTATGATGGGGGCATGCTTGTAAAAGTGATTTGTAACGCTCCCATGTTTCATGAAATAATTCTCCCTCCACTTGTTCGAAGTTAGAAATCTGCCTCCGAATCTGCCCCGTTGTTTGTGCCGAATAGTATTGATTTAGGAACTTCTCGCTTATCATCTCCCAATCAGTTAATGACCTTGGTTCTAAGGACAGTAACCATATCTTCGCCTTGTCTTTCATGCTATAGGGGAAACAAATCATTTGCATCTCCTCCCGGTTTAGGCCATGACCTACAAATCTGCCTACATCATCGATAAAGTAGTTCAAAAATGCTAAAGGGTCTTCGTGGGCATTTCCGTGAAAAGTCGGAAGCAGATTAATTTGATGCGGTTTAATCTCTACTTCCCTTGCAGTCGGGCCAAGTACAATAGCAGACCCATAAAGCACAACCTTCAGGCGTGCCAAATCTCGTTGTCGAGGCGCTCGATATCCCCTTGGTTCCCTAACTCGGTCATTAGCTCTCTCATAGTGGTCGTCATGCGCGTAATGGTGCTCGCGCTCGTATCTCCTTCCGAAACTATTTTGCTCGTAATCATGATCTTGATTCTCCAATCAATCATTCACGTGCCCTTGATTGTTAGCATACGCGTTATGCTGCAGAAAATCTTCGTTCCTAATTGCCACGTTCTCGATATTGTGTTGGCGAATAGCATTGTTGTTCATCTCTTCGTTGTGCCTCACATTCGCCATGTTGGGTTGGTGACCGATTACGTTTTGCTGCTGGTCGACTCCTTCGTTTCTCACTGCATCTTGTCTCGCAATAATGGGGCGTGGTGGTGATCTCGGTGGTGAATCTCCGTTTCGAATCAGATTTATTTCTAACATAATGTCGGAAACTTGATCACAAACGAAATCAGTTGTTGTTGAGGAATCGTCCTCGGGAATAAAAACGGGTCTTGGTCTCGGTGGATTTGAACGGTGGATGTTGTCTATGAATGGTACAAGGTCACGTTGAAGTGATCGCCTTCCTTGCATAAACTCAACAATACATCAACGTACCAAATGGCAAAGACCAAGTAAAAAAAATAAACTAATAAATCAAAAGGAAAATAAAATGAAAAACATCTTTAATTCCTACTCGTTGCTTCCCCGGCAACGGCGCCAAATTTTCTGACTCAAACTTTTGTGCACCCCTTATTAATAAATTAATTTAAAACACGTCAGTTTGCTCGCAAGAGTACGAGGTAACTGTAGGGTGATGAGTTTGATTCGAGTCGTATCTCTCGAGGAAACAACTATTCAGTCTTTTCGATGTTTTTCTCAAATTACGAACTAGAATAAAATACATGTACATTTGGGATTTTAAAAATTTTTGAATTGATCATTATAAATTAAAGCAGTAATTAAAATAAGGATAATTAAACTAATTATTCTAAACTAGATTATCAACTACGAGCAATAATTTAAACTACATGAACGCAAGCACTAAGAATAAACTAATAACGAATCTAAAAGCATGAACATAAGAAATTATCACTAAGCAATGAATCATAAGAATCTAAGATTAACGAATAACTAAGCATAAATCAATCGCATAAATCAACTAAATTAACCAATATCCAATAACAAGCATAAACGATTAAACTAATTAAACTAGTTCTAGCATTAACTAAGAATTAAACTAACAATTAAACTAGAAATTAACTACTAAATTAACTAAGAGTTTAGAGAACTTATTGAACTAATGAAAGCAGTAAAAAGCTCCAGCTATTCCAGAGTTGAACGTTGATCTTGGGCGAAGAATGAATCCCGAACTCGAATTCGACGTTTTGGACGCGTTGTTCTTCGATCCTTGATCTCCGTCTTCAAATCTCGTTATGAGATGTGGGATTATTGTTATTATAAGCCTAAAATACCCTAGGAGGGTCGTGTGTTCTCTTAAAATCCGAAATATAGAGGGTTTTATATAGATTTTGCATGACTTGGCGCATAAGAAACCCTAAAATCCGAATTCTGGGCCGTCGCGTCGACGGAGCGTCGACTGACGCGCGTGCCGGTGACTCGGCAGACTTGGTCGGCAGGTGTGCGCGTCGGCTGGGCAGGTGCGTCGACGGTGTGCGTCGACATCGACGCTTCAGCAAGTTGCGTCGACAGTGGCGTCGACAGTGGTGCGTCGACATCGACGCTTCAGCAAGTAGCATCGACGGTGCGTCGACTGACGCGGTCATGGCTCGCTGGTCGATGGCTCGCGTCGACGGGTCGACGTCAGTCGGTACGCGACTGCGCGTCTGTCTCCAATTCTCGATCTTTTGCTACTCGTTTCACCGGAAAGCTTGTTCTTCACTTCTTGAACATCGAACCTCGTCTATTACGCGTTAAACTCTTCCGGTTACTTAGCTGTAAGGTGAAAACAACGAAATATCACCTATTTGCATCAATTACGAATAAAATACGGTAAAATAAGTCAGAACTATAAAAATACAGAATTATGCTTAAATCGTCCAACTTATACCAAAAACAAACAGAAAAACGTACTAAAATACTAACAAAAATAAGGACAAATCTACTTTAATCAGTTGTATGAGGTGATGTAGGGTTTCAATTTTTCATATTTATTATTATTATCTATTTAACAATGTGGCAAGTTTGCGATTTAATTAGTGAAATTCATTTTGATGGTACTAAAATGAAGCCGAGCTGAGGCGAATTGGCACCTTGAGCATCGACACGACCTGTACAATTTGGGACGTCAAGAAGGAGGTGGTGTATATGTTAGGATTATAAATAATATGATAAAAAAGAGAGAAGCAATACAGAACGACACAAGAAATTATTTATCCAGTTCGTCAGAGAGAGATTCTGACTACATCTAGAGGCGCTGCCAAGCCATGAGTTTGTACGTCTAGAGGCGCTGCCAAGCATTACAGAACGACACAATCAGGCTATTTATAACAAGAAAACCTTAGTTATAATTTACACGAATGAGGATTACAATTACACAATAGCCGTGAACGAGGTCTTGAATATACATTACTTCAAACTCCACAACCCAACAATCTCCCACCTGGAGACTGATCTCGAATGTCATCATCTCTACATCTTCTCAACATAACTCATAACTTCAGCAGCGTCAAGCCTTCCTCTTAAGTTCCAAGCCCAGTTAAAGCCATGCATAGATTCAACCTCTCTAAGGTCACAACCTTAGTCAACATATCGATAGGATTGTCAGTTCTACGAATCTTCACTAGCTGCAAGACCTTCTCCTCTAGGAGATAACGTATGTAGCGATACTTCAATTCAATTTGCTTTGTTCTTGAATGAAATGCTTGATTCTTATCCAAGAAAATACCACTCTAGCTATCATTGTAGAGGATACTATTTTTTTTGCTCTTTCCCCAACTCACCCAAGAAGTTTTGCAGCCATACCATCTCTTTACTAGACTCCGTCACTTCTACATACTCTGCTTCTGTGGTAGATAGAGCCACAACCTTCTGCAACTTAGAAGCCCAAGATATCGCTGTACCACCCAAAGTAAATACATACTCGTTAGTACTTCTCCTTTTATCAAGGTCACTCGATTCTAAATCTGCATCAGCGTATCCTGCAAGCTCAACGCCTTTGCCCTCAAAATATAGGGCTCTCTCTTTGGTGCCTCTCAAGTACCTAAGGATCCACTTCACTGGTTCCCAATGTTGTCTACCCGGATTCCTCATAAAATGTCTAACTACTCCCACCGCATGAGAAATATATGGTCTCGTGCACATCATTGCATACATGATGCTACCAATTGCTGAAGCGTAGAGAACCCTCTGCATATGGACATGCTCTTCATCACTTCTAGGAGACTCTTTGCTAGATATTTTGAAATGACTACCTAGTTGGATACTTGCCGGCTTTGCATTCTCCATGTTGAATATTTTCAACACCTTCTAGATGTACTCCTCCTGATAAAGATACAATTTTCCTTCCACTAAGTCTCGAATAATCCGCATACCCAAAATCTGGTTAGCTTCTCCAAGGTCTTTCATAGCAAACTGTTCTGAAATCTTTTTCTTCAATCTACCCACTTCTCGAGCACAAGAACCAACTATCAACATGTCGTCAACATATAACAATAATATGATATAACTATCATCAAACCTCTTGAAGTAGCAACAATGATCAGCATTTCATCTGACGAAGTCAATATCAAGCATGAACTTATCAAACTTCTTGTACCACTGTCTCGGAGCCTGTTTCAAACCATATAAGATCTTCTTCAGTTTACACACTAGCTCACCATTACCTCCCTAAAAGTATCCCTCTGGTTGGTTCATATATATGTCTTCCTCCAAGTCACCATGGAGAAAGGTTGTTTTTACATCCATCTACTCTAACAATAAGTTCTCTGCAGCAACCATGCTTAAAACTAGTCAAATAGTGGTTAATTTCATAACAGAAGTAAAAACATCTATATAATCAATACCGTATTTCTGCTAAAATCCCTTCACAACCAGTCTTGCCTTGTAACGCTTGCTCCCACCAGCCTCATCTTTAACACTTATTATGCAGCGCCTTCTTTCATTTTGGGAGCTCAACAAGATCCCAAGTGTCATTAGACATAAAGGAGTCCATCTCTTCATCCATCGAAAGCCTCCATTTGTTTCTGGTCTTACCATGTGCAGCCTCTGGGTAGACGTGTCCAGGCGGTTCGAACAGCCGGTTCGGTTTCGGCGGAAACCTCGACAAACTACCGGTTCACGGTTTGGTCCCATTTTGGTTTGGCCGGTTTGGACAGTTTTCACGGGTTTTTTTTTTTAATTTTCACTCAGTCGATCGGCTGAGAAGAAGTCGACCGACTGGCAGTCGATCGACTAAGCGTCAGTCGATCGACTGCTTCGCCCAAAATTGCCAAACTCTCTGTTCTCCAGTCGATTTGGAGAGAACTAGTCGATCGACTGATTGTCCAGTCGATCGACTGAAAATCTAGTCGATCGACTGACCAATCTAGTCGATCGACTGGTCAAATAAAAAATATTTTGAAGTTAAAATAAAAAAAATTATAATAGAAGAGTTTTAATAAATTCAAAAAAGAAAAAATTAAAAAGAAATTGGACTTGAACTATTTTCAAATATTTGAAGTTAAAATTTGAAATTTTAATTTCAAATAATTGAAGATAGTTGCCTACGTATCCCTTATCTTGGGAATCAAAGTCCCGACTGTCAGACAGTCGATCAACTATGTCGTCAGCGAGCCGTTTGAAATCAACGGTCTTGATCTTGTGACCGTTGATGGATCAACGGTCGAGATCA
>BMAC01000028.1:1461557-1527984 GCA_014905375.1 Phtheirospermum japonicum | reverse complement strand
ATCGACTGAATTTTTTTTAATAACCGCCGGTTTACGGTTTGGGGTATGGGAAAATCGGAACCGGCCCGCCTTAACGACGGTTCCAATTTCGGTTTAAACCGTGGTCAACGGTTTTCGCAACCGTTGACCGTCGGTTCAAACTGGCGGTTGGCCCGGTTCGCCCGAACCGGTGAACACGTCTACCTCTGCGTAACATTGAGGTTCACTACCATCACTTAACAACAAGTAGTAACTTGATGGTGTGAACTTATTAAGTGATCCTCGCACTCTTGTAGACCTTCGCAATGGAACTGGTGGTGTTCTCGACTCAGCCTCAACAACCTCCTGGTCATTTTGAACTACTTTGATCCCACCTGAGTTAGAAATATCTAACTCTACAACCTGAGTACCTACACTTTCAGCATCTGGTGTACTCATCATATCCTTGTACAAAACCTGTTCATTAAATATGACATCTCGACTGCGGATTATTTTTTGATTCTGTTCATCTAAGAATTTGTAACCGAATTCATCACCGTCATATCCAATAAATGTACATTTAATAGATTTAGCATCCAACTTACTTCTAGCTGCAACATCTATATGCACATCAGTAACACAACCAAATATTCACAGATAAGTTAGGTTTACCTCCTTACCACTCCAAGCCTCCTCCGATATGCCATTCTCCAAAGGAGCTGATGGTCCTATGTTAATCGGAGATGCAGCTGTGTTAACTGCATCCGCACAAAATATCTTTGGTAAACCTAACTTCGATTGCATACATCTGACACGCTCATTCAGAGTTCTGTTCATTTTCTTTGCCACTCCATTCTGCTGAGGGGTTCCTCTCAGGGTCTTTTCCATGCGAATTTCATTTGCAGCATAATACTCTTTGAATTCTCTAAGCTTGTACTCTCCACCATTGTCAGATCTTAATCACTTTACTTTCAAACCTGTTTCATTTCAACAAGGGCATTCCACTTTCTAAAAGTATTAAATGCATCAGATTTATTTCTCAGAAAGTAAACCCATACCTTTCTTGTAGAATCATCAATGAAATTAATGTAGCATAACGCACCACCAAGGGATATTACTGGGGCTGGTCCCCATAAGTCACTGTGTACCAACTCCAACTTCTGTTTCTTTAAGGTTCTACCACCCATCAAAAAACTCAGTCTTTTCTGCACAACATCAATTTTCTTGAGGTTGGGTAGCTTACCCTTCGAACACAATTCATTCATCCCCTTTTCACTCATGTGGTCAAGTCGAGAATGCCATATATCCGTATCATTATTCTTTCTACAATAGAAATGCAATCTTGGTAATGGTTGTCATATACAACGTACCCTCCTTCTTTCCCCGAGTCATCACCATGGCTCATTTGGTTATTTTCCAGTTACTACAGCCAAAGGTCACAACATAACTTTCGTCATCCAGCTTCCTTACTGAAAGTAGATTTCTCCTCAAACCAGAAATGTGCCTCACATTACGCAACTACAATACATAACTATTTGGAGAACTGATCTGAACATCTTCCTTTCCCACAATTTTTCAGAGGGTCATCATAAGCAAGGTAAACCTCCCCAAAATTTCCAGAAGTATAATGTTCCATGACCTCAGCCGTACTGCAAGAATGAAACGATGCACTTGAATCCAAACCCACAATACTAATGGACTGCTCACACTCAAAATCAGTGCATTTGCAATATCTTCTGTTGTTGTGTTAGCTGATTTGTTGTCCTTCTTATTCAATGGTGCTTTGCACTGGTTCTGGTAGTGGCCTAACTCGTCACAATTCTAACACTTGATCTCACTCTTATCCTTTCTTGACTTGCTTCTGTCCCTTGATTTTGATCTACTTCGATTAAATTTACCCTTTGATTGTGATTGCCCCTATTCTCTGTACTCAAAGCTGACCCTGAAGTTATACTCGACTCTCTTATGCGAGTTTCTTCACTAATAATCAGATCTCTAACTTCGTCAAATTTCATCTTCTCCTTCCCAGTTGTAGCACTAAAAGCGGTAACCATTCCGATCCAGCTTTCTGGTAAAGAGGACAGCAAAATTAGGGCTTGGACCTCATCATCATAATTAATATCAATCGAGCTTAATTGGGCTTGTATCATGTTGAACTCGTTGAGATGATCGGTGACCGCAGTACTCTCTGACATCTTTAAGTTGAAAAGACGTCTCATTAGCTGAATCGCTGCCGATGGCTTCTCGTACATCTCTGATGACGCCTCTAACATCTCTTTTATAATTTCGCCTTGGTTGTGTGGAGAGCAACATTTCTGGACAGCGACAAGTGCACCACGCTCATCGCCTTTTTGTCCAACAATTCCCATTCGTCCTCTTTCATGGCCTCTGGTTTCTTACCCAGGAGCTGATATAGATCTTTATCGTACAGGTAATTCTCGATCTGCATCTTTGAGAAACCATAATCTGTTCCGTCAAATTTTTTAATTGGCAATTTTCCGTCACCCATCATATTCCCACGGAACCTCTCTCTGATACCAGTTGTTAGGATTATAAGTAATATGAAAAAAAAAAAAAAAGAGAAGCAATACAGAACGACACAAGAAATTATTTACCCAATTCGTTAGAGAAAGATTCTGACTACGTATTGGGGTGCTGCCAAGCCAGGAGTTTGTACTATATTAATTTTTGAGATGAGTTTACAATTACACAATCAGGCTATTTATAACAAGAATACCCTAGTTATAATTTTACGCGAATTAGGGTTATAATTACACAATCGCCGTGAATGAGGGCTTGAATGTACAATAATTTAGAATTCACAACCCAACATGATACGTAGTAAATTGCGCACAATAAGGAGGTTTATGACATCTCTCGGGGTGGGTTGGGGTTTTCACCTCTGTCTCCGTCAATGGCTTAGTTAGAGTTCTTGATTTAATAGATAAGGATCACTCGACTATAATTACAAAAGATTGGATCCGGATTCGAAGTTAATGAGGCTCGTGTGGAATAAACAGGAACCAAAATACATGACAACTATCATAATGGACACTAGCAAGATAGTGGTGCTGAATATTTGTTTCTTGACGTTGCTCGTGGTGGAGCTGCAGCGGCATCAATTACATAGCTTGAGCCATATTTGCATGGTTGGGGATGATTCAAAATCCATCTAAGTGTCAATAGTCATGCGTTGAGTTGCAGAAAAATGACACGTCATCTTGGTGTTTGTATTCTCGAGTTAACTATTCAAGAATACCTTGAGTTATAGTTTTTGTTTTGACATACATATTTCAAACATGGTTTGAATATTCATCTATAGAGGCAGCCTTGGTTCAACTGCACCATGTTGGTGCTTTTCTATGTTACTTTCGCACATACAAACTTGCAAACTTAATTTCTTTTTTATTCACTTTTCTATTTTTTTGTTAGATTAATGAATTGGTTGGGATGAAGAAACTCCTTTCTTTTATTTGTTGGAGCAGAAGCCCGTATAAATTTTCTTACAGTTTCTAATAGAATGGAAACTGTTACTTTAAGCTATCACTCACATAAATAAATGACATTCTCAATTCATTAGGTTTGCATTCTCCCTTTCTATGTATTGTGACAATAGATAGTAAATTTGTGGTTGATGTTACTAATATTTAAATGCAGGATTGTGTCCAGAAGATATTGAGTTTGTAGTTGATGTTTCATTTACACTATTTGAGTGCAATTTTTTATCCAGTCATAAATTGTAAGCAGCACATAGCCACCCAAATTTTGTGGAGCTCTAACAAGTCCACAAATCTAAGGACTTGCAATTTTGCTCCTGTTTCATGTGGGCACATAGACAACTAAAAGGGTCTTCAATCATTATCAATATAAAGAAACTTGATGTTAATGGGTTTTAGACCACAATTCGGACGAATAAATAATTTATTTTACAAGTATATATGATTTGTTCTTGTTACAACCTTCTTTTTTTAGACAAAACTTGATTAGGAGTCTAATTTAAATGGTAAGAATATAAAAGATTTGATTAAAAAAATAAGTAATTCGATACTTCTTTTTTTTAGACAAAACTTGATTAGGAGTCTAATTTAAATGGTAAGAATATAAAAGATTTGATTAAAAAATCAGAATTTAAAAAAAAAAAAGTAATTCGATCAAATTGAACACAAGTAAAAAGCCATAACTATATGGGTTTTGTATTTACTAACAAAATGTAGCAAATAATTGTGACTATTTGGTAGTAATAATATCCTATATATAGTTAAGCCTAATTTTGGAGTATGAAACTTGCGCTTGGATGATAAACATTTTTAGTGGTAGTAATTATATAATCAATATTAGTAATCTTATTATCAGTGGTACTAATCATATTATCAATACTAATAATTTTATTATCATCGGTAGTAATTATATTATCAAAGGAGTAAGTAGGATTTACTACCAGTGATAGTAATCCTAGTACCAATAATCTTATTAACATCGATATCATATTATCAAAGGAGGAGGATGTATTACAATTCACAAGTGGTAGTAATCATATTAGGGCAACACTCTTGTTAGGACGGACTAACGGATCATCTGTTAGACCAAAATTTTATATCAATACATTATAGTTCAAAAATTAATATATTATAATAAAAAATCAATACATCATAGTACAAATACATCACAATATAAAAATTAATACATCATAGCACGGGTTACAGATTTATGAAAAACTAATACTTTACAGTACAAAAACCAATATATCACAGTACAAAAACTAATACATTAGAGTATCGAGTCAGGTGGCCTAACGGATCATAACCCGTTAATCTGGACTAACACAAATGTTTGCCTAATAATAATAATAAGCAATGTAAAATCTGGACTATAATTATTAACATTTTAATTTCTTTATAATTTTAGCTTTTACACGTGTTTTATTGCTTAATAATATAAAAAGAACTTAAATTGAAATTTATGAGATTTGTCTCGCAAGAAACCTATTTTCATCACAAGAGACCTATTTTCAAGTAAGAAAGAGGAGTTTTCCAAGTGAATAGGAAAGGACGAGATCAGAATTACAGGCGAGGATCTACAATCTATAGCACTTACAAAATTATCTGCTCAGTTTTGTTAATAACCCATTAAATCTAAGTAAGAAAATGCTGCAAACTAGGCTTAGACAGTGAAACATTCATAAAGAAAGCAGAGATGAAAATGGCAATCAGCCATTGCGAAAGGAACTCTCAAAAACACTTAACAAAATATACCTGAAACTGATACCAATTGCTCAAGTCAAAAGCCCAGAAAATGAACGTGCAAATTCGCAAGTCGCAACAGTCGGTAAAAAAAATATTATCTTTATTTCTTGAAGTTTGGTTCGCAATAAGAACGCGCAAAACCACATCACTATTCTCTTTCAAAGCACAAATCTGTTTATAATATATATATCCAGTGACAAATAAATAAGGCGCTCAAAACAGAGTAGAAAATTTTCTCAATAGACGGTACTTTACTTACCGATGCACCAAAACTCAGCAACCGCAACGCAACTGACAAAAGGACGACAACTATTAATCACATCATTTATCTACAAATGTATACCGATTCTATAGAGCTACTATACCAAGATTTGAGATCGACGAGCGCGCGGCTCAATAAAGTGTTTAAAAAAAACGAACAATAATTGCAAGAATCAAATTTTCAAACATATCCTAAAATCTATAACCAGAGCCACCAGATGTTGGAGGAGCAGGTGGCAATCGATTGGGCGTGCGGCGGTTGCCTGAGTTTGCCCCGGGACTACCATCACCATTTTGGGCCGGGTCACTATAACGCCGACTGTGACCATTGGATCTAGGAGAATCAGAAGGACCGTTGGCTGCAGAATCAAATGCATTTCTCCAGTCATCGCCCGAGGATGGACCAGATGCTCTTGGACTACTCTCTGAGAAAATTCCAAGAAAGTCTATTTCAAGCCAAGGTTTTTGCCCAACATTTATATTACTAGTCTTTAGAATAAATATGTGCATAGTTGCAACACTAAAGATGGTATGGAAATACTGTGTTCTCACTTGAGGAAACTCAACATTCATACCATTTTGGAGGTTTATTCTGCATACGCTTGTTTCGACCCTTTATAGATAACACATTTATATGCACTATTACTAGTCTTACATAACACTAAAACAAGAGCAACCAATTCTGTCAAACCCCCTAAAACAAAATCTTAAGAAAAAATAAATAAAAACTCTAAAAATAAAACAACTAAACTAGCTAAAAACTAAAAGAACCCTAAAAATGGAGAGAGAAAAGACTAAAAACTCCAAAAAAATAAAATTAAAATTAAAATAAAAACCCTATTACATAAACTCAATAAAAAAAACTAGAAAAAGAACCCTAAAAACTAAAAAGAAAAACTGAAAAACTATTCGACAAGATAGTTTTTCATTATTATAAATATGATAAAAAGATCACCTGCTCCACCACCATTTGAAAAGCTGGAGGCTGCAGCTGCTGCCCTATTGTCGTGAATGCTCAACTGCTTAGTAAGTTTGGAAAGAAGGGAAGACTGTTTCTGGATGCGCTCTCTCCTGCCCTTTACATTCTGGTCCTCCTGGATCAGCTCTTCTATTCTTGCCAAGCTCTGGGAACTATGATTCCAATTTTAAGCGAAGTGATATAATAAGAATAAATGAGAATGAAAATCACAACAGACAATTTAATGTTTTTGGAAGCAGAGGGATTGTTTTGGGAATCATATTACTCCCTCCGTTCCACAGATAGGCATGTTACTACATTTAGTATGCAATTAATTTCCTATGCCCATATTCAATTATTTTGGAATCACACTACCCCATTTATTTAGACCAACTTTTATGGAAACCGAGTAGACAATGAATAAACAATTAATTAGGCATAGGGGCATAGATGGAAAATGCGAATTTTAATTATATTGACCAACATTTCTTAATATGTGTGAAATAACTATAGGCCTATCTTTATGGGATGGAGGGAGTATGTTTTCCATGTGAATTTCTCAGTCAAAAGTATAATTCCAATTGCATAATTAGACGCATGAGAATGTAACTAACCTGATAGAACTGTACAACTTATTAAGCATGTCCTCTTTCGCCTTCTCCACTTGACAAAGGACAACAGCCTGCAATCGAACACATCATAAGCAATGAGGTGGCTTCAGATGAACCAAGTGAAAAGGATGGCTTTCAATTATTAAACCTGACCTTCGGGACATTAGCAGCAAGACTGTTCAAAACAGCTTCAACATAACCACGCACTTCCTGAGCCATCCATCGAAGTTCTTCCTCCGGATCTGCAGGTTTTCTGGACATGGTATCCTAGATAGGCAACCAAAAAGCAAACCATGTGACCAGGTCTTTATATATAAAACGCAAAATAGTCAAGCAAGCTAAAAGTGTATCTCGTGATGCAAGCCAAAAAAATGAGTTGTGGCATGAAAGATGAAAAATAATACTCCCTCCGTCCTACAAAAATAAGCCACGTTACTATCTCCCATAAAGGTAGGCTTGTTACTACCTTTAGTATATAGTTAATTCATCATTTCCATATATGCCCCTATTTATTTATTTTAAAATCACAATACTCCATTTACCTAGACTAACTTTTACAGAAATCGAGTAGACGATGAATAAACAATTAATTAGTCATAGGGGCATAAATGGAACATGCAATTACATTAACCACATTTTCTTAATTCGTGTGAAACAACTATAGGCCTCTATTTGTGGGACGGAGTCACTACAATCCTAGCGTGTTAAATTGGATAAATCTCCACCATGTTAAGAGCACAGCAATCAGAACAACAAATTTGTTATGCAACATCATATGTGCATCAAGAATTTAGAAAGCAAGGAAGTTCAAGAGCTGTTTACAAGATAACCGTCAGAATGACTTTGTCGCATTGGAGGACCAAAGTCACTCTTCACTTGACCTCCTTTGGAACTGATTACATTTCTTAATTTGTTCAACCACTCGGTCTTATCTGCCATACTTTCAGCCTTCAAGACAACAGCGCTATGGGCTGCAGACAGAGTTCTGGTTAGTTTTTGTATATAAATTAAAATGAAGAAAAAAAATTGCTTCTAAAAGAATCACTGAAATACCTTTAAGAACCGTTTTATATTGAACCCTGCTAGTTAATTTGAACAGAAGGCTGGGTGCTTTTTCCGCATCTGGGCCATTTGCCTTTTTGTCTTTAGAACTCTTTGAAGGAGCTTCTTCCTCTGAAACTTCTTCCAGATTACATTCCTGATAATCTCAACCGGAGATTACAATTTAACCATAGGATAAAAAATAAAAACCAGGAGAACGAATTTCAACAGGTAGTGATGTATTGGACATTGAGGCAAAAAATGTTGCATAAGTATCAAAACCATAGAACATATAACAAACAAGGTCCGAAATTCCTGCCAAAAAACTGACAAAAAGTAGCAAGTGCTTTTCTACAATTTCTTCATACTGGTAAAATGTGCTTGTATTATTGTTAGTACTACCAAATAAGTTACCAACATAGACGCGTTTCATGCCTACATATTCTTTTAGATAAATAGGAAGGTCCAATGGCTTATCCATTAAAAAGTGTACATAAACAGATATTCATCGATGGCATCTCAGTATCATGTCAAAATTCCTCCTATTTCTTCATAAAGATTATTAGTAGTCTGGATATGCAAAACTCTGAGTCAAAGGACCAGTTTGAATAGTTTAATGTGTAGGAGCATGAGAGCTTAATGTGATTAGCCATATCATCGCTAGACAAATTGTAACTTCAAGTGCCTAAGATAATATCATGGACCCCACACTTGTCAAAATGAAACTTTGGCCCAAGGTAAACGTCCATAGGATTTATTGAGTGTTTTCATTTCTGGAGGATATAACCTCTCCGTCCACAGTTGCAATTCGTGTTTCTCGAATTGCAACAGCATTCTGCACAACTAATCAGTAATCACTTGCACAAGTCTATTATCAGACAACATTTGATGATACTGTCAGATTCCTACAGACCTAAGAAGATTTAAAGAAGTTCAAACTTCCAATGCATCACTAAACCTTAAATATGGTATTTGAAGGCTCATTGATATGCGAAATATAGCAAGTACCTCCAAAGTGATGACACCACGGAAATGTCGCTCTTCTTGCTTCTTGGTGTATCCAAGCTGCAAGACAGGTCAAAAATATGGACGAATCAGCAAAAAATAATAAGATAACCTACGGCACAGGAGAATCCTCTAGTTTAATACCAAGTTGAGCAATACTTATAGGCATTTTCTTTTAATATCACACTATTACAAGTTTCTTGATAAACATTAAACGAATGGGCCAAAAATTTAACAGCATATAGAAGTAGCAACAGAGAAATACATATATATATATGTTGGCTACTAAAAAGTTTTCTATGCACTACGTTAAGAACAGAAACCAAAGAAATGAGGAATAAATCTAATATATTTAAAGAAACAGCCAAACTGGTTCGGCCAGAAACTAGTCCCATAGTCAACAAGCACGAAAAATACATGGAAAATCATGAATTGTTCCAATGATATCGAAAAGGGGCTACTTACTTTTCCTGTTTTTTCATTTAAAACAAACCATCTTCTACTCCACCCATTAGTTTTGGCACTTTTCTTTAATAAGAAACCTGCAGAAGAAATAGCAGCTTAATCTCCGAACCAGAATATAAACCTAAAAGAAGATAGATATAAGCAAGTATCCCTTATGAATCATCCATCAGAAAGCACAGAAAAAACATTGACCAAGTTTACAGTGTCAAAATACAAAACAGGCTAAAATATTTTCCCATACGTCAAAGAGAAAGAGAAAGAGAAAGGAAAAAATCTTTCATTAAAACACTCTAAACAGAGTGTGATTACAAGATTACTCACATGCAATTAAGCAATAGAGTTCAATTGACAGTTTTCTTTTATGCAACCCCAGAAACTTCTCATTTCATGTCTCTGCCCCTCCCCCACAAACAAAATACTTTGTCTCTACAGATGCTAAGAGAAACTATATTATTGATACACACACACACACATGTGTATGTGTGTGTGTGTGTGTGTGTGTGTATCAAGGATACATTTACTCTTTCCTTACAACAAGAGAAAAAAGACATGACAAAATGAATAAAATCCACAACCGAGTGAGGTGTGTGCAAGAACCTGCTGTTATTTCTCCTTCTGGACCAGCAGTCTTCAAGGCTGGTCCTTCTTTTGCGTCTTTTTCTTTATCTTGTTGATTTGATTTGTTATCCTTCATCGATTTTAAGCTCCCCCCACTTTGTTGGCCTTCGGTTTGCGGACTGGTTGCCTGAATGAAGAACACAAGCCATTCAGAAAACATAAAATAAAAAGATGGAAAATGTTGCTTAAATTTTTAGCAAACAAAACTATTCCATAATAAGATGTGATCAATCTCACAGAACCATGTGTTCTCAGTAATCCACACACACACACACACACATATATATATATATATTGTGTGTGTGTTTATTAAGATAAATCATGTACCCTATTTAGTATGGACTGCTCAGCCTCATGTCCCTTTTTCGAAGATCGGCCTTTCAGCTCATCTTCGCGTCGTTGTCTATCCATCCTGGAGAAACCATCAAACACAATGACTATAAGAATGTTTTTATATTCATCAAAGAGAAATGAGGAAATCCAAACAAATTCTGTCACATCAAACAAAAATCAATAGCCTTTTCTTCTCATTTCTCCCAAAAAAAAAATCATTATTGAAAGTGAGTAATTGTCTAAAACTTGAACACTTGGCAAACATACCGTCTCTGCAACAGACGGACAAAATGTTGGGGAGGAACATATGCCCGTTCCATGTCAACAAGTGCAACTACCATGTTTTTTGAATCATTTTTGAAACCTTCCAGAGCGGTTGTGGCAATTGCTACAATCTGTATAAATAGCACAATTAATTTTCTATGGAGATCAAATGAATTGACAGATACATGAATATCAAGTGATTGAATCCAAAACTCCATCATGACTACCTCTCGTTTAAAAGGAGGATATCTTCCGAGGCCTGGCGTGGCATTTGCAGAAGCTGCGACAATATCAACAAGTACTCGGTGCACCTATCAAAGATTTTAAAGATATCATTGCTATGCATGAACTTCGAAACAAAATGTTCCAGAAATAAATCCCATCTACAGAGAGATGAAAAGCAAGGGGAAAAACGGGATAAAGAGATTATACTGAACCAAACAAAAAGAAAAAAGAAAGAAAAACAGTGGTTTACCTCATCAACACAAAGACGTGAAGATTCTTTAGCAAGCTCCAAAACACCTTTAATTAAAGACCTCAACCCTTTCTCAGGAGAGATAAGATAAGGTTGATAACCATGCGCTTCGAGCACAATCTGGAACAAGTTAAAACCGTCAACACAAACTAACAAACACACAAACGTAAAACTTCAGAAAAGCATTGATACTGTGGTGGAGTATGCATACCCTCTTTACGTTATTCAGGTCAAAGTGTTTATCTAAAGGTAGTTGCTTGATTCTATTGGGGAAATTGCCTTCAAAACTAGCAACAACTTTCCATCCACCACCCTGCAAAAATAGTAATTTAAGATATTAACATGACAAAAATGCTTTTAAACCATGATCGAAAGGACACTCATATTAACATTGGTCCTAGATATTGGCTAGATTTCAAAAACCAGTTGACCCGGATAATAACACACACACACACATATATAATATGACATCTTGAAGAAATAAATTAACTAAAATAGAGACTAATAACAATTTTGGTGATAATGTTGACAAGAATGGGTGATACTTGAAAGGAGCAAGAGCCCCATAAGAGCCCAATGCATAGAAATGATAGTTAATAATGTTTGAACACGTGTATTCACTAACTTCAAGTGCTCTTTGTCTTTTATATTTATCAAAACGTCACCAAAATATAGCTTACTTCTGTCTCACCTCTCCAGTTGTGATATGCTGGAGGAACTTGTCCTCGAATTCACGGCAAAGCTCCAAAGCTAGAGCTCTTGTACCCTCAGCACTATTAACCATCTGTGCACCAAGTCTGACTAGTTCATCCTGTACGATTTGGGACTTACCCTGAAGCCTGCACAAATGGAAAATCAATGTCAATAAAGGAGCTAAATAATGTAACAAACTAATAAAGAAAGCATCAGAACTATTACGACAACTCTTTCTGAAACAGCCTTGACCTACAGAATTAGGAAAATCACATAATGCATCATGCCATTATATCTAAAGGGCACACTGATTTCTCTATGGGGAATAGTGTAATTTCATTATTTGTTTGGTGCATGAGCAAGGGCCCCTATTGCCCAAAGTGATCGTTCTTTTAGTCTATGACTATGAGAAAATTCAAGTTAATGATATCCATTTCCAGGTTACAGTAAAAGTCGACTACTTAACGCCATCGAGGGAACAACTATGTGGTTTATCGAAGAAGTAAATCACAAATCTTTGTTTTATGGGACAACAATGATTACCAGCAGTGATACTTTAGTAAATGGCTTACTGGAAGAAGCAATCTCTTCAAAATACATGAGCACGGTTACAAAACCAAAAGACAAGTAGCTTGAGGAGGGGGCATACCCAGAGAGGAGATTTGGAAGCCTAACTTTCATACGACTTTGGATCTGTTGAGCCAAGGTTTCTACCAAGGCTAATCTCCCGAGTTTGCTAGGAGGAGCGCCTGTCAAGATAGATTTCAAACTTTCACTCTCCGCTCGCCATGCAGTTTCTAAGGAATTATCACCACCACCGGTTCCTGATTGCGCAGATGCTATAGCGACAGATTGACCAATCAAAGCAACCCATGGAATTTCAGATGTACTTCGAGGTCCTTGGTTCAATAAAAGAGCCTGCACAGCAGCAAGCACTTTTGGTTCTGAAGATGCTTGATCTATCTTGCTAATAATTCCAACAGTTCTTGTACCTAAGAAATATAAGCCATCAGTTAAGTTGATCACATATAGAGATCTAATCTAACAAACATACAAATGGCAGAAACCCCCCTTTATTAATTTGGATTCAAATCGAGACAAAATTACATATCAAACTCACATTCCCCATCAAGCTCCTTCGCAATTCTGATAGCTTTTGCTGAGGCTACTTCTGGGGCCTGGGAAGCAGGTATTACGACCAATAATATCGCATCACTGCGTTCAGCATATTGACTCTGCAAGGAAGAGCTATCACACTGCTCAAAATCAAATCTTAGAAACTCTATTGTGTAACTGACACTTTATATTAAGTTTAGTCGAGGTCCAAATAGCACAAGCTCTATCACAAACTACGCCTAAGCACACATCTAACTACTCAATTAGTTTAATGACATTCTATCGGTAGTTTGGTTACAAAACTAATCTTTTAAGAATCAGTTGCCCAGATTTAACAGATTAAGGAAGATTCACGATTTTTATTTTTACAAACTGTTCGAATGTAGTTTGCACATACTTTAGGTGTTCTATACATTGTTATGCTTAAATCTTATTGTGTTAAAAAAATACTATGCCTTGTTCATTTTGTGGGAATTTGAAAACAGACAATTTTTTCAGAATCCACTTACCAATGAATCATCGAGATTACCCTTTTCCACCCCAGGCAAATCTATCAATTTCAACGGTGGGGCTGCATAACAAGATAAAACATATTAGATGACATAAATATTGTTCAGACTTCAGAGACAGAGAGAGCTAACACTCAAGCATCATTTTGTGACAATCGAACAGTCATAATTTTATGTACTGCAAGAAATACCCATTACGAGGTGAAAATATGTTGGCAATAGTTTTGCAAGCTTAATATTATCAGAAAAGTTCCATGTTGAACCAGCTCATTGCATCAATCTTTTATAGTGCAAGTAAGAAAAAAGGCAAATCTATCTTGGACTAAGAATATTGGGTGCACTTTCACACTCCATGAAGTAGTGGAAATGACTTGGTTTTAACAGCAAAGTTACGAGTTTTTTTTGTCTACTTCACGACCAACATTTTATTTTGGATTTTCAAAGTAACCTGAGAACAACATGTAAAAGCACTATTTACCAACACATAAGGTAGCTTTTATGTAAACATACCTGTACTTGTTCGGAGTTTCAAATATATCTCATCTCGGCTCTTGCCAGAGCTTTTGCTCAATCTGTCCTGTAATGAATGCCGAAGAGCACCTACAATAGACCAAAAGATAGTATATGAGAACAAAGAATCCAAGTAATCAGACGCTGAAATGCAGAACTCTGTCTTAGGTTAAAGTTCTATTAAAGGCCTCACTTGCAGAAACTTGTTGAGATTTACTATCAATTTGCAAGATAATGGATTTGCTACTCAGGGAGCTGTCCCTTGCTAAGTCAATGACTATTGGAGCACGTGTGGCACCACCTTCACCAGTTGGCTGTAAAATTAAGCAAGAAACTTAAGAAATATGTTTCTTTTTCGAGTGAAATATTAACAAAACCATTTGACTGGGAGTTCACAAGCTTTCATTACTTACCAATGCTGGATGTCCAATTAGACTATTCAATGCAGCAGACTTACCTGCACCCTGATAAATATGTCCCAGTCAGACATTATTTTTCATTGAAAACATAAAAGAGGTAAAATCAACACACCTTTAAATTTATCCCATTGTATATTAGATCTATTTAGGTTGTTTGCTTAACTCGAGATTCTTATTTTGCATTCCTACTGTGACATTCACAATAAACCTAGTACTCATTACAAGTGAAACAGATTGAAATGCATAAACATACGCTTAATTCAAAGCAAGCTGGTTATAGACTTAATTCTGTTACAAACTTGTGCATTTCTTGGGGATACGAGACCTTAAGTACATGTGACATCTGCTAAAAGCACAAGACCATGGATACCTGCTTCCAACGTAATATCAAAATTACAAAAAGCCTCATTACAGCCAACATGTCCCATCCCCAACATCTATTCATAACAACTGAATGACAATTCCAAAAGCTATGGTTTCTTAGGAAAATACAGGGTCAGACCAATCATATTACCAGCCTTTTGGTTTTTACTAAGGTTTTTAACCTCGGCAAACTTATCTAGGAAGCCCCATAATATATTAGGGTAAAACTGCACAAAATGTTTGATATGGTAGGAATTCCGTCAACTAAGAGAAACAATTTATTGTTTTACCATAATTTCAAACAGCAGGGAGCGATAACTCAATATACCAAATGATTTATAATAGTTCGGCAGTACATTGTAAATGCAACATATAGCTCTTCAAAATTTGTGAATAGTAAATCAAATTTTAATTGAGAAATGAAAGCTCTGTGAGGACAAGAGAAATGACAAAGCAAATGTACTAGAGAATCTAACATATATTTTGCGTTTAAAAAAAAGGAATGAAAACATTCAGGAAACATAAACAAACCATTCCAAGAATATTTAAAATTACTTAAGACGTGCACACTATTCAAATAATACCAGGAAGATTTATACAGAGAAGCTAATAAATAATGAATGCAGACTTCTCAGAATATGGCAAAGAAAGTAAAAAAGAACAATGAGCATAATGTAATGGGTCATCGTCTAGAGAGTATAACTGCATGAGTCCTAATTCTTTGTTCGGAACTAAGGACCACAAAGCTTTGGTGTGAGATCATTGCTTTACAGAAATGCCAAATAAATGAGACCAATTCAATTCTTGTGCTAGACTTGTAGAATGATCCTTTTTTTGTTGTTGTTGTTGTAATTAAATAAAATAGAAAATAATGCACAGAAATCAGCCCATTTAAAAATAATTATGCAAATGACACACACTGCCCCTGGAAAAGCTCAATGCAAGAGGTCTACCTGATTAAACACAATGTGTATCCAACAATTTTGAGCAGGAATTGACCTGAATCTAATGCCCTACTTGGTAATCACTAGAGAACCCACAATCTCATAGCAATGCTGAGAAAAATAAACCATGTTCGAATATAGTTTTTCATAATTATAATGAATTCAAAATGCTAATATCTCTCCTCTGTCCATCAGAAAATGAGTACTGCACTAACCTACCAAATCATCACAGGAAACACAATTATAATCTGAGACCTTAATTAGGCAAACTCAGCTCAGTTTCCAAATGATAGATAAATTTCCAGATCCTAGAAAAGCTAGCCCCAGAGATCTAGCGTTTCTTTCAAGTACTCCACACACACACATAAAAAACTAATAATAAAGTAAATCGAGAGAACAAGCTCAACAACGCTTTGAGTAATCATACTCACAGTGTTTCCGAGAGCAACAACATTGAGGAAGGTGGAGGCGCGTCTGGAGGAAACAGACGACGACGTCTCATCTACATCCTCGTCGGCAAGCAGCGCCGACGCCTGCCGCATCGAATCAGATAGCTGCGATAATTCCTCAATCGCCTCCATCGATTCCAATCAATCTCCCAGCTAAAATCAACGTCTCAGGCACAGCTGTATCGTGGCGTCACTAAACGAACCGAATCGAAACAGCAATAACCGCAGATCCGAAGAAATGGGATGAGATCAAATGAAATACGAGCGCGTAACGTAGATTCTATCTATATACGCCTGTCAGAATGTAGAGAATTTAGGGTTTGATGGATGGATGTTTGAAATCTCTCCAATCTTTTGAAAGTGTTGGAAGAAAATTGAAAAATGTTTAGAGAGATAAAATGTTGGACGTTAATGGAATTTTGAAGCGTAATGCATTCTGCGTGTAGTAATCATATAGATACACAAAAGGAAGAAAGTGGTGTTAATTGTATAATGATTTTTCAGACTTGTCCCTCTGATTAGCTTCAAAAGCAGTCGGAACGTGAGATTTGTTACATTTATTTTGGAAAGACGAGATTTGAAAACCGGACGCCAACCTGACCGATGATGTGATGTTATTAATGCGGAAGGTACAACTGATGTTGCATTGACAACAACCTGTTTTCGCGGTTGGCCACACCAGATCTACTTAACGTGTGTTTGATTGGGTTTATTTACTTTGAATTGGAAATTTCTGAAATAATATAAATTCAAAATAATTGTTGTGACTCATGATTACGTGAAAAGGTTACAAAAAATTAACTTAAAAGAACTCATTCACTAATGTTGTGTTTGCAAAATCGGATGAGACATAATGCTTTATCATATTCATGAGGATAGTACTGTATATACAGTATAATTTGCTATTTGTAATTTTTTATTATAGTTGGGATGGGATCTTGATTAATTTTGAAATACACTATTTGTCTAGATAGATTGTTTGGAATTAATCAAAGAATACAAAAATACACTGGTTATTTTCATTTCCTTTCTGCCTCCCAACAGAATTCATCTCCCAATTATTCTGATTATTACTTCATATGCTCCTTCCAATTCTTTTCGATAGAATTCTATTTTACACACTCCAAAATTTCGGAGGAAAAAGTCCTGAGATATCCAGAGGAACACGGATTTAACCAATAGGTATGTATCTTCCACTCAATTTCACTCGGTTGTTTATGTCATTTTGATTAGGTTATTCAATTTTGTGTACAACACAAACCCCTTTCATAATCTTTCTGGTGTTTTTGAAGGCTCCGTCCTCTTAAGTTTGTATACCTAACTTCGTATACACGGGTTTGGAACATGGGTATTTTTAATCCTGCAAACTCTATCCTAAGCAAGTATAATTGTACCATTAACTATATTTATTAATAGAAAGATAGTATTTAAATTTTTTTGATTAATTACACTGATAATCAAATTGCATTATAAAATGATTGATGAAATTATGAAGAACATTGTGGTTACTTATACAGAATTATACACACCCGTGTTACATGTTTTCGGGTAATGTTTTTGAAGGTTTAATATTTGAATTAAATGTCAAACAAATTTAACTACATTTACACGCTCTCTTGCATATAACAGCAGTGGAATGAGCAATTCACACGGTTCGTCATTCTCCAGTTCGTGGAACTATGTTTTAAAGTGTCCGACTTGTCATAGGGATCTCCCAACATAATGTTATTGTGACCTACCCATTCGGATTCAAACATCGAAAATGTGGAGGAATCCGGACTGTCGTTTCATGTCATGCCCTAATCGAGGGCTACAAACACCAACAACCCTTTCATTTAAATTTTTCACAAAATACAATTTAGTTATTGAAGTTATAACTTTAATATAACACAATACATATGATGCATGTACATGGTGTTTGATGTGTACTGTAGGATTACAAATGTAAAGACTTCATTTGAGTTGGTCATCCTTCTGAAGACGCAATGTCACGCCTAACTGATGAATTGTGTGAGCAAGTGATTACTTGTCGGGCTGAGCAGCAAATGTATCAGAAACAGGCCGAGAAGCGTACCCGTTCCAACTGCTTCACATGGATTGTCACCATGACAGTACTATTTATGTTGTTTTTGAAATATAGTGTGGTAGTAAGTTCTATTTGATAAAAGATCATCAATCATGTAAGAAAGTTTAAGATGAAGATTGTGATTATGTTTGTAATGGTGTTTTGCATGTGCTTGTGGTGTGTTTTTTTCGTATTTTTAATTATGGTTTAGTATTGTTTATAGTGGTATTGAGTCGAGTTTCGTTAGGTTATTTAGGTTGTTTTATTGTTTTATTGTTTTGATCCTTATCTGTACGTTGTTAGTGATGTTTGTGTGATTCTTGAGTTTTTATGTTCAAAATTCCTATTGCATAGGTGAAAGAGTGGACTCACTTGAGATTGGTCGTTGTTCTAAGAAGATAAAGTTCGATTGGAAGGACGATTCTTGAAGCTCGAAGCACTAAAGAAGTGATAATAAGTGACTTAATGAATTAGACCCACGTCAAGACGTGCCAAGCACCGCGCCAACTCAAGCCAAGTCCATCCTTGCGCCTAAATTCGTGTCAGCATGCGCCTAGATTCGAGCCAAGGCATTGGCCAAAGACCTGCGCCAAGACGTGCCTAAATCCACACCATTATCTAGCTCCACAGGGCGCAACCTTCTGGAATGATTGCCAAGCTGTGCCCAGGACCTTGTCGCATGCCAACATCTGCGCCTAGGACCTCGTTGCACGCCAACATCTGCGCCTAGGACCTCGTCGCACGCCAACAGCTGTGCCCAGGACCTTGTCGTACGCCAACCGCATGCCAACCCACGCCAAGCATCAATCCAAGTGCCTAGAAAGGTGTCTTCGAGTCGACTTTGGTCAAACACAGGAGATCCAAGCTTTTAAGGCTAATTTGACCCATTTGCCCTTAATTAGACTTAGTATAAATAGATGTACGATAAATTCAAGTGGGGGCTAACATCTCTCATCCTCCCACATGCATGATTTTGGAGTCTAAATCCTCTTTAGATTTTAGATTTTATTTTCAAACTTTTCCTTGGGTTTGTCAGCTCAAGAAGAATTCAAGTCATCACTTGGATTTAGTTTGGATTGTAATTTCATCAAGTTTGTGATTCTTTTTCTTAATTCAAGTAAGCTTTTCTTAATTTCTTCCTTGTTCTTCAATTTCATGCTTGTTCTTCAATTTATGCATTTTATCTTAGCTTTTAGATTTGTTGTTAGATTTATGATTTGGTTTATGGAATCTAGGTGAGCGACACACCTTGATCATAGATCGGGTCCTTGATCATTTTTATTTTAAGTATTTCTTATTCTTTATTTTGGTTTTTATTTTCATGCATGATTTAATTTTGGTTCCTAGATCTACTTCTTGTTTCTAGTTATTTTTCATAAAAATTTTAACTTTTACGTCAACTTTCATTGCTCTTTCCAATGGTGCTTTCGATTTTTGTTGATCGGCATTATTTAGATTTCATGATCATGCATGCATAGTTGTACCTTAGGTTTCTTTGATTGTATTTTGTTGTTTCTTTACTTTTTGTTGCTTATTTTTATTATTGCTTGCAATTTCAATATGGCAAATGCATGAGGCATTCGAAATACTTGCTTTACTTTCGTTTCTTTTAGTTTCATAAGCTAAAACTCATTGATCCATATAATCATTTGAATACCGATAATACCAAGTCATGAACCTCTTATATACCACTAAACACAACACTTCAAAAAAAATGGTGTCATTGCGACTCGGCTTGGTTAAGGTTTTCAATTTGCTTGTAGTTTTTTTTTTGTTTTGAATTTTTAGTTTTCTTTTGTATTTGACATTTTCTTGAGTGTATGCACGGACGTAGAACTCTTTTGAATGATTTGGCTCCTTACATTTTGAATCCCGAACAATCAAGGTGTTTAAGACGTCCCTTTGCTACTAATCAAGATATGGCGAATAATCTTCCCAACACCGGCCCGTTTCTCAATCCCAATGAGAAGTCTCCACGGGCCCATGATCCTCAAAGCTCTATTAATCCCGAGCCCGTTATTCTTGTCGAACCATCCACACCAATTGACAAGCCCGGGCCTTCAAGTTCCAATCCAACGGGCCCTCACGACCATGCTTTAAAAAACAAAGGGAGTGGTTTTACCACTCATGGACACGCCATGGGCCTACACCAAGGTACCGCACCCTTTCCTAACTCTTCTAATGCTTTCATTTCCAATACTTATGGTAATGGGGGTTACATTCCTAACAACGTTGGGGATGGAATGAATGGTAGTGGTTTTGGCAACATGGGAGGGCATGGTGCAAACCATGTTGCCAATGGTGGAAACGACAATGGTCAACCCAACATGGGAGGGTATGGTGTAAACCATTTTGGGTATAGCGACTTTATGGGCACGAATGGTCCGTATGGAGGTTATGGTGTTCCCAATCAATTTTTGAATATGTATAATGGAGGTTTTGTTGGTCTGAATGGGAATGTTGGTGGCCAAAATCCAAATCCCGACCCGTATGGAGGTCCTCATGCTTATAATTTCAACCGTGCTCCGAATGGAAATCTTAATGGTAATGGTGGAGGTCCGGGTTATGGAGGTGCCGACAATAATGTTCAAGAGGGCACTCCTGATCCGTTTGCATTGTTTGGAGGTGTGGGTCCCAATGCCCAAAATGCTCCTCCCGTCTTTGCTATGAGAGAGGTTAGCAAAGCCTTTATGAGGGTGACTATTTCATCTTGCGTATCCCTTCCTCCTGAGGTTATGGCTATTGATATATGATCACTCGATTTTGCTCGGCTTCCGATATTTCATGGGTTTGCTAAAGAGGATCCTCTCCAATTCCTTCAACAATTCTTGTGGCAAGTCTCGAGTTTTCATCATTCGAACATGATGAGTTTAGAGCATCTTCAACTCCAATGTTTTTCTTATTCTCTTCAAGATAAGGCGTTATCATGGTTCATGAGTATTCCTTCCAACTTGATTCATACGTGGGATGAGCTTTCAGCGATATTCTTGGATCATTATTATTCCGATGAAAAGACGGACGAGTTGAGGATCAAGATTATCTCGTTTAAACAAATGAAAAATGAGCCATTTCACTCGGCTTGGTCTTGTTTCCAAGATCTTCTCGCGAGTTGTCCACATCATCGTATGGCAAAGGAGCTATTAATCCAAACTTTCTATGAGGCGTTGGACCCACATTTTCAATATATGGTGGAAATGTCGGCGGGGCAAAATATGAAGGATCAACCTCCTCAAGTGGTTCACAAGATTTTTACCACTTTAGACGAAAATTCTCAACAAAAATCTTCTCGAGCGATGTATTCTAGTGTCAATAAAGTGAGTGAAGCTTCTTCCCTAGGGAGCTTGAGTTGGAAAAGAAAATAACGGCTATGGCGGCTCAAATTGCTAAGTTATTTAGCCCAAGCCTGGATCCTCTGTGTGTGTCGTATGGAATACTTGGTCATGATACCACATCTTGTCCTTCAAATTCCTCTTTCTATATGTCGATTCTTCAATCAGAGGAAGTGTGTGGGGTTTCTTCTACACAATCCAAAATCTCAAAAAAAATCATTATAATCAGAAGTTGGCAAATGGATCCCGAAATGCTCTCAATGCGACACGTCACCCATAATAGTTAATGCTATTAACAAATAGTGTGCATAGTTTGTAAGATGTTAGTATGATATTGATGTGGCCTGAATAGACAGACCTGGATTGGGTAGACCTGACCTAGGGTCACTAAGGAGGTGTTCAATGGCCTGACCTCTTTTACTCCCGTGGGGGTCCTGAGCTGACTTTCTCGAGGAGGTCAGGAATACAGATGGAGATAAAGAATGAATTACCCTAGCCCAGGATAATCCTGATCTAACTTCTTTTCTCGAGTGAGATTAAGGTCAGAAGGCTTAGAGTTAGGAAAAAACATCCTGACCTGATTCAAACCCGCAGAGAAGGCTTATAGGAGGGCAGGCTTATGGGAGACCAGGCGCTCTGGCTTCCCAGAAGGGAACAGGGGGGACCACTTATCATGGTTATGTGCATAATGGCCCGAGATTCGCGGCCTTTGTTTCCGAGATCTCGGAAGGGGTCCACACTGGGGAAAATTATAAATAGCTCAGCTCTAAGGCTGAGAGAGGTATGACATTCTCGTGCTTGTCTTTCATTACCAACTGAGATACACAATACGCTTATCTGACTTAAGTATCGGAGAGGTTTCCACCGGGAAATCTCCAGTGCTCCCTTTCTAACGTATTTGTGGGTACAAGTCAGGCTTGTGAAAGGTGAAGGCTTGATCTCAGGCGTGGTCAGATTCTTGGGTGAAATAATTGGCGTCGTCTGTGGGAACTCAAGTCTAAGACGTGATATAAAGCATGGCTTCAGATGGACTCCGGCGGAATCTGGTGGCGGAGCTGGGTGGCACACCAAGCTCTGCCACTGCAACGGGTGTGCCTAAAATGACTGGGCCATTGGCTGCAGGACCATCGGTGGCAGCACGACCAGGCGTAACACAACCTCCCCTTATTGGATCCGCACAAGCTGATGCCGGGTTGCTGAATGATTCCTTTCTCAGACAACTGTCTGACCTCATCGGGAAGGTCGTGGAAGTGGCTGTGGACAGGAAGTTCGCCGAATTCTCGACATCCCCATCCAAAATGCCCCCGTCCTAGACAGTCCCGCCACCGCAGATGGAACCACTGCACGCTCAACGCACGGCCAGGACTCCTCTCCCGGAGGAGGAAGAGAATTTCTCGGCTTCTGAAAGTGAAACTTCGAGCCAAACCAACCCAGACCTCACTAAAAAAATGCAAAATCTGCAGAAAGAGGTCAGAGAGTTTAAAAGGAAGATGGCGAGCACAGGTACGGTGCCGGTGCGGAGGGGTATGTCGTTTACGGAGGCAGTTATGCGCGATGACGTGCCGGCCTCTTACAGATCCATGGGTTTCGAATACAATGGGACAACAGACCTGTGGGATCACCTGAGCCGATTTGAGATCACGACGACTTTTCACAAATTCTCAGACACAGTCATGTGCCTAGTCTTCCCAACGACCTTTACAAAATTGGCCCAGCTCTGGTTCAGCCAGCTGCCACCGCGCTCTATCAGCAATTTTGATGAATTTATCTCGGCACTCCTGCACCAATTTACTAGTTGCAGGAAGTACCAGAAGATGCCACTGGAATTATTCATCCTGAAACAAAAGGACAATGAAAATCTGCGCGCATACATCAAGCGATTCACAGACGCAAAACTATTGGTGCCATTAGCATCTGAGGAGCTCCTGGTTAACGCTTTAGCACAGGGGCTCAGGAGAGGAGAATTCTTTCAGTCGCTGGTTGTGAAGCCAGCGCTGAAATTCGGAGAGCTGCTGGAGCGAGCATAAAAACACATTTACCTGGAAGAAGCCTTGAAAACCAAGGAAGAAGGAGAGAGGAAAAGGGACCGACCTGATAGGGAAGAGAGTACGCCAATGAAAAAGTCTAGGCCAGACCTGGTAGGGGGACGACCTCATTTTGATAGATACACACCCCTGGCAACACCTCAGGGAGAGATCTTGCAAGCAATAGAGCGGCACCCTGATTTCAAATGGCCTAAAACTTACTCTCAAAAATCGCAGAAAGAAAGATCGGACCGATTCTGTCGATACCATAACAAATATGGTCATGACACAGACCAGTGCACTCATCTGAAGGATGAGCTAAAAAGAATGGTGCAGGCAGGGCACCTCAAGGAGTATGTGAAAATGAGGAGGGAAGAGCTAAGGTCTGACTCTCGTAGGCGAGATCGGCCTCAAGGAAACAGTCATTTGCAGTATAATGGACGAAAAATTGAAAGGCGGAGTGATCAAGCTTAGGTCATACGAGGAGAAATCCTAATGATCACAGGAGGCGAGTGGGATGAGCATTCTTGACGAACCAAGAACAACTATGTTAAAGCTGCAAAGTATCTGGTCAGGAAATCCTGAGAGGTTGGTCAGATAACCCCGAGTCAAAGCATATGTTTTGGACCAGAGGATGAGAATGGCATCATGGCTCTTCACATGGACGCCTTGGTCATAACAGCCACTATTGCAAATTATAATGTGAGACGGGTATTCGTGGACATAGGGAGCTCGGCTGATATCCTTTTCTATGATTGTTATAGAAAATTAAAACCAGATGTGGAAATGGAAGAGGTGACAACTTCATTAGTAGGATTTGCAGGTGGAGCTTTGAAGCCTTTAGGGGCAGTAAGGCTTTTGGTAACCTTAGGAGAAGAGCCATACAGGTTAACTAAGACAGTGTGATTCCTGGTAGTGGATGTGCCATCTTCATACAATGTTATGCTAGGACGACCATCCCTGGGCCAATTGGGGCGGTGATCTCGATGTAACATATGAAGTTGAAGTTCCCTGCTCAGGATGGAACATGTGAGGTTAGGGGAGATCAATACGCATCTAGACAAACATATGTCGAGTGCATCAGACGTAATGAAGAAGCAAGACAAAATAAGAGAGCCAGAACTGAGAACGCAACGCTAGAGCTGGCCTAGCAAGAGGAGGGTTTGATGATGGTAGAGGTGGTCCCAGGGGATGATAGTAGAGTAACAACCCTGAGCCTGGAAGTTCTGGTAGACCTGGTTCAGTTTTTGAGAAGCAATGCTAACATTTTCGCCTGGTCTCCCCAAGATCTGGTGAGGATAGACCCAACAATCGTCGAGCACTGCCTCAATATCAGCCCTGGATAAAAACCAATCAAGTAGAGGAAGCGTAACTTTGGCCCTGAAAAGGAGGCCATCATTGAAGCTGAAGTCGAAAAATTGTTGAAAGCTAAGCACATTCAAGAGATAAAATTCCCTGAGTGGCTTTCCAATGCAGTATTGGTCCCAAAAACCTCGGAAGATTGGCGTATGTGTGTAGATTTTAGGGATCTTAATCGTGCTTGCCCTAAGGATCACTATCCTTTGCCAACGATAGACCAATTGGTTGACTCCACGTCGGGCTGTGAGCTGTTAAGCATGATGGACGCCTCGCAAGGCTACCATCAGATCAGGCTAGCGGAGGAGGACTGGAAGTGGGTCAGTTTCATAACCCCAAAAGGAACCTACTGCTACGTGGTCATGCCGTTTGAGCTCAAGAATGCAGGCGTCACATATCAGCGATTGGTAGATAAGATGTTTAAGGCTCAGATGGGAAGAAACATGGAGGCATATGTCAATGACATGTTAGTCAAAAGTGTGAAGGTAGCCTCGCATGTGGACGACCTAAGGGAGACCTTTGACACCTTGAGAAGATACAAGATGAAGCTCAACCCCAAAGATGCGCATTTGGGGTCAGAGCTGGTAAATTCTTGGGGTATATGGTCATAGAAAAGGGGATCGAGGGCAACCCAGAGAAGGTAAGGGCCATCATGGACATGCAGTACCCAAGGAATGTCAAAGAGATGCAGTGCCTGACGGGCCGGATTAATGCTCTGAGCAGGTTTGTCTCGCGCTCAGCTGATAAAAGCTTATCGTTCTTCTAAGCCTTGCGTAAAAAAGCTCAATTTCAGTGGAATGATGAATTCCAGGAGGCGTTCCGGATGCTGAAAGAGCACCTGGCTAGCATGTCGCTGCTCACTAAGCCAATTCAGGGTGAACCCTTAATCCTGTACTTGTCTGTCGGGCAGCAGGCTGTGAGCTCGGTCTTGCTTAGAGAGTAAGGCAAAATACAAAGGCCGGTATATTATTGGAGCAAAGTGCTGCATGATGCTGAAATTCGATATGTGGAGGTGGAGCGAGCAATGCTAGCCCTGGTCGGCACAACGCGCAAATTACAACCTTATTTTCTCTCGCACAGCATAATAGTGTGGACCAACCTACCATTAAAGGCCATCATGGATAAGCTAGAGGCATCAGGATGGCTGGTTAGGTGGATAATTGAACTTAGCGAGTTTGATATAACTTTTGAAGCAAGTATAGCCATTAAAGCCCAAGCGTTGGCTGATTTTATGCAAGAAATGACCAGCTCTCCTGAGGATAAAAAGGAATGGATAATTTATACAGATGGTTTGGTAGGAAACTTAGGTTGTGGTGCGGGTGTAGTATTGATTGACCCGACTGGCGTGACCACCGAGTACGCAATATGGATGAACTATACCCTATCCAATAACACAGCTGAGTACGAAGCTCTTTTGAGGGGAATTCCAGATGGCAAAGGATTTGGGGGCAGAGCAGGTATGCGCGAGAGTGGATTCGCAGTTTGTATGTAGGCAGATAAATGGGGAGTTTAAGACAAGGAATGAACATATGCAAAGATACCTAGCCCAATTCAGAGAGTTAGCTAAAGCCATAGGAACTCTTACCGTACTCCAATTCCCCAGAGAAGAAAACACAAGAGCGGATTACTTAGCTAAAGTGGCTAGTTCAGCAGTGGATTGTTGGGAGAGAATAATCACTCTGTTAATGGCGGATCATAAATTCGGAGAAGAGAAAGTATGTTCAGTATGTGAAGGAGAAGATCGGCTCTCTCCTATCAAGGCGTATTTGGAGAAGGGAGAGCTGCCGGAGAACAAGTAAGAGGCAATGAAGTTAAGGACCAGATCAACACGGTTTTGCTTGATTAAGGGAGAGCTGTTTCGAAGGGGATTTGGGCGGCCCCTTATACGATGCCTGAGCTCAGCGGAAGGCACTCATGTCCTTAGGGAAGTCCATGAAGGATGTTGCAGCAATCACATGGGTGCCAGAGCCTTGTCAAGCAAGATCTTAAGATCAGGATACTTTTGGCCACAACTGAGGAAGGAAGCGAAGGATTTTGTCCGGGCTTGCGACAAGTGTCAAAGGAACTCGCCCTTAATACATAAGCCTGTGGAAGAGCTCATGACGATGAGATCTCCCTGCCCATTCGTCAAATGGGGAATAGGCTTGGTAGGGCATTTCCCCACAGCCCCCGCCCAAAAGAAGTTCCTGATAGTAGCCATCGATTATTTCAGCAAGTGGGTAGAGGCTGAAGCTTTGGCGAAAATTACAAAGGATGCGGTAATGGAATCTTTGTGGAAGAACATAGTCTATTGATTTGGCATCCCCAGGATTTTGGTCTCAGATAATGGCACTCAGTTCATGGGTGCCAGAATCAAAGCCTGGTGTACTCAGATGAAAATCGACCAACATTTCACATCTGTTTACCATCTGCAAGCCAATGGCCAGGTCGAGGTGACCAATCTCATCCTCGTACAAGGAATCAAGGTGCGAATTGGAAAGATCGGGAGGCAAATGGGTTGAAGAGCTCGGTTTAATTATGTGGGCTTACAGGACTAATCCCAAGGAGAGCACCGGCAAAATGCCATTCAGTCTTGTTTATGGCATGGATGTCGTGGTCCCTGCCGAGATCAGTATGGAAACCCATAGAATTTAAAACTTTGCTGAGGAGCAAAATGAGCTGTTGATACAGGATGCCCTGGACTTGGTGGAGGAAAAGAGGGAAAGAGCTATCGTCAGGATGGAGCACATTAGGGGGCGATTCAAAGCAGCCTATGATAAGTCGGTGATCAGAAGGCATTTACAAGTGGGAGATTTCGTCCTCCGCATATATGATTTAGGGAAGGCAAAAGGAAAGTTGGATGCTACCTGGCAAGGGCCTTTTAAAGTTACAAAAATCCTGCAGGGTGGAGCGTATAAAATGGAACAGTTAGATGGGGTCAAGCTACCACGAGCCTGGAACATAGCTAACTTACGAAAATATTATGTATGAAAAAACAACCAAATATTTATAACAATTTTGTTTCATATGTCTCTTTGCTTTATATGGATTTAAACGACAAGATTGTCTAAGGGCGGATGCCCATGAGATTTCTGACCTGATTGTCAATATTTTAAAGGCCAGGATTGGCTAAGGGTGGATGCCCATGAAATTCCTGACCTGATTATCAGTGTTTTAAAAGCCAGGATTGGCTAAGGGCGGATGCCCATGAAACTCCTGACCTGGTTGTTAGTATTTTAAAATCCAGAATTGGCTAAGAGTGGATGCCCCTGAAATCCCTGACCTGATTGTCAGTATTTTAAAAGCCAGGATTGGCTAAGGGCGGATGCCCATGAATTTTCTGACCTGATTGTCAGTATTTTAAAAGCCAGGATTGGCTAAGGGCGGATGCCCATGAAATTCCTGACCTGATTGTCGGTATTTTAAAAGCCAGGATTGGCTAAGGGCGGATGCCCATAAAATTCTTGACCTGATTGTCAGACGAAGCCCATATTGGCTAAAGGCGGATGCCCATGAAATTCCTGACCTGATTGTCAGACGAAGCCCGGATTGGCTAAAGGCGAATGCCCACAAAATTCCTGACCTGGTTGTTAGAAAGAGTCGAGGTTGGCTAAGGAGAGATATCCTATTTTTTCCTGACCTAATCATCAGAAAAGGACAGGTTTTGTTAAGGATGCCCCCTTCTGTCTGGCCTGGTTATCATCTAAAAGCAAAAGCTAACAGGCCGTCCTGACTGGATTATCCAAGAATAAGTGGATCATAAACAAGAGTTTGTAGTAAAGATCATCCAAAAACATTGAAAATTTTGATTGAGCTGCATAATTTCGGTTGATACAAAAATGATTACATTGAGAAACTACCAAAAAATCAAAGAGATACAACCAGGCACTAAGCCATCAAAAGAGAATGAGGAAGTCTTCTAGTTGGAGGACAAAATTCGCCTAAGACGCCAAAGCTCACGCTCAGCCGTATGAAGGCGTTCACGGTATCTGCTTGCACGGTCGACGTCAGAGTGCGCTTCACCGGCGGCAGTAGTCAATCGACCTACTGATTCAAGAAGATCAGCCTTCTCCTCCTGGAGTTGGCGATTGAGAAGACGGAGCTCCGTCCATTCTCGCTTGTAAAACCGTTTCTTCTGTCTTTTCCGATCTAGCAGTTTGCGCATCTACAAAAGCTTCTTCTGCAATTGGGCATTTTCCTCTGAGAGTTGGAAATTTTCATTTGAAAAGGAAAGAGTTTTCTTCTTGAGAGTTTCAATATCGAGTGAAGAAGAAGAGGCCATAATGTAGTAAAAAAGAACAGGTGAATGCACATATGTATAAAAAATAACAAAGTATATAAAGGAAAAATATTCATCCATAAAACTCTAGGGTTTCCGTAATTTAAGGAAACCCTATGCAAGTACAAGATTATTGTTCCACGAAAGACAAAATATAGAACAAATTTAAGAGATAAAAACAAGCATGCACAAGGCCAGCCTACACCACGGCCTCCGCGTCCAGCTCGGCCGCCAGCTGATCTACAGCCTCTTCTGCAGCCAGATCTCCTGGGGAAGCCCCACCAGGCAGCTCACCAAGACCGGCGAAGGTGGGGGAAGGAGTGGATGCAGGAAGAGCCAGGGTAAAAGACTGATCTGACTGAGGCTGCTTTGGTTCAGGAATGTGAAGCCTGGCGAAGAAATGCTCAGCAAACTCAGTCGCTCCGAGCTTATGCAGACGATCTTGCTCTAGAGCATAAGTGAAGGAGGTCGGCTCGGGAGGTGTCTTTAGAGGCAGGTTTCTATCAAAGGGAAGGCCAGAGTGGTCCAAAGCCCATTTGGTTTGCGCGTCCAGGCCAAAGTGATAGTAGCCCATTGCCTTTGGGACAAGCAGGGCGTAAAGCTCCTCGGATCCCAGGAAGACTTTTTGGGTTGTCTCCCTGGTGTGTTGGATCAATTTCAAACCCTTTTTAGAGTCCAGGAATTCTGTCTCCCATCCCTCCCGAGCTTTATCCAAGATGTCATCAACCAAGCTCCTAGCCTCCGCTAGAGCCTCGTCTCGCGCCTCGCTGCGGGCCATCTCGACTACCTTCACCTCAGCCTTCTTCATCTCTGCCATCTCTGCTTTAAGCTTTTTTAGCTCGGCTCCTTGCTCTTTGGCCAGTGTACGCACACGCTTTTATTTCTCCTGCAACGCCTTGTGCTCCCGAATCAGATCGGATTTCATCATGGAGCTCGTAGCTCGTGTGCATAAAACAACCTTCTTCATAGCCGCCTAACAACAAAAAAGTTTAGAGTGTAAATAAGGCAGAGAAGGGGGATAAAGGACGAAGGAAAAGGAACCAACCCGGGCCTCATCCTGGCACCATGATTCCAACAGCTCGCGGTCAGACATCTTCTCCAGAGCGCATCGATCAGAAGCGGGGCATTGTCCCCGCATAAACTGAAGGGCCACATCCCCTGAACACTTCAAGACTGAAGTATTAATGAAAAGAATAGCGTTGGGGTTAGATGGCAATGATGGTGGGAGAGTGGTCATGCCATGAGTAATCCTGGGCCTTTTCACCAGTGGGACAGTGCTATCCTCTCCTGAGTCAGAATGGATGGTCAGCTCTACTTCAGGGCAGGGAAGCGCCCTAGGAGAGCTGAAGCCCGGCCTTGCTGAGGAGAAAGGGTCGGCTTCCTGAGGTCTCTGCTCTGGAGCCCCTCCTGCTCCTTGTTGGCGAGCTGCAATCATCTTTTGCATCATGTTTGCTGAAAAAGAAGAAGAGAAGAGAGAATTATGAATTTGTGAAAAATAGAGATGCAAGGTATAGGCCGGGATAAAGAGAATTTTTACCAATTTCACGAGTTAGAGGGCCTGTCTCTACTCGCTCATTGAAAAAATCTAAAACAAAGGGTAAAGGGAGTTGGGAAAGATGAAGAGCGTTTTCGTTAAGGACAAAAATTATTTTCTGCAGCCGAGGAGACCTGTCCCCCGCAGACAGAGGGGCTTGAAGGGGCAGTTTTTCAATGGGCTTGGGGGAAAAACCCCAATCTCCAGCACAGTGTACGAATATAAATTTCTTTCTCCAAGCCTTGTTGGAGGAAGGGATCCCATGCAAGAACTGGACTCCAGGTTTGGCGCTCAGGTAAAAGTAGCCAGGAGGGGAGCTTTTGGCTTGGTAGAGTTGATAAAAGGTGTGGGCCGTAGGATCCAGACCAGCGTATCTCATGGCCAGACTATAACCTACGATAATTCGGAAAGAGTTTGGGGTAAATTGGCAAACATGAATCTTGTACAGGTTAGCAATCTCCAACATTAGGGGGTTTACGGGGAGGCGCAAGCCCGCTTGAAACTGGTCGGCGTAGAAAGTTAGATGGTCGGCCGGCGCTTGGCATGCCAGAATGCCCAGCGGAGGGTTGACCAGAGAAAACTTTTCAGCGATTTTGTACTTATAACGAAGTTCCTCAACGGATTTATCACTGAGGATGGAGGAGATTTTAGGGTGGTCAGGTATAGGCGGCGGATATTCAAAAGACGACGACGAGGAAGGGGTGGACATCGTAGCCACCGAACGTGAAGATGGTGACAATGAAAGAGCTAACGCCACCAGAGAAGGAGGAGGAGAAAAATTGACGGAAGGGGAATCGGTAGAAGAAGATGACGCTGACATTATCGGAAAAGTAATATGAGACAGGAGAAGTACCTGGTAGATGAAGATGATCGGAAAACTGAAAGCTTTGAAGATACTGAATTACTAAGGAGAAAAGGCAGAGCGCAGAAGTGTTTGTGAAAGTGAAAAGTGAAGAAGAAAGAGAAGATATCAGGAATAATAGATAAAACGATATTTTCAAAAAGTGAAAATCGAGTAAAAAGCGGGATCTTGATGGGATTCCCGCATTTAATGACTGTCAGATGAACAGTGCCCTAGGTGATGAGCTGGTATGCCAACCGTTGCTGGGTAGGATAAACGCTGCTGACCTGTAAGTAGTACAGTACTCGAAGAGATGTGCAGATATGGTAACCGTTCCTGGATATGAACCGTCACCAATAACGCCAATAATTAGCCAGGTTAAAAGGCAGATTTTTCGGGATTCGTACAGATACGTAAAGTTAGAAGGACGTGTAGAACCCTACCTCTACCTAAAAGAAAAACTAAAGTTTTACAGATCTACCCCAACCATTTCGGGGGGGGGGACGAGTTGATGTGGCCTGAATAGACAGACCTGGGTTGGGGTAGACCTGCCCTAGGGTCACTAAGGAGGTGTTCAATGGCCTGACCTCTTTTACTCCCGTGGGGTCCTAAGCTGACTTTCTCGAGGAGGTCAGGAATACAGATGGAGATAAAGAAGGAATTACCCTAGCCCAGGATAATCCTGATCTAACTTCTTTTCTCGAGTGAGATTAAGGTCAGAAGGCTTAGAGTTAGGAAAAAACATCCTGTCCTGATTCAAACCCGCTGAGAAGGCTTATAGAAGGGAAGGCTTATGGGAGACCAGGCGCTCTGGCTTCCCAGAAGGGAACAGGGGGGACCACTTGTCATGGTTATGTGCATAACGGCCCGAGATTCGCGGCCTTTGTTTCCGAGATCCCGGAAGGGGTCCCCACTGGGGAAAATCACAAAGAGCTCAGCCCTAAGGCTGAGAGAGGTATGACATTCTCGTGTTTGTCTTTCATTACCTACTGAGATACACAATACACTTATCTGACTTAAGTATCAAAGAAGTTTCCACCGGAAAATCTCCGGTGGTCCCTTTCTAACGTATTTGTGGGTGCAGGTCAAGCTTGTGACAGTGAAGGCTTGATCTCAGGAGTGGTCAGATTCTTGGGTGAAACAGATATTATTATAATAAATGATTAAAATATAGTCAAAGTTGGATTTTTCCTAAATTTATTTCAAAAACAACTTAGGGTGGCAATGCCTATGTTATTGTATTAGTAATTTTTATTTGAAATGTTTTTTTAATATTTTATTTGAAATATCTAAAATTTTACATTAGTCAACCATTTTTACTCTTTTCTCCCATCCATCACATCAACCCATTTTTAAAATATTATCATCACATCATTAATTATTACTACACAATTTTTCATAAATTTTACTATATATTGTCATACTCACATAACTCTAACTATCAATCACTATTTTATCTTAAACATTACATTTTCATCTCATCATATCCATTCACACTCTTAAAAATAATATCGTTCTTCATTTAAAATAAATTTATCTATAGTTTCTCTAATTTTCAAAATGGAAATATAAGCAATTGCAGTCTTAAAGTATCTCCAATACAATAATATTTATTGCACTTATGTGGTAAAAAATATTGACATTATAACTAAGAATTTATTTTCCTAATACATCAGTGTTAATGTTATGTATGTTACAAGTTATTATTTGACAAAATAAATAGAGGGGGAATGTAATGATTAATTAATAAGCTTTAAATTAATGGTAGACATTGTTAAAATCAATGTTTAAAGTTATACAATGTTCTTGACAAAGTATTTAATGTGCACATAATCATGTTTTTTGAAATTTATCATTTTGTTTTTTGTTTTTAATTTCAACATTGTAGTATTGTTGATTCTCTTATATGCTCGTTCCAACTTATTTTTGGAGCTAATAGATGTGTGTCCACTACAAATCCCAAAAAAAGAAAAAAAAGATCATCTATGAAATTATGAAAACAATAAATATTTCTTTGGACAAAAATACACCCGAATGAAATGACATAAATAACTCTCATATTAAATACAAATAAAATATTTAAAAAAACTCACACAAGTTCATCTTATTCCCTAGACCCTCTCAAACTATCACTCAAATATTATTCCCCAAATCTTAATTCAAACTCTCAAATCCAAATGTTACCATAAAAACTCAACAATGGATGATGAAAATACGCAAGAAAGGACAAATATGTTTTTTTTCTAGTCAATATACATGATGAAATCATCATACAAATATTTTTGTGCTTCTTTCTTCATTTTACTATTCATTAGATTTAATGTCGTAAATCTGTTCGACTTGCTTTTCCTGGACACAAAAGAGTGTTCGACATATATTTCAAACACATATATAAGTGTTTTGATATAAAAACTGAACAAATTAGAAACGGTTCTAAATAATCTTTAGAGGTGGTTTTGAACCGCCACTAATCAAACCCAGGCTTGCGACTCAACTTTCAATGGGTGGGAGGCTGTTCATAGTTTCGAACCGCCTCCAATATATCACAAGATGATTCTTTCTTTGAACCGACTCATTTCCTTTTCTTTTTTCCGGGATAACATGATGTTCGATTTTATATGTCGAACAAGATGACATGGTATTCAAATCAAGATTTCAAACACTTTAAAAACTTGTTAGAATCAGGCCAGAACACAAATGACGGGTGGCCAATTTTTTATATTTCTTTTTGCAAAATTATGATATATAATAATATCTATCTTAAAAAATAATATGTTTCATACACAAATATTGGAAAAATTATTCCCCCCCCTAATGTTTGTGGTTTTTTTTTACACATTACCCCCAAAATATTTTTTGTTCTACTTTACCTCTTAATGTACAAGAATTTTCGTCGTTGCCCCCTAAACTTTATTTTCGGCAGAACTTTCCTTCTAAATTCAATCGGCGGGCAGTTGGGGTGCAAAGTGAAAGAATCTTATAGTTTGGGGGGGGTGGGGGTGGGAATAATAAAATAATGCAAATATTGAGTTTTTGTCTTAAAGTTATATTTTTAAAATACACACACACACACACACACACAAAGTTGTCAAGACAATTCCAATTAAAATAATAAAATGAAATAAAATTCCAAATAATATTTATGATTTTCTAAATATAAATATTGTAATTACATCTTTATATTGTTAAATAAGAAACACAGAACTACGTATTATGTAAATTATTTGGCTAAATAACATAATAAATATAATATTATGTATTATGATTGAACATAATAAAATAAAGGTGCTCGTATATGCATTATAATATTATAATATAAAAAATAAAATTATCATTCGATATTATTATTTATGTAAAAAATGTGATTAAATACTATATTAATCACAAGTAAATTGTTATATAAGATTGTAACACCATATTACATATAAAAAAAGTGCAAACCCGACTTTAATGTTTGCGTCCAAGTACAATTATGATTATATTATAAGATAATTTTTTAATAATATCTTTTTAACTATATTACTAATTACTATGATATCATTTTACGATTATATATAAATAGATATAAATTCTATTTTTATAATAATAATAATATTTTTACATGAAAACTCAATATTTGTTGAAGGAAAAACACAATTAGTGTGCCTTCGTCAACAAGTAACTGATATGGGACAATTTAGGTATTTTTTATCTTTATATATTATGGAAATATGTATTTAATACCCATATATAAAGGGAGTCTTTGATGAATAAGAGAACTCTAATTTCTATTGTTTCCTTTGTCTCCTTTGTGTCTTCTTCTATTATGATTTTCCTTTTACACATTATCAGCACGATCTTCTGACCTATTGAGAGTGATCAAGAATAAGCCTTCATAATCAAAGCAACAATTTCACAATTTTTGTAAGTCGAAAATCTAACTGCGCTAGCTGATCCTGTTTCCCGAAACTGTTCGCCCAACTTCTTTTAAAAATTAAATTACACACAATCTAACCGTTGGATGATGCTGAATCTTGGATATAATACTCAAAAGATATTGTGGTTAAATATGTACGGTGAAGATCGAGTTTGAAGGTCTATGTCATCAGAAACATATCGCAGAGACAAACCTATTGCAAAAATATTATTAGGAAAGAATCGTGACTTTCCTTCAAGGTAACTCGAATTACCCTATTATTTATTAAATACAACTAATAAATATTTGGTTATATGAATATATGGCATGGTATGTTGTGCATTCTTATACAAAACATGTATATGTATATATATTACCTATGATTATATGCATGTGATGTTATGTACAATGTTGACAAATATGAAATTTTGCAATACATTAATAATATTCATAGAGTGCATAATATATTATCACTTATGATTTTAGATGATTTCTTATTTAGAAATCATAAATAAAGTTATTTACATGATTATATGAGAGATTGATCATGATTTTGCATATGTTTAGTTAATCATGAATTTCGATGAATTAATAAATTCATGTATGTTGGTAAGTCTCGATGAATTGATAGGTTCATTTATGTTGGTAATTCTCTTCAAGTTGATCTTATAAACTACTTTCAATATATGCATTATTGATTGTACATTTGCATATTTTCATGATAATGAAAGTTCATGAATGATAGAGAATTGTATAAATAAGTCTTGTGATAAAGTATATTCACATGATATCAAAGAAAGATTATGACATACTTCAAATTCACTATCTAAATTGACTGAACTAACTCAATCTAAACACAATTTAACATACTCAAAAGAAACTGAGTACTACCATCATTTGTTTGATGTGGAAGCTATAAGAACTATAATTCCACAATAATATCATACACCTACCCCCAACTGGCAAAGAAGAAACTAAGTCAAAGTCAATTCTCTAATGAATTTGAGACTTCATATTGACCCAAGATCTTATATGGAAGTATATATAGTTGAGAAATTTCAATAAACTTTGGGATTTGTTCAAAATGAATATTTTGAGAATTTTATGAAATACTACTTCCAAGCCAACGAATTTAGTAAAAAAAATGTATTTACTTGCTAAAAAGGGTCAATGATTTTGATATATTGCAACTAAAAACAAGTCTTACCATATGTCGAAAAGAAAGTCACTTTAAATGATAATAAATAGTTGAGATATACGATCTCACTGTTTTACTTTCCCCACTTGATCAAACATACTGATGCACTTATATAATACTAATTATGATAGTAAGTCATTAAGAGACATGACATTATTTTTCATAATACCAATATTAGACCTCAGGATAAGGAAATTTCTTGAGGCTAACTAGAATCGATATGAATAGTGAAAATAACCTCAAAGTAAAGGGGAAGAGACATGTTGATCCCTATGTTGTGGGAAGAATGAAGCACAAGGTAAGATATGTAAGAATTCGTGATATTTATTGGTCGTGGTAGAAGTCATGGAGGTTCTCAAAATAACATTGCTTAGTCAATGGATATCCTCTATTTTGATTGATGAAATTTGTTTGTTTCTTACTTTACAAATAACTTGTGAAATTATAATCAATTATTGATATTTGACTATTGTATTTGGTCTTAAAGTTTATTTTGAGTTATATTTAAGTGATGTGGTCTGATTTAATTATTTTTGGCTTATTGGTAAAATTTGAATTTTATTCTAAAGCATTGAATTTTACTTACCACACATTCACATACAAGATTCAGGAGTATACTATTAAAATATAATGTAATATATCCAGCAAATAATCTAGAATATTAGAATGACAAGTATTTTGTTCAAATATCTCTGAAGAATGTGAGAATTTGTCGACGAATAGACAATTATTCACTGAATTGATATTTATATGTGACAAAATCTTGATGCCTAGTGGCACATTGATTAATGTCACAAAATCTTAGTATGGACCAAGAGCGAAACGAACCTTGTTAAGTTTGATGATATTCAAGTTGATGATTATTATTAAGAAATACATTATGAGAATGGAACTATACCTTTAATTTATGTGGAAAAAAGCACATTTTAGAGTCAATCTAGTAATTTTACTTTACTACTTTTTGATTATTGAATCATAAGATATGATCAACAAAGAACTTTTGGACACCAACTCATTCAAGTTTTGACACGGCTGACATAGATTCTTTGGTCGTCGTGATATGATGGTCCATATTACAAAAAATTAACATGGACATCTTTTATTTTGAGTGAAACACAAAACGAGATAGAAATTTGATGCACATTATACTAATGATGTTACATTACAGCTAGTGCATTCTAAAGTACTAGGAGCACTACATACATTCATATCTCAAAGAGGCATCACTTATTTTTTTTTTTTTTCAAAACTTGTTCATTAGCAAAATTGTATGATTGAGACCTGCATATGCTAAAGATACAAAGTATAATATTCCATTCTTATAATTGATAATTGGTGATACATGTAGACATAACCATTCTAAATACGGATCATTCAAGTATTTTATAGTTTTGGTCGATATTTCGGCATATTATCCATAAAAATGTTGCATTTGTAAAACTTCTAGAACATTTAGTATGATTGAGGACTCACCACCCTTATAGAGCACCCAAACTCATAATACTAAAGAGTTTACATCAAAAGTATTCGATGTCTATTCCATTTTAATCAAGATCGATATAATGCATCTTGTACCTTGATGTGCATATATAATAAGGTCTCAAAGAAGAAACAGTCGAAAAGAACATAGATGGTGACTAAGATAATATTTATGCGCACTCATATATTTGTCTCTGTACAGGGTTATGCAATATTGCACGCAACTCTTACTTATTCGTTTATGAACTTCTGCTAACCAGATATTTTGCGTACCAGTTGATAACTGGATATAAGCCTGATAATTCATATCTACGCATATTTGATTACGCAGTATATGTGCCTATTGCTCCCCCACAACGCATTCATATGGGTTTCTAAAGACGATTAAGTATATATGTTGGATATGAATCTCCAACAATCATCCGCTATTTGAAATCTTTGACGGGCGATCTCTTTCTCGCTAAATTAGAGAGTTTGTCACTCTAATGAGACAGTCTTTCCTTCGTTAGGGGAGATAGGAAAAAACATTTTCTAATGGAACGACAGAAATAGTTTCATACTATGTCTCATTATGATCCCCGTATTTCACAATGTAACGTGAAAGTAAAGTAAAGTGAACAATTGATCTTTAAAGTATAGAAGACTCAATTTCTAAAGTGACGAGATCATATATATACCAGCTGCAAATGTGTCTGCAAGGTTAAAAGTCCCATAAAGGGCACAATGTCGCAGATTATGACATTGTAACCATACTTAGTGGAGGCGTGGTTGAGGTTGTGACTCCCAAAAAGAACAGGGGGAGGTCACTTAGTTCGATCAATACTCGCCCAAGGAATAAGAGGGCATGTATGACACAATTTCAATTGATCATCAATGAAGATAATTCCTCTCATGAGATTATCTCTGATTATACTTATGTCCATGAATCATTACTAGAGGACGCTCCGATGTTTAATATGATTCAAGTGAATAAAGAAATTTCAATGTACTATGAGAGTATATATAAATTGATGAAAAGATTTTCCATACACATTGATGATATACATTATTGCTTAAGGAGTCATAGAGCACGATGATATCGAGCCACGCTCTATTGAAATGTCAATATAGAGCAAATTGATCTAAATGTAAAGAATCAATCAAAGTAGAACTAAATTCACTGACAACAAGACAGATATTTGGTCTGGTAGTACTAACCACACCAAGTGTAAAGCCTGTAGAACATAAACAAAGTTTTGTCAGAAAGCGTAATGAGAAAAATAAAGCCATGAGATGCAAATCTAAAATTGAAGCACAAAGTTTCTCACAACGCCATGGGTTTGACTATGAGGATATGTACTCTCTCATAATAGATGTTATAATTCTAAAGAATGAGAATGCAGCTTATACATGTGGTTACATCATATCTCTATGGGGATCATGATTTAGAGATATATACGAAAGTGCTTGCTGGCCTTTCGTTGCCAAGGCAAGTGACTCTAAACCACGGAGTGCATTTGCAATTAAATTAAAACACTCACTTTATGGATTGAAATAATCCAGACGGATGTGGTATAATAGTCTAAGTGGCTACTTGATTGGGAAAAGATAATCTATGCCCTTGAGTATTTATAAAGAATAAATCTCAAATTTGCAATTATAGTTGTATATGTCGATGATATGAATATAATATCCACTCTTAATGAAATAAGATATATCACTAGTTATTTAAAATTCTTAATTTGAGATAATGAATCATGGGAAAACTCGATCATGTTAAGGCTTTATAATAAAACCTAGTTTGTGGAATACTAAATTCTACAGTTTGCATATATTCAAAAGATAATCAGGCGATTAAATATGGATAAGTGCAATATGCTAGCACTCCTATGATTGGTCAAAGTGAAGATATAAGGAAATATCAATTTCGTCAGTAGAATGATGAAGAACTGGTGGGAGTTGAAATTCCCTTCCTATGTACAATATGCTCATTATTGTACCATTACTAATACACTTGACCAAATGTTATTGATACATTGATTTAACTCAAGAAAGCGCAATGTCACTGGAATGGAATCAAAATGTACATTGATACCATTGATGCGAGTTTATTTTTCCTATTCATAAATATAATTGGGACGACAAATGGTCTTGTAACCCCTGAAGAGAATATTGAGTTTACTTCATATTGTAAATTACCAAATAGTATCGTTGATGTTGATTACTCATTCGATCCATGTAAAGAGATCATTATCATACATGTAGTAGTTCGTGATTATCAATGGTAAATGTTATGACCATTCATATATCTGATAATAGTGGCTTGAACTCTATCACTGAAGAAAATGTGATAATACGAGTAATATTACCACAACTCTTCTACAACCAACAACTATTCACCTTCTCACGAACCAAGTAAATTGGGGAAGTGGAGACTTTCAAAGTTCTCTTGATAGATGTATATATCAAAGAGAGGTGTAGAATTTAGGGGGAGTCTCAACATAGGTGTGTTGTACTCTTTTTCCTTAGACCAAGTTGTTACTTGACAAGGTTTTAACGAGGCAACAATGAAACACCATTTTACCCTTTGACTTGGCACAAGAGGGAGTGTTGAAGGAAAAACACAATTAGTGTCGTCATAAAATAAGTAACTGAAGTGAGATAATTTATGTATTTATTATCTTTATATATTATGAAAACATGTATTTAATAACCCTGAGGGAGTTTTTAATGAATAAGAGAACCCTAATTACTATTATTTCTTTCGTCTCTTTTGTGTATTCTTCTATTATACTTTTCATTTTACAATATTAATATTATTTTAATTTATTATTTAAATTATAAAATTTTTACACTTTACTCTAAATTATAATTTTTTTTCAATTTATCCTAAATTTCCCATCGACGTAATTTAGAATGAATATTTTGCCAAAAATAAATTTTAAAGACCAATATCAAATATTCTTGTATAACAAGAGACAAAGTGAAACAAAAAAGAATTAAGAAGGCAATGTTTAAAAAAAAAAAACAAAACAAAAAAAAAAAAAACATATACATCGGTGCAAAAATAATTTTCCACCCAAATATTTCACCAACGTTTTATTTCTTTTGTCTTCGCTTGATTCTTATCCTCCTGGTTTTCATGTTCTCCTTCCCCAACATCATTTTATTCTTTTATTTTTTAATGGTAAAAGAAAAGGATTTTGCAAATTAATGGGTGTTTTCATCACATGGGTTGTTTTCATAATTTCTTGGTGTCTTCACACCGAGAGAAAATGTCCACTAGTGCGAATATGTCCCAATGTCCCAACTCTGCGAATTGCCTCACTCTTCTCATTCCGTAAATTATTCCATATTCCCTCTTCCACCTCCCTCTCGTTACCTTCTCGCCATTAGTTACATAAGAATTCACGCGGACAAGCACAAAACAGCTCCTTTTCCCTTTTCCCTTCTTCGTTTTTAGTCTTTCTGGATCATGGATCTCTGCTGTGTACGTGCGAAAAGCACCGTCTCTCTTCTCAGAAACTCGTTTCCTGATAAACCCATTTGCTGGGATCGGAGAAACAATCAGATGGCTCTGGAGATTAGGGTTTCCAAAAATGATTCATTTTCGAATTGTTATAGATATCGATCCGTCTTAATAAGATCCATGGCGAAAAAGAGTTCCGGAAATTCCAATGGTTCCAGTTCTAGTTCCTCCTCAAATTCAGGTAGAATTTCGTTATTTTAACTGTTCCCTTTCTTAAATATGCGAGTGCGTGTAATTATATTTACCGTTGTTTGGTTAAGATGGACAAGGATTTAGCTGATCCCCTCCCTGATTATTGGACTATAAGCTGTCGCTAGTGACCATCTTAGTGGATTATTGGCATTTAACTTCAGATTTTCCTGATTTAGAATTCTTCATGGTTTTGAGAGTTGATCAATTTTGTACAATTATGTTAATTTTTTCTTTGTTTTGTGATGTTAACTAAGCCTTCTTGTGCATTTTCTACTTTGACTCTTGCATTTTGTTGATTATTACATTGATGTACGGGGCATTCAAACTGAAATTGAATTGGTGGACTTAATATGCTGCAGGTGTTCATACATTCAGCTATAACTGAAAATACGTATTTCATTTTATATTGATGGTTATCTCTGCAGACAACGATGACCATTCACGATCTGGAGAAGATGGCCTAAAGGGAAGCAACAAGCCTGATGACACCGGCTCAACCAAGTCCAAGCCTAAATCCTTGAATTGGAGAGAGTTTAGATCCTTACTCTACATTCAGGAGCAGGTATTTGCCCTCCTTCCTTGAATACCTTCTTTATTAAGGTGTATTAGATTTGACAAAAACTTGAGTCAAAACCGCCTCCCAAATTGTAGTTTTTCGGATTTTTTTGGGTCTTTTTTTACGCTATATTTGTTAGAGGATTTTAGAATCTTGGGATTTGATTTTGAAGTCCAAGAATCCTTGTTTGTTTGGAGATTCTGGAGACTACTTTTACTATAGAGTGTCGAATCTTGTCTAAATTATATTTTCATGTATGGTGTATTAATATATTTGTAGTAGTTTGTATGGAATAGGTTTATAAGTTATTGTTGCGTCAGAAATTGTGCGGTAGTTATGGTTTAGGATTAGGATTTTGAAAATCCTGGTATTTTGAAAAGAAAATCCCAATCCGGGGCTGAAAGACCCTGGAACAAATAAGCCACGTGTTCTTTTTATTTAGATTAGTTTTTCTCATGGTCTTAGTTTTTTATTTTTTTTGATTTTTTTTCCAGGGTTTTTACAAATTTCATTTTTAGGGTTCTTTTTTAGTTAGTTTTTTTTAAGTTTTTTTTTTCTTTGTTATTTTAAGATTTAGTTTTAGGGGATCTGCCTAACGGTTAGGCGGTTTGAGTGTGCCTCATTAGATCTCTGTTAATTTTGGTAATTTTATCATGACCATAGAATTATACAATTTCGTCTTATAAGTGGAGAATTTTGTGCTGTAATATTCCACCAGGCTGAAAACGCCGATTCCACTCACATCCAAGATAAACCACCACCCGGATCAAAACCCACTCTTCCCCTCAAGTGGGCCCACCCTATCATAACACCTGAGAATGGCTGTCTCCTTCTGGCCACACGAAAGCTCGACGGGGTCGGCCCCTTCGAGAGAAGCGTAATCCTTCTCCTCAAATCCGGAACAAATAACCCGCAAGAGGGCCCATTCGGCGTCATCATAAACCGACCCCTTCACAAAAAAATGAAGCACATGAATCCCACCAACGCCGAGCTGGCAACCACGTTCGCCGATTGCTCCTTGTACTATGGTGGGCCCCTCGACGCGAGCATGTTCTTGTTGAGGGATGGGGAAACCAGGAGCGGGGTCCTTTCCGGTTTCGAGGGAGTGATGCCCGGGTTGTGCTTCGGTTCTCGGACCGGTTTGGACGAAGCTTCGAGATTGGTGAAGGAAGGGACACTCGATCCCCGGGATATGAGGATATTTATGGGGTATGCCGGGTGGCAAATGGACCAATTGAGGGCGGAGATTGAAGGTGGTTTCTGGTATGTTGCGGCGTGCAGTGCAAACTTGATATTCGGGGGTTCACAGAGTGTGTCGTCATCTGGTGGTTTGTGGCAAGAGGTTCTGAAACTGATGGGAGGGCACTACCCGGAATTGAGCCGCAAGCCTAATCAAGATGTGTAGTTCGTTCTGGAACGATTTGACTTAAAATCGAGGTCAACCGTGGATGGGAAGTTTGGCGGGATGTACAGGTTTTAACTTGAGTTGATTATAAAAAGTGGACACTTCTTTTTTCCTCCTCTTGTACATAAATAAAGTTTGCTATTTATGCATGTAACTATTTGAAGATGAACTATTTACCTGTCTTCACCAAATGTATTGTGTGATGGTTTGTTATAACTTGAGGCGAGTCCCGGTTAGTCAGATTTATTGTTAAGTTATTTGGATTATAGCTGTGGCGATGCTAAAAGGGGAAAAGAAAATTAGCAGGAAGTAGCATTAGATCCATTATTTACGTATTTGAACCTCGAGTCTAAATATCTTGGAGACTTGGATAATCTGTTTAGAATCTTTCTTGATGTCGGTATTTGATCGATCATGTTTCATTGGAATTTCAGCATGATGGCAAAGTATAATGGAGATGTAGAAAAATTTGGCTTCATGTGGGTTTATGTTTGAAAATAGGAAGGGTTAATTTGGATGATTTGGGGTGTGTAGTAATTTGTATTTCTATTTTCTGTAAAAAGGTTGATGTAACGAGCATAATGGTGACGTGGGTAGTGACAAATTATTACATGCATTCTAGTGTATATAGCTATTTACATTCCATTGAATTTTTAAGTGCAAATGGATGGACCTGCGACTATTATATTGTACACCATCACCATTGTGTATTTTGTAATATATCTTTTAAACAATGGTTCATGATTTTTACATATTGTTTACTCAAATTAATCAATTTAAACACAAAAAGTCTATTAATATTAAAATTTATAATTTTACCCCATATATTTATTAATATATTCATTTGGGTCTAAGTAACTACTAATATTTTGTTGTGTTCTTAGGGCGCGGTCTAAAGCAAATTGAATAAAAAGCATATGATGGCATTTCTTATTGGGCCTACAAGCACTTAAAAGGGCTCTACCAATTGGGCCCCAATCCATACCACAATAGATTTTTGTAGTATTTTTTTCTTTTTTGGTATTTTACTCTACTTGATCTTGTTTTTCCACAAGACTAGTCTGACCAATTTGAAATAGGCGAGTCGTATTCACCTTATTTTTATTTTTCAGTTTGATTAATAATTAAAAAATAAATAAATGAAAAGCATTGAATATATATCATTGTTGATTTATATATATCCAAGTTTGCAGTAGCACATCCAGTGGTGACTCAACGTTTGCTCCTGCAAACTAATGTCTAAAGCAACACGTGTTCACCGCCTTGTTCTGCATGCAGCTGTCAATCTCCTTCCACAAAACACCTAATGAACAACACAACAACTATATCATATCACGATCCTGCAAACCAAACACACTGCTGAATTTCCTTATCATCCCATCTCTTCAGTCTCTCTTAATATATATATATATATAATTAAGTATGATGGATATGATGAACACTTTGCTGAATTTCATCGTGCCACCAGCAAGCCTAGTGATGCTATCCTTCGCATGGCCAACCCTCACTTTCATCAACACCTGTGAATGGCTTTACAACACTTATTACAACACCGATGAGGATATGGACAATAAGGTCGTCGTCATCACTGGTGCTTCTTCTGGCATCGGAGAGGTACACAATATATATCTTAACTGTTAATACTAATTATAAGTATAGAGGCTTAATTCTGATATATAATTAGTTAATGAGGGGTTGATTTGTTGTAATTGATTGATTAATCGCAGCAAATTGCGTATCAATATGCAAAGAGAGGGGCCAATCTGGTATTGGTGGCACGAAGAGAACACAGGTTGCGAGGGATAAGCGATAACGCGACAAGGCTTGGAGCACCGAGTGTGCTGATAATAGCTGCCGATGTTGTTAAGGAGGGTGATTGTAGAAGGTTTATCAACGAAACCATCACCTATTATGGCCGTGGTAATTAACCTCTTTAATTATCATAAACCCAAGTTGAAGATATGATTATTTATTTTCTAAAAATGAAGAAAGTTATGCATCTATTTCAATTTTATACCCCTTTTAATTGACGTTGTAAAGGCTCAACTTTGTTACAAATTAATAGTCGATTTATGGCTTTTTACTATATTTATATGATAGTAAGATAATTATTAATATTATTGATTTGAGGTGTATTAGTCAATTACCATGCTCCTTTGTGCAGTGGACCATCTGGTGAACAGTGCCAGTTTAGGGCATACTTTCTACTTTGAGGAAGCTACAGACTCAAATGTGTTTCCAATTTTAATGGTATGAATGTGGCCCAAAAAGTTTAGTTTCTTGCAAGATGAATCTAAATAACTTTGATATAAATAATTATTTTGTAAAATTTTCAGGACATAAACTTCTGGGGTAATGTTTATCCTACATATGTGGCACTTCCTTATCTACGGGAAAGCAATGGCCGTGTGATTGTGAATGCGTCGGTTGAAAATTGGTTACCTTTGCCGAGGATGAGCTTATACGCTGTGAGTTTCTCTTCAATATAAACAGCTCTAATAGTTAATGCATTTGATTTCCTCGGTCCAAATGCGAAAAACCTGAAAATTAGATAAATTCAATAATTAAATCATGCACAAGTACGTTATCCAGCGAATAATGCGTATTTCACTAATTAATAGGCGGCAAAATCCGCGCTCATAAACTTTTACGAGACACTGCGGTTTGAAGTGAAGGATGAGGTTGGGATAACGGTAGCAACACACGGTTGGATTGGAACCGAAATGGCAAGAGGAAAATTCATGATGGACGAAGGTGCAGAGATGCAGTGGAAGGAAGAAAGAGAAGTAAGTTCTTGATTTTCAAAAAGCAAAAGTTGTTTTCATTCTTTCCAATTTTATCTTCAATTTGAAGGTGTAATTAACGGAATGCTATTAAGAAAGTAATTCCTTATTTATAGTATTTGGAAAAGGGGGTAATATAATCATTTATACTCATTCCGTCCGAAATTCAAAATTATAGAACTCATTTTTTTCCCAAATTATAACACATTTTTCATACTTGTTTCGTGAATTTATTTATTTGCCCCTATTTAATGTATTTAATGCATGTTGGTATCAATAATTAATGAGTTATTAGTGTTATACAGAGGAGTATAAAATTTAAAATTTTAACCATATTAACTAACTTTTCTTAATATTCGTGAAAGTGAACATTTTACATCTCCACTTGTACAATTAATTTGGACAATATGCTTTTAAACAATTCCAAGCATTTATTATTTTGTTTTTGTGAATTTCCCTATAATTGATTATTAGGTACATGTGACCGGTGGTCCGGTGGAGGAGTTTGCGAAGCTGATTGTATCTGGCGCGTGCAAAGGAGACCCATACGTGAAATACCCAAGCTGGTATGACATATTCTTCTTGTACAGGGTATTTGCACCCAAAGTCCTCTACTGGACTTTCCAATTCCTTTTGACTGACGTTGGGTCGAAAAGAAGAACATCTTTCATCGGAACCGGGAGGCCCCTTCTTCTGGAGGGATCCCCTCCAAGAAGACTTATTGCGGGCCCACAAGGCGTGAGCCCGCAAGTTTATCAGCAACAGAAAATTGAGTGAACTAAAAAAGAAGAAGTTATATATCTTCGTACACGAACAATCCAACTTTAGTTTTATGCTATGTAGTATGTATCTGTGAATGTCGCGTTCTTGGAATGTAAATGTTAAATAATGTTTGGAGATTCTTGTTGGAAATTGGTGTAGGTTTATTAAGTTGTCTAATTCGACCAATTTTTCGTGGTCGTAGGAATTAAATATGATATTGTAAATCTACACTTCTTATTAGAAGATCTAAATATTTAATGCTGCTAAATATTGACTGTAATAGGAATTAAATATGAAATTGTGAATTACATTTTGAGTAGAATAGCGTAGTGTATTGAATTTCTCAAAATCAATTTCAAACGAGTTACAAATTCATACCAATTAGCCTTTGTAAATGAGAAGATGAATGAATCTAGATATGGTCTATCTCTAGATAGAGACTTTGGTGAATCGAGTTGTGTAGCCCGAAATATATGCGCGTCTTCTTATAGTTGTAACTGTTGGAGTTGGGGCTTTTCTAACTATAGCGTCTATAGTTGTAAATCTTGGAGTTTCGTGGTTATTAAGAGTGGTTTTTCTAACTATGGCTAGCACGATGTACTTGTTTGTCGTCAATTATAGTTGCAATTTTTAGAGTTGCATTGTTATTAAGATGGTTTTGTTTGTCGTCAATTATAGTTGCAATTTTTAGAGTTGCATTGTTATTAAGATGGTTTTTTAAACTATAAGTACATATTGCACTGATAGTTACCCTCAAGTTAACTATTAGTTTGTGTCATAATTCAATCAGTCATCCACTTGAGTACAATTGAAAATTTCATTTGTACTTTATTCTCACTTTGCACTATTTTTATTTTTTAAATAGTTTATTATTATAATAGTGAAATCACCAAAATAATCTTTGAAAAAACATACTATTTTTTAATATATATTATTAATCTTTCTTATATAATTATTCAACTTATCGTAACTTTGATTTACCACTGCAAGTATACAAGGTTCAATTGTAGTAGTAGTAGTAGCTAGTAATGTTGTATCCACAAATACTATGAATAATTACTTCCACAATTAGCATAGCTTTGATTTTATTTAGACAAATAAAGAGTTAATGGTTTTGAATTGAAATAACATATAGAAAAGTAATAATATAAGTGTAACTGGAAAACAATGGAAATATGATTTATATGATAGTTTTGATTGATGAACGTTTTAATTTATGTTTCTTCGTATTATAGGACTTCAAGAAACTAATTCGTACTCTAATATCGTGGATGGTACAAATGCGTAGACTTAACTAGCAACGTGTACTCCGTTCGGTTTATATACATGTAATTCAACCGAGAAAAATCTTAAAATTATAATATCTATTAGATAGATGAACATTCCGTACCCCATCTACGTCGTCTATCTTATTATCTTAATATTGTTTTGCTCAATTTTTCATAGATTCAATATTTGTTTCAAACAAGATACAAATGAGTAATATAGAACAATCAATAAATGAAATAAAATTTAATATTACAAAATCAAATTTATCAATCGACTCCTATGTCGGAATCAAGGCGATTAACCGAATATTGATTCAATAAAATAATAAGACATGTTTAGAGAACTCATGAATAGGCTTAATTTAAATACGAAAAGAAGAGGAGAACCGTTTGAGTCTTGACGACTCTTTAGGGACTCCGTCATTTTGTCTCTTGGATAGAAGGGCGTCAACCTTCCATCCTCGTTCCCATTCTCCTTCAAGAGCTACTTTTATGTGTGTTTTCAAGTATATAAAGTTATATTTTCGTGGTGGGGGTTATATGATATTTATGGGAGTACTCCTAGGGTTTAAAGACTCAAAATCTTGTTTTTTTTAGGTTTTATTCCGCTCTGTACCCGACATCATACCCGATCTTGTGTCGGGTGTCTATTTAGGTAAATCTCCTAGACGTGTCGCTTCTTCTGCATTTGACCAGCACCTCGGGTACATTCTCGAGTATCGGCTTCTGACTAAGTTTTGGACCTCTGAACGAAAGAATTAGGTTTGGGTGTGTTCATAAAAGATGTATTTTTGCCTCTTAGCTTTTTGTGAGCACTTGAAGTATTGCAATCGGACTCCGTGTGAGAGAGTTATGATTCAGATGCCAAACAACTATGAGTAAAACTTGTCTATTCCCTTGATCTTGGCTTCGTTTGAAATTCTTCTCGTAATTCATTCATCCTCGTGCATACTTTGGTTGTTTAATATTGGGAGATCAACTCTTGTGCTCCAGAAAGGCTCCAAAACCTCTATTTTAGCTATGAAAAACAACAATTGTGGTCCTCTCTTTCACTCTCGGTACTCATTTATTAGGACGTCATTTAGTACCCCTGCCAACTCTTCCCTAAGCAGTTTATAGCTTTATTTTCTATCACCTCCATCCTTTCTTTCTTAGCTATCATACCCTCCTTTCGGTTTTCATGGCCTTTCTTGTTGGCTCGTATACCCTCTCAAGTAGACGTTTGATAACAAGAGCGAGACTAGTATTGGTCTTCATGTGCCAATTTGACGTCTCTTCCCCTTGGAGATTTTAAGCATAAGTGATAGGTGTATATGAATGCCTTCCAGGCATTTAGGGACAAAATATTTCATTGTAGGAAGAGAGTGCATCTACCACCAAAAACCTTACCATCATCACTTTCTTTCCGGGTACCCTCCTAATGCTACTAGTAGGATCAATTCTCTTACTAGATAGATCTCTGCACCATTGAACCCATAGATAGGGTTGTTTACTACTCTAAGGCTTATGTTCAGTCTCATTTGCCTAAAATAATTGTAAAGTAATACATCTACCAAACTGCCTGTATCTATGAATACTCTTTGCACATCATAGTCGGTTATCTCAGCACTTATGAACAAGGCATTATTATGGAGGATCTTCATACCATCCCCATCCTCTGATCCGAACAGTATGCTGTGGGTTATTGTTATATTCGTTCAAACATGGGGCTCGTGGTTTCCGCAATTTTATCTACTGCACTCTGACTCCGTGTGAGAGAGTTATGATTCAAATACCAAACAGCTGCGAGTAAAACTTGTTCATTCCCCCAATCTTGATCTTGTTTCAACTTCCTCTTGTAATTCATTCCTCCTCTTGCATCTTTTGGTTGTCTAATATCGTGCGTGTCAATGCTTGTGCTCTAAAAAGGCTCCAAAACCTCTATTTTAGCTATGAAAAACAACAATTTTGATTCTCTCTTTCACCCTCGGTACTCATTTATCGGGACATCATTTTGTAACCCTACTGACTCTTCCCCAAGTAGTTTATCGCTTTATTTTCTAGCACGCCTATTCTTGCCTTCTTAGTTATCATACCATCCTTTAGGTTTTCATGGACTTTCTTGTTGGCGTGTATAGGCATTTGATAACAAGAGTAGTCTCCATGTGCCGATCTGACCTCTCTTCCCATCGGGAATTTTAAGCACAAGTGATAAGTGTATATGAATGCCTAGAAGGTGTTTAGTGACGAAAAATCGCTTTGTACGACGAGGGTGTATCTACCACCAAGAACCTTACCATAATCACTTTCTTTTTGGGTAATCTCCTAATTGTACTGGTAGGATCACTTCTCCTACTGGAAAGATCGCTGCTCCACTGAACTCATAAACAGGGTAGTTTATTGCTCCGAGGCTTATGTTTAGTCTCATTTGTCTAAAATTATCACAAAATATTACACCTATTAAACAAACTGTATCCATGAATACTCTTTGCACATCGTAGCCAGCTATCTTAGCAATTATAACCAAGACATTATTACAGAGGACCTAGATAACATCCGAGTCCTTTGATCTGAACAGTATGATGGGGTTATTATTCTATTCGTTCACACATGGGGCTTATGGTTTCCCCGGTTTTATCTCCTGCACTCGGGCTTTTGGGGATCTGCTATAATCTCAATCTATGGGTCCTCCATAGATCATCTAGATCAGGCTTCTCTACAGTGGGGGAATTATCCCTTGCTCAAGTTTATCCCTTTGTACCTCATTTCCACTATTATCCTCATCTTCTTCACGAGGGTTGTGCTTTTGGGAGCTCGCTCTCTATCCTTATAGGTGAACTCTTTCAAATACCTAACTCGGATGGGTCGCTTGATCTCATCTTTGAGGTGGAAGCAATCTTCTTTCAGGTGACCATATTCATTGTTGAATCTGCAAACATGTCAGACCTGGCCTTACTTAGACCTTTCTTATAGGTCTTGGCCACCTGGTATGCTTGCCGAGCTCCTTCTTGAATATTTCAAACAGCCTATCCTGCCGCACCCTGGGGGTGTAGTCCTTAATCTTGGGATCCCACGAGGCTCTTTCTCCTCAATTACGGGTCCTCCGGGGCTCTCTAAACTCATATTTCTTTTATTCACATTTATTCTCTTAATTAAACTCATTATTCTTCACTAAAATTTCTTTTTCCACCACCCTCGATGTTAATGTATTTGGTATCTCGGGCTAGTACTTTTGAGAAAGTTTTGCTATATCTTTAAGATCCCGGAGTTAAGTCCTTGGACTATAGTAACTTTGATTACTTCATCCATCATAAGTACTTCTATAGAGACTCTAATAAATCGAATACATACTCTCTTAAGGATTCATCTGTACTTTGGTGGATGCAGTATAGGTCCATGAAATTCTTCCGATGAGCCTTGTTGTTGGAAAAGTGTGTCATAAACAATTTTGTGAACACCTAAAAACTAGTGATGCTGTCGGGCAAAGTTGGTGGAACCAATCTTGTGCGGCATCCGCTAGAGTGGCTAGGAATGCTCGGCACTGAGCTGCGTCATTATACCCATGCACCATTGCTAAGTTCTCGAATTGCTGGTAATGTCGATATGGGTCTGACAGCCTGGCGTATGTGAGGTTTAAGTCTTTTAGTCCTCTGGTTATTTTAGCTTTTAAGACTTCATCCGAGAATGAATACCTTTTTTTCTCTTGGGATATTATTTTTCGCTAATCTAATCTCTCATCTTGGCAATTTCCTCCTGAAGTTGGGATAAAGTGATTTATCTCTCTAGGTAGCTTCTTCTCTAAATGGCACCAAAAAGTGTTCCTTCTTGTCTCCTTTTGTCGGCTTGGTCATGTCGTTCAGCTTTCCTTTCGGTATCTTAAAGCCTGTGAGCAGTTCTACCCCTCTGTTTATCTTGGCCATCGTGCTTGCTATTAGTTGTGCGAGTTGTTCCATGGAAAAGAATGATATACCCCCAGCCGGGCGGTGTTTTACCCTTGATTCTCCATTTACTGGGTATTCTATGATTCTCCATGGCTATCTTTGATGACGTTTGTCCTGAGGTGGATAATCTATTGATTTCATCGACCGCATCCTTGGGTTTATCCGTGACCATCGCGAAAGGTTTTACCAAGTTCCTTTCTTTATTCCTAATAGAACTCATATTTTTTGGGAAAAGATTTTGGATGAAGTTTCTCATGTCTTTCGCCCAATGACTCGATATCACTCATATTCCCACAGAAGGCACCACTTTATGCGTCAGAATAGATTGAACCGCTCCAAGGATAGCATCGAGTAATGTACGACTCTATTTTGGACTCCTTAACGCGTGCTTCGATCTGATGGGAAGCTCGAATAACGATAGTCCGACTTGCAAAACAAATCACCAGGGCATTCTCGTTGTAGACACTCCAACGCTTAAGTTAGAATGTGGGAAAAAAGGGCATTTGATGCCAAGAGGCGATCGATGCCTTAGAATATAAAAATGTACGTGTATGTAAAGAGCATATAGAGCATATGTTTGAACGAGGTATGAGTCCCTATTTATAAGAAGTACTAGCTTCGTGAGCAGGAAATATATCCCTTCTCTTAAAGGGAACTAGATATTCTCATACCAAAAGGAGAGATTCTTTCATGAGGATTATTTTCCAAATTCTAGGACACGAACCCCATCGGCTATTGGGTCTCAAAGGCCCATGTTTTAAGTATCAAACGAGTCATTTTCCAGGTTGAGCTTGCCCATTTTGCCAGGTAGAGCTATCTCTTAATCAGTTCAGTTCTGTGACCATACTCTAGGAGAACATTGTGAATCAGTTCGAATCTTTTCGTACTCAAGATCAGGTTGATCTCTCTATCAGGTCTGGCTCCCAGCGCACTCTGAGATGGGGAATGCTAACTCATTAAGGCATCCAATTGGCTTAAATCCGATCCAAGTGAGCTAACATTCTTCTTCATATCATCTCAAATATATCTTATTCTCGCCAAGTCCTTGGATCATCTTTCCCAATTAACCAACTTGAGTATCAAGATTTTTCATATGTGCTCCCATTGTCTTGGTCAATATCATCATTTGATCAACAATTGCTTCCAATATCTTCTTAATTTAAAGAAAATGTCGAGCCAAATTCTTCATAAAAGAATCTAAAACATCTTCTAATGGTTGCTTCTTTTATTCATCAACTTTCTCACTAACAACCTTAATACCTGGAAGAGGATGAAGCACGTTCTTATCGTTACCATATGATAACTTATTATTTTATAATAATTTTGATAAAAAGCCTCCCTGATTGTTGTTTTATGGCCACCACATATAATTTACCTCTAATGAGTCCGATGGATAATTCTCATTACTCGTTAGCTCTCATTCGACTCTTGAGCTTAATTGGTTCATTACATTTATCAAATCGAGCAACCATCTGGTTTTAAGAATATGTTTCTTCTACTTTAGCCACTTTCTCCATGTTTTACCTCTAGGAAGGACATTGATAGTTTGTAGCTGCCATGTCTTTTATCAAGTTGAATGCGTCTTAACAACTCCTTGCTATCAAAGAACCACTCGCAGCCGCATCAATTAAATTCCTTGTTTGGACTCTCAATTTATAGTAGAGAAATCATATATGTTGTGTCTTTGAATGATCGTGTTGGTGACACCTTCATAACAGCTCTTGGAATCTATCACAAGCTTCATATAATGGCTTCAAATCATCTTGATTGAACCTCATAATCTCGCTTGTTTAGTGCATCATCTTTGTCGGTGGATTTTTTTAAGAAACTTATTCTTCAATGTGTTAAACATCATGATGCTTCTATCATTAAATCTTTTTACCCAATGTCTCACTTTGTGTTTCAATTAAAAACGAAACAAGCATATACGAAAGGCATCTTGAGATACACCATTTATCTTTTATAAATTAAAACTTTGGAGGAAACATGTGAGGTGCCCATGAGGGTTGTCAACCAGTAAACCCCCAAAATGCTCTTGAGAATGCATTTGGATTAAGGAGTTTTTGATCTTAAAGTTGTTCATTGCAATGGGAAGATGAGATATCCCTCCTTGAATTTAGCTCTTTGATGTCGAAAATGATCACAAATAGGCGCATATGGAATCCCTGAATTTTTGTGAACTTGGCATTTGACTTGTTCGTGCTCAATTCTCTCTACATTGAGTCTCTCTAGCTCGGTTCATTTTTCTCTTTCTCATTCTCATCGTCTCTCCCGTTGGCGTCAACATTCTCATTCTCGTTCTAACACACGCTCGTTATGTGCATACATGGTACCATCTCTTTTCTAATCTCTCACCATGGCCCCATCGAAGAGTTCACAGTCATTGTCTCCTTTCACCATATTGTAATTGCTCGGATTTCTCCTCATAATGGTTACTTCAATCTTCGGATCGTAAGAGATTATATCACCTTTTTGGGAACATGTAGTTATTCACTACACACAATCTAATAAATAATTTGTACTTTTTTGTACATTTTTTTGTTACCTTTTTGTGTCGCATTCACGTGTGTTTTGCTTGCATTTACGGGTTTTAGAAGTCGTTTTGGCCTATTTTGTTAGTTTTAGGTTTTTATAACTTTTGTGCGGTTTTTAGTAGTTTTCGTATATTTTTACTTTTTTGTATTTTTGGTCGTAGGATGACCAAGCGGGTCCTGCGCACGTTTGGAGGCATCCCACTCGACTCGGATTAGAATGGCAAGAAAGAGAACATAGCGTGAACAAGGTGCGACAGCCGGAGGACGTTTAGAGCGGAAACGAGAAAATCGAGTCGGGAGCAGCCGTACCAGTCGATCGACTGGCTTTCAGTCGATCGACTGACTGTCCAGTCGATCGACTGGACCACTCCAGATCGACTGCTCGGCAGTGAGGTTGGGAATTTTGGGCGAAGCAGTCGATTGACTGAGATGCAGTCCAACTTGTGATTTTGGTCCATTTTGATGATTTTGCCCCTGCATTTTTGTATAAATAGACCCATCTTTCTCCAACCTTATCCATCCTTCCTTGGTGGAATTTGGGGCTTGCTCCATTTCCTCCAAGCCTTTACATTTTCTTGCAATAATAAATCCTAGTTGATAATCCTTAGTTAATGTAGTTTAGCTAGTTTAGTAGTTAGTGTAGTTAGGTTTAATAGATCTTAAGCAAGTGTTGGAGTAGGTGACACCTTCTTCATTTGTGGTGCTTGTTGTTTGAAGATTTGAAGCTTTGAGTTTAATGCAATTGGTAGTTTTATTTTCCTTAATTTTCTTGTGTTGTTATTGTTGATTGTTGTTATTGAAGTTGTGTTGGTTTTTAGATTTAGTTTGTGTTGTTGTTCTTTGCATTTTAATTTCCCCTTTTCATTCCCTAGCTTATGTTGTTCTTCTTTTCTAGCAAACTCCATTGATGCACTCTCTTTTCAAGCTTTTTACTTCTTTTAGTTAGACAAACTTTTAGCTCTTGAAAGATGTATGACTTTTTTCCTCTTTGGCAATTTGTCTTGTTCAATTTAAAAGCCTTTGACTTTTCTCAAATTCAAATGCTTTGATTTTCCCTCCACGAATTCTCTTTTAATTGTAAGCTTTATTTTATGTAATTAGTTTAGAAATTAGGGGTTTAGGATCAAGGTTCGTTTAGAGCCATTAGTCGGAGCTTGTTGAGAATTGGGATTGACGACCCCAACACTTGGTCGACAATTTGGGATTGACAACCCTGAATCGTAGATTAAGTGCTCGGCGAAAACTGATTAATCGTGGAGACGAATCGAACACCCTAAACCTTCATTTTCATTATTTTCATTAAAGTCTTCTTTTAAATTCAAAACTCAAATCAAACCAATGACTTAATGCTTTCTTAGTTTAGATTAGTGTAATTTAGCTTAACAAGAGAGTAAGTAAAAAACACCGACCGCCGATAATATCTATCCTCGAGAGACACGACTCCGTACTATAACGGAGAAGATTTCTTAGAGTGTTAAGAATTCTTCGATCAAATTTTGGCGCCGTTGCCGGGGATAGATTAAGGCTAATGGTGTTTTTAATTATTTCTCTTGTTATCTTAGTTAGTAGTTAATTTAGATTTTTTTTTTTACTTTCGATGCTTGTAATCCTTTGTTGAGTGTTGTGTTTGCAAGGTACTCATTCGGGGAGCCCGATGCCGCCCGCCTACACTCACGACGATCAAAGGATGCCTCCGCCGCTAGATTGATCCGGCCAAGGATGGCAAACTACCGAGCTAGTTTGCCATACGAGGACCCTAATATCCAAACTCCCAATTATCCAAACCCTTATATCCAATCTCCCGAATATCCAAATCTGTACACTACTCCCCCAAGATATCGGGTCCCATTGACTTACGATGACCCGTATGCTTCGATCGGTCGAGAATGGCCCACTCTTTCGATTATTTCGGCCCAAACCCGCCATATTCTCCCCTGATTTCATATCCCCATAACCCGAGTATGGACCCGTATGCACAGAATCGTGGTCTTTATGATCCGGATTTTTACAATCCATATGCTCAACTCGCCCCGCCTTCTTCTTACCCGAGCTTTGACTCGTATGCTCCACCAATTCATGATTCACATTCTTGGAGCTACGATTTTTATAATCTACCCACCTCGAGCTCGTATACTTCGAGCGATGAGCCTTACGCCTCACTTTCTCAAGATTCGTCTATGCCCTAACTCCCAAACTTTGAGCCTCTCTCATCCGAGCTCGTGGAGGAGATTCGACAATTGGATGAATACCTTGCTCGCATGGAGACTCAAGTAGAGCAAATTGCCAACGAAGTGGACGAGCTTAAAAGACCGTTTCTTGACGAGATGCCCATCTTCGATGTGGTGGATCCCACCATTGCTGTTGGCAATGCAAATCTTGATGGTCTTTTGAAAGAGGTTTGCACGGAGGTGGATATAGAGGGTGAGTAGAATGGGTCGGAGATTAGCATTACTCCTCTCGTGTTTTGTGAAGATGTTGAAGTGGAAAGTGAGGGGGAGTCGCCTTTGGGGATTCCAACGGCACTTGGAATGCTGAATCCACTCGCTGAGAATGATGAACTTGTGCCGTTTTTGGAGGATGTGGAGTTGATCGAGCCTCTTTTACCACCACCCAACGCCGTTTGTTTACTCGAACAAGTGGAGGTGGAAGAGGTAGTGGGGGATGTGCTGGATCCTACTCTCTCATGCCCAACTACGACTACTTCTATAGTCGAGAGAGAAGAGATGACGGTTGGGGAGACGAAGGAGTACGTCGACCCATTTTGGGACAATCACATTTGGGTGGTCGACTACTCCCTCTTCCGACCACCGAAGCAAGCTCGCGTTCTTGATAGTTCGACCTTCCGGCTTGGTGATCTTTGTCACCCGGTGTGTCGACTCGAGAACACCAAGGTGTGGCACGATTGCCACCTCTTCTTGGATCCTGAATAACGTCATTTGTATAAACCGTCGAGCTATAGACGTTAAAGTAGCGCTTATTGGGGAGCAACCCAATTTGTAAAAAAAATAAAGAAAAAAAAAGAAAAAAAAAACTTTTTATTCGTTTTTTGTTTTTGAAACCCCCCGTTTGTTCATTTCTTTTAGGTTTCTTGTCTCAACTCCCGAAAAGTACTTATGCACAATCGCGTCGACACAAGCTCGGAGATAGGGGCGTTCTCTTTTCCCTACACTTTTTACCTCTTTATTTATCTTAATTTGCAATGAGGGCATTGCTAGATTTTAAGTGTGGGGTGGTGGTTAGAGTTTGCCTTAGGCTTTTAAGATTGTTTGCATGCTTGCTTGTGCTAATTTGAGTAGCGTGTGTGTTATTTTTGCTTGGATCCTTGGCGAAGTGACGCGGTATTAATGATTTGGTTAGGGAGTTTAGATTTTCGATCGGATTTAGTGTACTTAGGTAATTTGACTTGTTGGGAACTTTGTCCGACTTTAGCTTCATGCTATCCTTGAGCTCATATAGAACTAGTGCCTCAAATAGCCTTGTCGTTGAACACTCTCTATAGGATCTTTGTTTTGCGTTTTGGAGTCGTCAATTGCTCCATGTGCTCGATCGAAAACATTGTAAGTTGCTAGTAGCAACGAGTGGTCGGAGCCATTGATTTCTCTTTGTATATATCTTGTATTTAAATACCTTATTTCCTTGGATACCAAAAAAATAAAAAAATAAAAAAAATCCGAAAAAAAAAATGATGATGAATAAAACAAGGATAAGTTATAAATCCTTATAAATATCAAGTAATAAAACGTGCAACTCTTGCACGTTTCATCTTTCTCCTTCTTTTTAGATTTTGTTTGTTAAAGAGAGTTGTAAACGATTGAGGCTAGTAGGGAGCCGATTAACGGTTCGACCGTGGATAGACCCTAGCTGGGGCAAGGACGAGGGGACCGACTTGGAGGGTTACCAAGTACTTTTAGGTTTCGGGAGTCGATTTAAACTTTCTTTGCCAAAACATTTTTGTCATCCTTTTAGCCGAGCTAACGAGCATTGTAACACACGACGTCTCGAATTGGGTTTTGTGCACTAGTTTAGGATCACCCGAGGGTAGTTTTGTAATTTTAGATTAGTATTGCTTGAGGACAAGCAATTATCCTAAGTGTGGGGTGGTTGATTTGTACTTTTTTGTACACTTTTTTGTTACCTTTTTGTGTCGCATTCGCGTGTGTTTTGCTTGCATTTACGGGTTTTAGGAGTCGTTTTGGCCTATTTTGTTAGTTTTAGATTTTTATAACTTTTGTGCGGTTTTTAGTAGTTTTCGTACATTTTTACCCTTTTTCGTATTTTTGGCCATAGGATGACCAAGCGGGTCCCACGCACGTTTGGAGGCATCCCACTCGACTCGGATTGGAACGGACAAGTAAGGGAACACAGCGCGAACAAGGAGTGACAGCCGTCGGACATTTAGAGCGGAAATGAGAAAACTGAGCCGGGAGCAGCCGTACCAGTCGATCGACTGAACCTCTCCAGATCAACTGCTCGGCAGTGAGGTTGCGAATTCTGGGCGAAGCAGTCGATCAACTGCTCCTCAGTCGATCAACTGAGACGCAGTCCAGCTTGTGATTTTGGTCCATTTTGATGATTTTGCCCCAACATTTTTGTATAAATAGACCCATCTTTCTCCAACCTTATCCATCCTTCCTTGGTGAAATTTGGGGCTTGCTCCATTTCCTCCAAACCTTTACATTTTCTTGCAATAATAAACCCTAGTTGATAATCCTTAGTTAATGTAGTTTAGCTAGTTTAGTAGTTAGTGTAGCTAGGTTTAGTAGATCTTAAGCAAGTGTTGGAGTGGGTGACACCTCCTTCATTTGTGGTGTTTGTTATTTGAAGATTTGAAGCTTTGAGTTTAATGCAATTGGTAGTTTTATTTCCATTAATTTTCTTGTGTTGTACTCCTCAAGTTTTTTCCATAACTCTTTTGCTGTATTAAGTTTACCAACTTTACGCAAAATAAAATCAGACAAACTTAAAATAATTGAAGAGTAAGCATACTCATCCATTTCAAGATTTTTTTCTGTAATTTCTCCCGAAAAATCACTTATCGCTTTGAAAACCTTTTGCTGAATTAAAATCCCTTTCATTTTTTGTTGCCAAATGGCAAAACCTGTTTTACCGTTAAACGGAGGCAAGTTAAAAGCAGACGTCGAAGACATTTTAAAAAACACAATAGTTTTTGTGAAAAAAAAAGGCGAAACTCAACAACAAGTTACACACAAGCAACACAGCAACAAATGACAGAAGAGTGCGAACACGTAAGCAATTAACTTAAACAACAGATCACACAAAGCAAGCAAGTCACAGAGACGAATCGTACAAAATGATTAAAACAGCAGATCAACAGTAAAACACATGCAAGAAGCACAAAATAAGAGCACTTAGCCAATCAAACGACTAGTCTAAATCTAACCTAAATCTACCAGCTATGCCTCAAACAGTTCATAACCCGCGACCAGCGGTATTTATCTACGAAATTTAAAACAGAGAGGTACAAGCCATTTTACCAGAGCGGGATCCCACGTAGGGACCCCAATCCACCGGAGCGGTGGACGTCGAGCGCTCTGATACAAATGTTGGGTATGCTCGACGTCCGGTACCCGCGTATTTTTCTCGACAACGGAAGCTTTTAAGTTCGGCTTGCTTTGAATATAGTCCGGACAGCAAGGCTGTTGTCCGTAATTAGCCAATATGCTCGAATCCTCCTGTTTGCACTACAGCCCAGTTTACGGCCCGGCCCGAGTTCTCGACAGCAACCAGCTCCAGCCCACGGCCCGACAGCAATCGGGCAACGAGCCTCTCGTCTTCACTCCAGATCTCCAGCAATCTCCGGCCGCTTCTCGTGAAGTGGCCGGAATAGGGCAAGCCGTAGATCTGAGAACCGGCTCAGATCTCCACAAAGCGGCCCCCTTATTACACAGCAGTAAACCGGCTCCCCGGAATCCCAAAACTACCGCCGACAGCAGCTGGCACCCCTCGGACGACGACCCAAGGCGGCCCACCGGAACCCCCGTTGACCCTAACCCCCAGCACCACCCTCACACGATTCTCACTCTCATACAAATCACGCTATCTTCACGCACAAGGTCTGAACTTTTCCGGCAAGAAGGGGAAAAACAGAGAGAGAGAAGACCAAAGATCGGGAGGGAGAGAGAGTAGCCGAAGAGAGAGAGTGAAGAGTTCAGAATGAGCTAGGGTTTCGACTTTGAGGGGTTATAAGGGTGGATCAACGGCCCAGATGCGAGACAGGGAGATGGGTGGCCAAGATTAAAACACAAGGCGGATCCGGATCGCCCGACCCGGTTGAATTGGGTCGTGGCCTTGGGCTGCCAGCTGATGGGCTGCAGTAATGGGCTGGGCAAACAAATTAATTCAGGGACATAACTTGGGCCATAATTATAACAGATACTATAATGTATTAGTTTTTGTACTGTGATGTATTGGTTTTTGTAATGTAAAGTATTAGTTTTTCATAAATCTATGACCCGTGCTATGATGTATTTGTTTTTTGTATTATAATGTATTTATACTATGATGTATTGGTTTTCTTATTATAATGTATTGGTTTTTGCACTGTAATGTATTGATATGAAATTTTGGCCTAACGAATGATACGTTAGTCTGGCCTAACAAGATTGTTACCCAAAATGAAATTTTCCCAAAAAAGCTAGGTTCATTCTCGTACACAACAATCTCTTTGAAATAATTACAAACATTGTTAAAGGTGCAACAATAACTATTGAGAGTTGAGTCCTCAGTCGGAAACAGAGATGAATAACTTAAAATCCCTATTTCTATCTTCAAAAAATAAGAAAACAAACACCTTAGAGGCTACTTGCACATCTCCCCGACTTTAAAATATAATTTTTTGCCTCAAAATCAAGTTATTCCATATCAATCTCCCTTTTTTAAGAAATGAAAAGCATTCACGTTTTGTCAAATTACACCACAGAAATATTTCCTTGGTTCTCTACACAACATGGGCACCGGCTACCACGAAATGCAGCTGCAGAACGACTCAGACACGAATCGTCATATTCCTTAAGAAACTCCAAGTCAATTTCCCTAAACCTTTTGCCAGCAAACTTCTTGTACTCTTCCAACACCGGAGTTGTGCACCAGTTGTGCAGCTTCCTTAAGCCACCCACCAGACAACCAGTCCGGTGCTGCAACTTGGAAACAAAAGTAATGGTTAACACAAGAGCAAATGACAAATAACATCAAGTCTCCGTGAAAAGAAAAGAGAAAAACAATGAACTCACCATTCCAGCTTTGCAGTGGATGAGAACTGGATGGTTTTTCTCATCTGAAACACCAGAAAAGAAGAGATAATCCATAGGTTAATTAGCCGGGTCAAAAACAACCAAAAGGAAATTGGATCAGCGGTAATTACCATTTATGAGCTTCAATGCCTTTGTAATAGTACTTGCCGGAATGGCGAATGTCTCCTCCTAAAGGCATGCAATTAAGTCTACAGTTAGAAAACCAGTTATACAACAAACTACAGATTAAAAATACAATGGTTACGTCTGTCACTTACGTTCTTGCCATCAATTCCAAGTTGGAATAGCTTAATTTTATTGGATTGAAGAAACTGCAAATTTTCTTTAGGGTAACGTTCAGATCACAGATAACTGCAAGTCATAGAAAGAATTATAAAGTTAAATTTCCATTCACAAATTAAAGAACGAAAGAAAGAAAACAAAAGATGTAATCGTACATGATCGAGCCAAGTTTGAGGGACTGAAGAAACGGGAAATTGCATGGTTCCAGATAGCCCGATCGATAAACTAACTTATCGACCACGACAGAAAAATTGGTAGGCGGCAATAATGAAGCGGGATTGGTAGAATCTTTCTCTGCCTTGCCCTTAGCTTTCTCTCGGAAAGCCATCCAAACCCTAACAATTGTAAAGAGACGCGAGAGAGCCTGGGATGTTTTTTTTTTTTTTGGGCAGTGACAGAGAATTTTGATCGCAGAAAAGAGTGTCTTGGTCGATAATTATAGGACATCAATCCATAAGTCGGGGTAGATATAGGACTTGCAACTCGGGTTGAAAGGCCTGGGCTCTGGGTCCAAATTCTTCCTTTGTGCTTGGTGGAATTAATACGTACAATTTGTATAAGTAAAAAATATACTCTGTTTATGTGGAAATTGTTGAAGGAAAAACACAATTAGTGTGACTTCTTCAACAAGTAACTGATGATGGACAATTTATGTATTTGTTATCTTTATTATAGAAACATGTAATTGATACTTATATAGAGAGTTTTTGATGAATAAGAGAATTCTAACCTAATTTCTACCGTCTTCGTCTCTCTTCTATGCCTTATCCTTATACTTTTCCTTTTACACACACGAAACTCTAACCTATTGAGAGTGATCGAAAATAAGCCTTCATACCCTATACACAATTTTTCGTGGGTCAAGTTTCTAACTGGTTATATGTTAAAAAAATCTGTTTCTCAAGTTTCAACTGTTGGATCAACAAATCTTTACAGAACCTTTAATATTTTTTGAATTATATTCTGAACGGTGTAGATTGGATTCGAAGATACGAGGAAATATATATAAAATTTCGAACAAAGTAGATTTTATTTTCGGAAATTTCTATGCAATATTTTTCAAAATACGATTGCGCACAATATAACCGTTGGATCAAACCAAATTTCGGATATGTTATTCCATACATATACATGTCCAATACGAACGGTGGAGATCTGAATATGAAGTGTGAAGAATCCGATAATAAATTTTGAACAGAGCTAATCTTGTTTCTCAAAACTGTCTGCCCAACTTATTTTAAAAATTCAATTACGCACAATCTAACCGTTGGATGACGCTGAATTTTGGATATATTATTCAAAATACGTGGAGGTTAGATCTGTACGGTGGAGATCGGATTTGAGGCTTTGTATAATCCAAAACCTAAAAGCGAAATTAGGAAAGAATCATGACTTTTCTCCAAGGTGACTCGAATTACCCTATTATTTATTAGATACAACTAATAAATATTTGAAAATATGTATATATGGCATAGTATGTATTATTGTGCATGTATGTGTATATGTATATATGTTACCTATTATTATATGCATGTGATGTTATGTGCAATATTGACAAACATGAAATTTTACAATACTTTAATGAGATTCATAGAGTACATATATATATTATTACTTATACTTTTAGATGATTTATAAGAAATCGTAAATAAAATTATTTAAATGATTAGATGGGAGATTGGTCATGATTTTACCAATATATTTAGTTAATCATAAATTTCGATGAATTGATAGATTTCATGTATGTTGATCATGAATTTCGATGAATTAATAGATTCATGTATGTTGGTAATTCTCTTCAAGTTGATTTTATAAACTACTTCAATGTATGCATTATTGATTGTACATTTTCATATTCTCATGATAATGCAAGTTCATGAACGATACAAAACTGTATGAATAAATCTTGTGATAAAGTATATTCACACGATATCAAAGAAAGATTACTACAACATAAATGGCTTAAAGTAACACAAGTGTTTGTAATACTTTTGAAATTATTGATTTACGTAACACATTATTGCAACACTTTTGAAATTACAAAAACTTAGACATTTACGTATCGTTTTTGTAACACTTTAATAATATGTAACACCTACATGTAACACTTTAATAATATGTAACACCTACATGTAACACTTTTAATTAGGTAACATATTTAAGGTAACACTATGTTAGTAGCCATTATTTGTAACAAAAAATAGTTATTTGGGTAACACTTGTTTTTGTTGTCATTATTTGCAACACATATAGGTAGCATTTTGGTAAATCAATTTGAGTCTACTTGCCAGAAATTTTAAGAAATCATTATTTGTAACACATATTTTTATTATAAATAAAAATTTAATTAACAAAGTCAATAATATTAATAATAATATTAATTAAAAATTTATTAGTAAATTAATAATAATAAAAATAATAATAACTGGTAATAAGAATTATTATTATAATATTAATAATGATATTATCTCACTTATATTTCATAATTAATATATTATAAGTAAGAAATATTTTTGAGGAACTTTTCCAAACCAATAATAATAATAATAATAATAATATCCCACTTATTGTTCATTATGAATATATTATAGAAATGAAATATCTTTAGAAGGTACTTTCCTTAGACCACCGAAATAGTGTTTCCACCCTATTTTTTCTATGCGGAATGATTGTGGGCGAAATCACTGTAATCCCACCCCGTGAAGATTAGGTAAAATGATTTTTTAGGGTAAAACTAGTGTATACAAATCTCGCTTCTTCCCGCGTAGTAAATTCCTCACCCGCCGAATTTATGCAGATTGAGTTTTTAGGGCAAAACTATTGTATATATAATTCGCTTACATAGCTAAATTTCCTGCGCCCTCGCACATCGGAGTTTATATATTTTACTCGAATCACTCGCAGAGTAACAACCCGCCGGGACCAGCTTACGCCAAGCACCGGTATGTTTTCACAAATTTTATATTAGAGATTTATTATATATATGCATAATTATCGTAGAACCGGAGTTTTATGAGTTAAAATTTAGTTAGATTATGCTTATTCTAGATTGTTTTGAGCTGATAAATTATGAGAAATTGTTTTGGTTCCTCCGCAAGAGCTGATGCTACTCTCCCCTTGTGTGTGAATTAATGTGTTGTTTTTTCTTTAATCTCTGTTTAGGTGCAGAATTTTAATGAAACAGTGAATGAGATTTTATTTATTTATTTTTGTTTTAGAGTGTGGTTTTATTCTTGATGGACTAAATTTTGTATACTTAAGTCTTAAAAAGGCTGGAAAATGTGTTAATCTTGTTTGATTTGATTCAATGCAAAGTTCAAATTTGAGGCCTGAAGTGAAATTTAATGAATCTTGCAAACCCTAAAGAAAAATATGATTTTCAGCTTTGAAACCGGAAAAAAAAAATAAAATGTATTTGTTTGGTTAGAAATTGAGAATTACATTTCCTCTAGAGTTTGCTAACACTCCTGAAGTCAGTTTCTGATTACAACTTGCTGATGTAGAAATATGGCTGAAAATCTCAAATTCTACTAATTTTCTTAGTTGATTTCTATTTTCTAGTTATATTTTTTAAGGAGTAGAAACTTTATAGTAGTCTTTTTGTTGGGTTTCCTGTTTAAGTCTAGTATTTCCTCTGAGTTATTTTGTTTTTAGAGCTTTTTTTTTTTTGGTTAATAAAAATAAGATTGTTGTTCCCTTAGCCCTTAATGCACCTTTTTGTCTATTTAGGCC